>JAHHUM010002074.1:0-516325 GCA_036173005.1 Crenichthys baileyi | reverse complement strand
GCAAAATGCTCTGTAATTGGCCGTGTTTACTCTGTTTTAGCATGATTGCATGCGTGATTGGATTGTCGTATCCCATTTGAAGAAAAAAGGGTCTCCCACTTACTGTATTTTGAATTTTCTGAGTGTGTCTGTGTGCAAGTTTAAAGTTGTTCGTGTGTGTTGAAAAGCAGTAACCAGACATACAAGTTTTTTAATAAAGCAGTAAAAAATGTTTGCAATATTATTTGTGCACTTTTATTAATCCCCACAATTTGAGGATATCCGATTATTTGTCATCTTATTAAAAGCTTCTGAAGTATTTTAACACTGACAGCAAAAAATTTAACAACTAGCTTCCTCTTTTATCTATTTTCATAACCACTACCTCAGTTTAACTCAATGCAAAATACAGGACCCGGACCACAGAAATGTTTTGCAAATCTAAAGGAGAAATATCCCCACAGAAAGATGTCAAGGTCTAATGCATACATATTCAGATCATTGGCTTGTGAGGCCTGTCCCCTGCAGTCAACCCAGAACAGTCAAACCTTTGTGCAGCAGAGAAAAATGAAACTTGATAAATGTTCACCATACAGTGGCCCACTGGTGTTTGGGTTTGGAGTCCACATTTTGGGGAGAGATGGGTAGGTGCTGTGTTTTAGTGGAAAAGACACAGTTTCAGAATTGAAAAAAATGTACTCATGAGGATTTATGTAATTGCAGTGTTATGGTGTGATTTTGTTAACTTGCATTAAACTACTAGGCAAAAGGTGACTGTCTAATGAGGGCAGATGAAAGTAAATAGAATTACTTTTTTATTTTACCCTGTTTAGTTATTTGAAGAAATTAAGCCGCATGTTGACTTTAAACTTCCTCTGCTGTGAAATTTCAGGTAATTTTAATAAATGTTTAAAAAACAGTCAAACAGAAAGCAGTTTCAAAAGATCTCTGGAGAGTTTAAAACATTTGAGTTCACAAGGGCTTCGAAATGATTTTCACCTAACACCTTGTTTTTAGCCAAAACTGATATGTGTCTTTGGGGTACTTTTTAGACAGTCAGTTAACGTTTCATATGAGAGCTCTCTGAATAAAAAAAAACAAAACAAAACATATATATCGAACTGCACCTATCCAGAGGCTGTCGATGTTTCAATTGGGAACTATGAGAGGGGATAGGTTGGGCTATAACCCAGGTGGGATATTGCCGTGAGGTAAACTGGCAGCAAACCAATGATGGAGAGATGTCATAGATATGATTTAGAGGTTGGTTTTAGAGGTGCAGTGAGAAACCTAAACAAATTCATATGAATCTTGAGAGGGACATAACCACTGTGGTTTTGAACCAAGAGAAGTAGAAATCAGATCAATGAGTAACTTGAGGCCTACAATAGAAATAAAAATAGACTGTTGGTATCATCTGTTGTAAAATGTGCCCTTTCTTCAGTAGTGGATGTGTTGTACATTTTTTATTGAAAGATTTCTACAACTAAAGACTTACTATCACTCTCAATAAAGGAAAACACAATGACCAAGTATGCACATCTTGCAGTAAAGGTAGTAGAAGTGCTGCTTCCACTGCAAGTAAGAAAAGTAACTATGCAATTTAAATGATTACTTAAAAGTAATTAGTACAGAGTTTTGTTTGTGGTTGTAAGGTTGTAAGCAGTTAATATCTTACCGGCAGTTAATAACTCGTGGTTTATTAAATTTGCATAAATCTAAATTGATTAATTTGAGAATAACCAAGACCAAAGCTGACTTCTGCTGTCCTAAAACCCCCTACAGTCTCAAAAATGCTATAGCAGTTTATGTGTACTCTTTAAACCATTGTCACACTAGCATTGGGCAGTTGCTTACACAGAAGCTGCTGATTAGAGAGTGGTTTGCCATCAATTACCTTGCTGTGTGAAACATGTACTGAGAACTGTAAAACTAAAGCATGTCTAGTAACTAATTAACACAAAAGGAAGGCAGTGTAAAAATCAATGAAAAACAGTTCACCAAAATGATTGGCTTTTTAAATTGTTTAGCTTTAATATCAGACAGTTACTTTGAAGAAGGTTTAGTCCAAAAGTGGCTAAGACCAAAGTGGACAAATAGTTTTCAGACATGTGCAATTTCCAAAATGTCTCAATTATTGACCTTTAAATTGTCACCATGTTTAGTAGTGGGCAGTTATTTACCCTGGAACTGAATCTTAATAGAGGTAGGAGGTGGTGCATCTTCCTAAGTGAAACAAGAATGACTGCATTTCCACTTAGAGTAACTGTCTTATTAAGAAGTGCATTGGTGTAAGAAGCAAAAATATTAAAGCGGTTTAAATGAATGATAATTTAGTAGAGTTTTACACTGTCTTACTTTGCCATCAAGTATTTACTTTTTTCATGAACTGCCTAACTATGTGTTTCATACAGGAAGATCATTGGTAGGGCACCGCCTAACAAAACTTGACTTTAAATATTCTGAAATATTCCTTTAAATAAATCTGTGCTGTGGGCAATAAGGAGCATTGTTACCAACCTGGCATTAAAGAGTACTTGCAGTTATTATTCAAATTAGCCTCATTCAAACATCTCTTAGAGGCTTCTGAATAACTGAGGTGCAGTTTGGGTGTTACTTAAATAATAATTACTATTTATACTGACTTCCTTTTTTCTTAATTGTCCCCTGTACAAAAGAAATCAGCAAAGGAGACTGGCTATGATTAGGATATTACTTAATTCCTTTATTCAAATCTATGTTGCTGGACTGTTTTTGCTTTTTACTTTATATCACTTTAGAACTTTAAATAAATATTTAAGAAAGAAAAATAAAACAGAGGAATGGGCAAAAACAGTAAGCCAAAGGTTCTCTGAAAGATTCTGAATCCCCTTTGTTAGCATTGCTGAGCCATCCCTAGGGCCCTGTGAACACTCCAAACATTCAGTCATAGACCTGTGTACTGAGCATGCTCCTTAAACAGTTGTTAAAACGTACAGTTTTGCAAATGTCAACAGCCTGAGAACAACTCTTCAGCCTGCTACTGCACAGCATGCACAGTGGAACCTCAATATAGACGAAAAAAAGGGGGGGGGGGGGGAGAGCTCAGCGTGAGTACAAAAATGAGCTGTTTGAATAGAAAGCAATGAGAGAGGAATAACTTCATCCACAGCCTTCAGCCACGAGCTCTCCTATCCCTCATTCTCTTCTAGTCTGTTCATGAAGGGTCTGATTGAGATACAGACCGACCCAACTCAGAGCCATTCAACACAACCACTCATACACCCGACCTGCTGTCTAAACCTTGTAAATTAGACAACCGACTTCTGATTGGCAGGGTTCAGATTACCAGTACCTGTGAAACCTTGGCAGGCCTCATCACCCTGAATGAAAATGCTGCACAAATAAAAGCAGACTGGTCTGTCTGCACTCTCTCTCTCTGCCCACAAATGGATGGTGAAAGGTAACATGAACCTCTATGGTAGCACGGTGACTGGAGAAGTAGTTTGTGGATTTCTCCTCTGGAAACGAGAGGTTATTTTTTTTGTACACCCCATTGAAAGTCTGGGCTTTCTGAAGAGTTTCCATTGTTTGCCTGATTCCAGAAGAACACAGAGAACAAGAGAGGAAGAAGCATGAGAGAAGAGTGAGAATGAGGATGTGAGAAAAACCAAAATAACGAAAGAAAGAGGCCACCAATTGGGGGCTTCGTTTTGATTAGGAAACAAGGGATTAGTCCCAAGGCCACTTTGTAATATTTCGGAGAGGAACTGCTCAGATATTATCTAGATGTCATCTAGAAGGTGTGGGATAGTGTGGATAACTCCCCTTTTTTGGTAGCAACATGTCCTAAAATGCCCAGCAAAATCATTGTACACTTACCAGCCATATGAAACTCTTTGAATCCACTCTAGCAACCACTACAACACCAAACACAGACATGCTTAGTTTAACAAGCACACACACAGTGATTTTGTTATTGTCTTTCATGACTAATAAAGTTAAAAGACCTTGCAGTCTACCAGACACAAAGCAGGTGAGATCGCTAGACAGGGTGTGTGGCAGGGCAGGCTTTAACCATCGGCCACATATATGGAAAACTGCGACGAAGACCAAGGCAGGGGGTAGATTAGTACATACCCCACAGCGTGGTCAACAAGACAAAAATAAATATATAAAACATTTATTGTGTACATAATGGAGCAGACTCAAAATTGCTCCCACTGGGCACCTAGAAATGGCCACCACTTACATGTTTGAAATCTAGCACCTCCAGCAACTCTTACTTGTTAATATTTTTTTCCTCCCTTTTTCTGGAAGTGATGAAGGAGATATGTAATTCATCTGCGGCTGTGTGAAGACCAGCTTCCTCCCCTTTCCCAACATAAGGTGTCGGAAATAAGAGAAATGATTATAAAAGAAAGAACAGTGGAGAGGAAACTTAATGGGAGGAAATCGTTTAGACTTTTCAGTCATTTTAATGTCCGTGTGTCTGTTTGAAATCATTTGGGAGGGATTCAACCTACAAGTCCTGTCACAAGAAATGAGGTTATTTTATCCCATACTGTAGTAAAAAATATTTTGCAACGTTTTAAATATTAGCCATTCAGATTATTTACATTTTAATCAAGCAAAATGTAATGTTTCATTATGGTTAAATTCTAATAATTTACTTTTCACCAGCCTAAAAATATTGATTAGAATTGAAGTGAAGATGTTGGTTCAGTCAGACATTATTTTCATTCTTAGTGTACTGTGTTCAGCAAAGACAACAGTAATGTAAGGCACAGGTTTATATGGGTTGGGTTATTAAAAAAATACAGTATATCTACTTACTAAAAGTAAAAAAAAAAAATTAGAAGTCTTTTGGTTGAAAACGTTTCTATATTGATGCAAGAATATATGTGTGTATCCAGCTTTAACTAGTTCAGCATCAGACTGAATGCTGAGGTACAACGTGTTAGCATGCTAGGAAGTTTACCAAGCCAGCAAGCTAAGCTTCCTAATTCTGTGGTAGTCATTGCCAACTTAGTGACTTTGCTACCATTTTCAGCAAGTAATCAGACCTATCCCGCAACTAAAAAAAAAGGAAAACAAAACAACTTTTTGCAGACTTTTGGAGACTCTGACATTAAAGCTCACGTTGGTCTTGCTCTTCTTAATGAGCAACAGGTGTTGCTGTAAGCTGCTCCACCTTCACACAGACAGCCCAGTCCTTGCTCCATGGTCCCTCCCAGTCGCAATCGGAGCAGGAGCTGTCCATCCCCTCTGCATCAATGGGCCTACTGCGAATGAAAAACAAATGTAAAGGTTTGTTTGTCCAAAATAAATCAATGCACTAAAATAAGCTGCATTAGAATAACACATTCAGAAACCCACTCACCTGCCTTTCTGTGACATAAGCTTTTTGTCCCCTCCCTGGGCTGCCACCTTACCGTGGTGGAGGGGTTTGAGAGTCCCAATGATCCTAGGAGCTATGTTGTCAGGGACTTTATGTCCCTGGTAGGGTCACCCAAGGCAAAGGGGTCCTAGGTGAGGGATCAGACAAAGTGCAGCCCACAGACCCCTTATGATGCTTACCATAAATGTAAACAGTATTTTTGTTTTTTTTTACCGTGCCCTGTCCGGCAGAGAAGCAGAGAATTGTTGTCTGAGTGCCAGGAAAAAGCCCAACAGATTTACTTTCACAAGTGGAGCATTACAGCTGACGCTTTAAAGCTCTGCTTGATATTCATAAAAAGAAACTTTATTAGAAACTGCTTTGGGATTATTTCAATTGTTACGGACACGGAGACAGAAATGGAAAGGAAAAAAAAGAAGCACGAAAGAGAAAAAGGGGGCAAAAAGGAAAAGGGGAGAGAAGGAGAATAGAATGGAGGAAAGAAAGAAGGATAAAGAGAATACAAGATAACACCCTACTTGCTTCTACACCTGCAGAAATGTTCGTATTACCAGCCTTTTTACCGAAAAGTGCACGGTACTTATGAATGTGGTCAATGCGGCTCAATATAGAACATTTGTGTTTCTGTTAACACCTGAATCTAAACACATGTGGGTCTGAGTGTGAGCGCGCATGTGCATACAAGGTTTCCCCAAAAAAATATGCAATAGTGAGTGTGAGGAGCCACAGACCCGCCCCCTGGACCTGGGACAGATAAGGAGGAGATCCAAGCCACAGACATCCAAAGGCCCCCCAGAGCACAGGAACCCCAGGAGAACCACCACCGGGACTACCGCAACCCCCCCAGAGAGAAGCAGGGGAGAATCCCAGTGGAACTACCCAGCAGCCACAGTGCAGAAGCCTCAGGGAGCTGCAACACCCTTCCCCAACCACCCCCATCCTTATCCGGGGATGGGGCCATGTACAAAAGAGGAGCCTACATGGTCCAAACAAGCCCGCCAACCAGAGCCGCCACAGAATAAAATTGTCCCAACTCCCAATGAGTTCCGAATGCCAAACCCATGAGCCCTCCACCCCCAATGAACCCGACATGAATCTCCCCACTGGGCCACCCCAAACCAGGATACAGATATCGAACACATGCCCGTCGAGCACCGAGCTCACAATGGAGCCCCCCGACCCCACACCAAGACGGGACAAACTCACCCGGCAAAACGTCCCCAGTCAGCGGCAAGCACTCGAGGCCGGCATCGCCCACCCCACCCCTGCAACCACACAGACACACCACATCACTGCCACTGAAACGTTAGCCCAGGTAGAAACATTATCCAGCTCAGCTCTACCATCGCCGATCAGCCGATCCAGATGCCGGTGACCCCGCATCCAAGAAGAGGACACAACCCCCTCACACACATGCTGCAGTCCCCCACGCCACCCCCAGCCCGCCACCCTATCCCCCCCAGACACAACAGTCAGCAGAGCGGCACACTGCCAAGCCCACCCAACCATTCGGCCACCGGCAGCCCCAGCCCATCAGTCCATGAGAGGAAAACATGCACCAGCCGGGTAACTGGGCCGGGCAGGCCAACCACTCCAGGCCAAGCACATCTCATCAGCTGCCCCAATGCGGGTACAAGACATGCTTTGCCTCCCCACCCACCTGACCACCAACCGTAGCCCTGCGCCCGGCCAGGGGCAAGAGCCGCAGAAGGAAGCATTGGAGGAAGGCCACCACAGCACACCAAGGACCAGGCACCCCACCCTCTCCCGGCCTCCGACCCCAGATGGCAAACAGCAAATGAGGGTGGGAAAAGACCCCAAGCCTACCTCCGCCCGCTCAAATGTGGTGTTGATGTGTGTTGTTGTAGTGTACATTTAAAAAGAAAAATGGGTGGGGAAGAGGGTCTGCCACGCCGCCCCCCCCCCCCCCCCCCCCCCCCCCCCCCTACCCAGAACCCTAAATGTCTACACCCAACTTAACCCTTAGAGGTGAGCGCAGGCACCAGAAGTTAGGGCACACCGAAGGCCCTACATATGAATGCCATGAAAATGTTATAAATGAGTGTCTAAGTTGTACAATAAAATTGGGGCACAGGCTGCCATGGGACTGCAAAGATGGAAATCCCTTGAGGCTCCCCAATGACACACCTGCACCCCAAGGCCCCACATGAGTAGTAGTATGATGGAGTGGGCGGAGGGAGGTGTCCGGGGATGGGAGGGAGGGACTGAGGGGCAAAATGCTCTCCCTTGGAGCCAGCTCCCCAGCTGACACCCAATAGGCCGAGTTCCAACAAGGGACGGAGGCAAAGGCACATCCATCGGGCGAAAGGCTAGGGACAGGCACCAGGCCCCGAGAACTGACGGAAAACCAGGACCAACACCCCCAGCCCCCCCATAACCATCCAAACCCTCAAACCCCGATCTCCAGCCCCGATACCTCGTCCCGTGCCCGAAGGAGCCACCGCACCCCAACAAAAAGGAGCCAGCTGGAAGCATGCGCAGCATCGACCAAGAGTGCGGCCCCACCACAGAAAAAAAGAGCAGACCAGCCGGCCCAGCGCAACCAGAATACGCCACACAAAGGAGGGCACATGCCCAACATGCCCAACCACCCCCGAACCACGGGGCAGAGCCAACAGAGCGCCCAGTCCCTGATGCCCTGCACCAGACCCTAGCCACAACCAGGCAAGCAGGGCATCAAAACACGTCCTACACCAACACTGAGGCCGCCAACAAGAAACACCCAACCCAAATGTAAGCTCCCGACCAGCATAGGCACATGCACGTCCCACAGACAATCAAGCCGAGACCCCCCGGGGCAGCCAGGCAGTCAAGCAGACCCCGCGATGCACCATATAACCTATATTAGACAGTGTCCTGCGTATCTTAGACATTAATTTGGGGGGGTTGAGTTTTAGGAACTCTAGTACACTTGAGGGCATTTGTAACCCAACGTTTTTAAGCCTAAATTTATTTTTTGTTATAGATTTAATTTGTTGATATTCTAAAAAAGAATTCTTGTCCATCCCATATTGTATAATTAATCTGTTAAATGGGATGAACTGAATTCCTTCAAATATATGTTCCAGATATTCAATTCCTTTTCTCCTCCAATCTGGAAAGTTTATCATATTATTTTTTTTGTAGGATGTCAGGGTTGTTCCAGATGGGTGTGCGTCCGCATGGGATTAGTGAAGACCCTGTCATTTTTAGATATTCCCACCATGCTGTCAGAGAGGTCCTGATATTGAGGCTTTTAAAGCATTCATGTCGTTTTATATTTGAGCTAATAAATGGTAGATCTGAAATCTTAATATTATTGCATAACGTCTGTTCTACGTCTAGCCAGGGTTTATCTAGAGGACTGTGTTTAAACCATTTTGAGATGTATGGTAGCCTGTTAGGCAAATCTAGTCCTCCTTTATCCTTGGTCTTTTGCAGCATTTGTAAGCTAATTTCCATCTAGCGAGATCATCTTCCACTTTTTTTAAAAGCGGATGTGGTTTAATTTTGTTAAGTCTGCCAATCTAGGAGAACCATTAATACCCAAGTATGTAATATTCCCTGACTGTAGTTGTATATTAAGGGATTTGTAGAAAGAACAGTTAATTGGAAGAACGGTTGATTTCAACCAATTTATAGAATAATCCAAAATTCTTGAGAAAATATTTATCAATCCATTTACCTGAGAGACAGCGGTTTGCGAATGCTGGAGAAAGAATAATAAATCATCTGCATAAAGAATGATTTTATGTTCAATATTCGTGCATTGTATGCCTTTAATATCATTAGTTTGTTTGCCTGATTGCTGCCACGAGTGGTTCAATAAAAATTGCAAATAATTCAATTCAATTCAATTCAGTTTTATTTATATAGCGCCAATTAACAACACGTGCTGTCTCAAGGCACTTCACAACAGTCAGGTACATACATTCCAATTAATCCTAACCATTGAACAGTGCAGTCAGAGGTAGTTATTTATTCAAATTGGATAAAAAGTTTTTCTGTCTAAGGAAACCCAGCAGATTGCATCCAGTCAGTGACTTGCAGCATTCACTCCTCCCGGATGAGCATGTAGAGACAGTGGACAGTCACTGGCATTGACTTTGCAGCAATCCCTCATACTGAGCATGCATGTAGCGACAGTGATTACAATGATTACCTTCTTTTTCAAGGGGGCTGCATTGTCTAATGCATCACGCAATGATGAAGAAACACTATGAACAAAAGAATCAATTTGTGAAGGGGCAGAAACAGAATTATTGCCCTCCACTGTGCTTTTCAGTGATAATGAGGAAATTAAAAGTGGAACAGATTCTTTAAAGGTTGTTACAGCATTGTCTGATAATGATCTACTATAATTAAATTTTCTTTCAGGTGTGGAGTACTTGGTTAAATTAAACTCAAAGGTTATTAAGAAATGGTCAGACAGGACAGGGTTATGAGAAAATATTGTTATGTCTTTACACTCAATGCCATATGTCAGCACAAGGTCCAGAGAATGAAGACAAAGGTGGGTCGGTTTGTTAATGTTTTGAGCAAAGCCAATTGAGTCTAAGGCTATCACTTTCAGTGTCAAATAATGAGGGGGAAAGTGGGCATCCCTGCCTGGTGCCCCTCTGAATAAAGAAGCTGGAAGATGTTTGATTATTGGTCCTGATGCGTGCCGTTGGAGAACTGCATAACATTTTTAACCAGTTTATGAAAGAGCTTCCAAAACCAAGTTTAGTCATAGTTGCAAACAAGAATTTCCAGTTAACTCTATCACATGCTTTTTCTGCATCTAGAGATAATACATTGGTCTCAATATTTTTACTGTAGGAATAGTCTATTAAATTACGTAATCTGCGTGCATTTGTGGGTGAATGCCTCTCTTTTATGAAACCAGTTTAGTCAGGATGTATTATGAGAGGAGTTACCTTTTCTAGTCCTTTTGCGAGGGCTTTATAGATTATTTTAAGATCAACATTACTAAGGGGTATGGGATGGTAGCTGGTAGAAAGTACTGGGTCTTTTCCTGGTTTTAACAAGAGAGTTATGCTGGCAGAATTCAAATTTAGTGGAAGTATTCCATTTTCTTTGGTTTCCTGCAACATTCTTTGGAATGTTAGAGCCAAAATGTTCCAGAATTCTTTGTAGAACTCTGTTGGGAATCCATCTGGGCCTGGAGCCTTTTTATTGGGCATGCTTGTGAGAGCTTCTTGGATTTCGGCTACAGTCAGTGGTACATCCAGGGCCATCGCTTGATTATCTGATAATTTAGGAAGTGTTACTTTATCCAGGAATTGATTAATGTCGTCATCTGACAGGTCTGTCTGTCGTGAGTATAAAGCTTGATAGAAATCTCTGAAAGTGCTGTTCATTCTTTCAGGATTATAAACTGTATTCTCTGTCGAGTCTTTAACAGCAAATATAGTTTTTTCTTTATTTATTTTTAACTGGTTAGCTAAAAAGCTACCTGATTTATTGCCATGTTCAAAGTTTTCTATTAAAAGTCTTTGCACTAAGAATTGGGTTTTTTTGTCTATAATTTCATTTAATTCTAGTTTGGCTTTATGTAGTTTACGCTGCATTTCCTGCAAATTCTTCAACCTTAAGCAATGATGTATTGAACCTCCCGTTTTTGCTTTGTAGGTTTTCTTTCTTATTTACTAGAGTTAAGGAGACAGGAGCATGATCGCTGACAGCTATAGGGAGTATCTCGGTGTCTGAAATGTCAGTCAACAACAAGCTGCTGACTAGGAAATAATCCAGACGGAAGTAAGAGTGATGGAAATGTGAGAAGAAAGTATATTCTCTGTGATTAGGTTGAAGAGATCACCATGCATCGCAAAGTCCGTAATCACTCATGTACTGTTTAACTATATTTATTGATTGCCAGCTGCACTGAGTCCCTGTTGTGGTCAACCTGTCTAATTCTTCATTTAGACCAAAGTTGAGATCGCCCCCAAGAAGAAGTTAGCAATCCAAGTGTTTAGAGAGTATGGAAGAATGGGGGGTCATCAACATATATACTGACAATACATATCTTTTGGTATGTATAGATATTTTCATTATTTTATATCTACCCTCTGGATCTGTAACTGTGTCTAATACTGTAAAATTAACATTTTTGTGGATTAAGATTGCTACTCCCCTTTGCCTAGAATTATAGCAGGCAGAAAACAAATTAGGAAACTCGTGATTTAAGATCATTTGCAGCTGTAGCAGATTTATGAATCTCTTGTAATAAGACGTCTTCCTGTAGTCTTTTAAGCTGATTTAAAATTTTTAACTTTTTCTCTCTGGTGCCGGCTCCATGCACATTCCATGTGACAAACCTTAGTGTACCCATAGTTGTGCGTGTGTCGCTAAAGTTGGACAGCGCATGTCACCACAGAAACGGATAGACCCAAGTGAAATTATACTTAGTGCTTTGGGTTGCTTGATATGAAGTCCAGAAGCAGAGACATAGCAGAGAAAAAGACAGAAATTTAAGTAGGTGCTGGGGGTAGGAGGGGGTGAGAGATATAAGGCTATGTTAAGAAATATTTGTTTGTGTATGAGTGTGCATGTTTGTGTGCGACAGAAAGAAAAAAGAGTGACAGAGAGGTGCGGTAAATAGGAGGTAGATGAGAGGAGACAAAAATGAGCAGATACCCAAAAGCCCAGCCTTGGCCACGCCCACATCAAACAGTGTAAACAACATGCTGAGCTGTGCTTTACATTAGATTACATTTCCCAGTTATCAACCTCTTATCTAACCAGTGTTACATGTTTTAGATTAACCTGCTGTTGCTCCTAATAAAGCCACGGAGTGAACTCCTGGTCCCTGAACAACTGACCATTGACATATCTACATAGCTACAGTGGCTGTTTATCTACAGCCACTGTAGCTGGTGCCTTCGGTGATATATTTCTTCCTGATTGGGAATAAAACTCGCCTCCGATTGAGGATCTCCTTTGGGAACTGGTCATTAACGCTGAAGTTCGTTCCCCGCAGCTCTCTGCCCCAACTTCTGACCTGCTCAATTGGCCGAGGTCGGTTGTGATCAGGCTTCTTACCTCCGAGTCGGTGAACACGATGGAAATGTTTTTTACCTCGTCACTTGGGAGTTTCAGCTGACGTTGGAGAAATTCAGGGGCCGTGAATTCGGCGTCCTCCTCTGCCTGTTCTGGGATGCCGGAGAAGACAAGGTTGTCTTGCATGCCCGGAGCCTGTATGTCCAGGATGGTCACCTTCATTTTTTTATTTTCTCCAGCCAGCTGCGTCATTCCATCCGTAAGTGTTTTTACGCTATCCCTCAGCGTTTGCTTCTCAGCTGTGAGTGAAGCGAGTTGTTCCTGGCTAAACTCCAGAGACTCCCTCAGAGCTTGAAATTTCCTGTGGAGAACTTCCACCAGGGAGAGGCGAGCATCCAGGCTTGTTAGCTTCTTGTCGATAGAGTCCAGGACATCAGCGTAGCTTTTCTCTGGGGAGATAGTGGAGGTGCTGGCCGAGGACTCTGAACGGTTGGGTTTTGATGTTGGTGTGGCCATGGCTGGAGATTTTTGTGGCTTGCACATTACAATGTTATCAAAACATTCGTCCACGTAGCTCTCCAGGCTGTCCAAGGTTTCCTCGTCCAGTTTGTTTTATTGACAAAATATGAGACAGTGGTTAGTATTTTACACGTTTATGTGTTTGGCTTGAATTTAGTGGCTTGTTTTACCTTAGTTTTGTCGTGTTTGTATACCGCCATATTACTTACGCACAACTCTCGCGAGATCTCAACTCCTCACCCTCTCAGCCTAATGGAAATAGTATTACCTCGCCTGGACACGGGTCACCGGGGCCCCACTTTGGAGCCAGGCCTGAAAGTGGGGCACGCTGGCGAGGACCTGGTGAACGGGCTTTCACCCACGGAGCCCAGCACGAAGAGGAAACGTATGTCCCTCTTCCGATGGGCTCACCACCTGTAGGAGGGACCAAAGGAGCCATGTGCAATGTGGTATGGGTGGCGACTTTGATGGTCTGATCCTAGGCTGCAGAAACTGGCTCTTGGGACGTGGAATGTCACCTCTCTGGTGGGGAAGGAGCCTGAGTTGGTGTGCGAGGTAGAGAGGTTCCGGCTAGAAATAGTTGGGCTCACCTCAACGCATGCTCTGGCCCTGGAACCAGTCTCCTTCAGAGGGGCTGGATACTCTTCCACTCTGGAGTTTCCCTTGGTGAGAAGTGCCGAGCTGGGGTGGGCATACTTGTTGCCCCCATCTCGGAGGAATGGCCCTCCCGTTCTGAACCCGAGTGGTATTTTCTTATTGGACTTCTGTGCTCGTCATGGATTGTCCATAACTAACACCATGTTCAAGCATAAGGGTGTCTATATGTGCTCTTGGCACCAGGATACCCTAAGCCACAGTTCGATGACCGACTTTGTTATCGTGTCATCTGATCTGCGGCCGCATGTCTTGAACACCCCCGGTGCAGGGGGGAGCAGAGCTTTCCAGAATCAGAATCAGAATCAGCTTTATTGCCAAGTTTGTACATACAAACAAGGAATTTGACTCCGGTATACTTTTTTTTGCACTACAGAATATACATATTTACAATGTATACACATATATAAATAAAAGGTGCATTTGAAACATCTGTATGCTGTTTTTGGTATTCTATTAAATGTTCAACAGAGAAACAGCCTGTGCAAACTTAAGGAGTTTCACGGACAAGTCCGCTGAGGTGCAGTCATTTGTGTAGAGGGAGAAGAGGAGTGGGGAGAGAACACACCCCTGGGGGGCACCAGTACTTGTTGATCTGGTTCGGGAGAAGATGCTCCCCAGTCTCACCTGCTGCCGTCGGTCCGTCAGGAAGCTGTTGATCTACTGACAGGTGGAGGCTGGGATGTTGAGCTGGGTGAGCTTCTGGTGGAGGATGTCTGGTATGATGGTGTTGAAGGCCGAGCTGAAGTCTACAAACAGGATCCTGGCGTACGTCCCTGGACGGTCGAGGTGTTGCAGGATGAAGTGCAGGCCCAAGTTGAGAGCATCATCAGCCGACCTGTTTGCTCGGTAAGCAAACTGCAGGGGGTCCAGCAGGGGGTCTGTGATGTCTTTCAGGTGATTCAACATCAGCTGCTCAAAGGATTTCATGACCACAGACGTCAGGGCTACAGGCCTGTAGTCATTTAATCCTAGGATGGTGGGTTTCTTGGGCACTGGGATGATGGTGGATCGTTTGAGGCAGGAGGGGACCTCACACGTCTCCAGTGACTTGTTGAAGATCCGGGTGAAGATCGGGGTGAGTTGATGTGCACAGGCTTTCAGGCATGATGTGGAAACGTTATCAGGTCCTCCAGCTTTCTTTGTTTTCATGCGCTGAAAGAGCCTATATACATCTTCCTCAGGGATCTTTCCAGTGACCACTACCTTGTGGTGAGCTGGCTCAGATGGTGGGGGAGGATGCCGATCAGACCTAGCAGACCCTAATGAATCTTGAGGGTCTGCTGGGAATGCCTGGCGGAGTGCTGAGGCAAAAACTCGGGCGTGGGAGGAGTTCAGAGAGGCCATGGAAAACGACTTCCGTACGGCTTCGAGGCAATTCTGGTCCACCATCCGGCATCACAGGGGGGGAAGAGGTACACCACCAACACTGTTTACAGTGGGAAGGGTGTGCTGTTGACCTCAACTCGGGACGTTGTGGATCGGTGGACCTCCTCAATCCCACCGGCACGTTTTCCACTGAGGAAGCCCGGCCTGGGAACTTTGGGGCGGGCTCTTCAATCTCTGGTGCTGAGGTAACCGAGGTGATTAAAAAGCTCCTCGGTGGTAATGCCCCGGGGGGGGATGAGATTCTCGTATTCAGGAAGAGCAGTGTGGTTTTCGTCTTGGCCGTGGAACACTGGACCAGCTCTACACCTTCAGCAGGATCCTTGAGGGTGCATGGAAGTTTGCCCAACCAGTCTACATGTGCTTTGTGGACTTGGAGAAGGCGTTCAACCGTGTCCCTTGGGGAACCCTGTGGGGTACCAGGCCCTTTGACATGGGCTGTTAGGTCCCTGTATGACCGGTGTCAGAGCTTGGTCCGCATTGCCGGCAGTAAGTCGGACTCGTTTCCAGTGAGGGTTGGACTCTGCCAAGGTTCATAACTTTTATGAACAGGATTTATAGGCGCAGCCAAGGTGTTAAGGGGATCCGTTTTGGTGGCCGTAGGATTGCGTCTGTGCTTTTTGCGGATCATGTGGTCTTATTGGCTTCATCCGCTCATAATCTTCAGCTCTCACTGGAGCAGTTTGCAGCCGAGTGTGAAGCGGCCGGGAGAATCAGTGCCTCCAAGTCCAAGGCCATGGTCTTGAGCCGGAAAAGGGTAGAGTGCCTTCTCCGTGTCAGGGGGGAGGTCCTGCTTCAAATGGAGGAGTATCTTGGGGTCTAGTTCACGAATGAGGGAAAAAATGGAGTGGGAGTCAGCAGTGATGCGGGCACTGTACCGGTCTGTCATGATGAAGAGAGTCAAAAAGCGAAGCTCTTAATTTACCATTCGATCTATGTTCCTACCCTCATCTATGGTAATGAGCTTTGGGTCGTGACCGAAAGAACGGGATCATGGATACAAGCAGCCAAAATGAGTTTCCTCTGCAGAGTGTCTGGACTCTCCCTTAGAGAGGGTGAGAAGCTCGGTCACCCAGAAGGGACTCAGAGTAGAGCCGCTGCTTCTACACGTCGAGAGGAGCCAGTTGAGGTAGCTCGGGAATCTGGTTAGGATGCCTCCTGGACGCCTCTCTGGTGAGGTGTTCCAGGCACGTCCCACCAGGAGGATCCCCAGAAGAAGACCCAGGACACGCTGGAGGGACTATGTTTCTCGGCTGGCCTGGGAACGCATTGGGATTCCTCGGACGAGCTGGCTCAAGTGGCTGGGGAGAGGGAAGTCTGGGTCTCTCTGCTTAGGTTGCTGCCCCCTCAACCCGACCCCAGATAAGCGGAAGACAATGGATGGAAGCTTTTTGTATTTAAAAAGGCATTTAGTTTAAGGTACATTTAAAACAAAGCTTAATAAAACTGAATTTAAAAAAGCTGGGAAAAACAGTAACTCTACCAGAGTGCTTATTTTGGATCAGGTTTGCCAGTTCCATGCCCGGATGAGGGAAGACAGCTGGAGTGGTGATGTTTAAAAAAATAAAAAAAAGAATCAGCAGGGAAAAGAAGTGTTAGAATTTAATAAAATTATTTCAATAAATATATTTGTTAATTTGAGTAATATGACACTAATTATGTATGAGAAATTGTCCTGAATAAGTACAAGTAAATTTAGTTAAAATATAAAACGTGTTTAATCTGCTTAACTTAGCTGTTAAACTTACTGTCATGTTTAAGTTCAGTTTCCTGAGGCCATCCCACATGCAGAATCACTCAGAGGACTAGAAATGAAAATGGTAGCAGGTGTATTTACAATAAAACAATGATGAATGTGCACAGCTAAAGGGATTTCCAGTATCCGTGATCCGGCGCTGTCAGGAGGAGGAGAGGAGCAGTTAGATGGAGTGACAGATATTAATCAATCTTTAAAGGAGTGAAGAGAGTTTAAATGGTTTACTGTTCCGGAGTTGAAAAGAAAGAATTGGGGGAAAATGGATCTGTGCATTGGGTGAATGGAGATGTCATGTCGAGATCTTGTGGAGGTATTCCACCAAGAGCAGAGCAGAGGGAGACTTGAGATCTGGACAGTAATTGAACAGAGGGTTTTTCTCTCTACCGATCTCTACCGCAAAGGCGAAGAGCAGTCCTTCATTTTTTGTGTAAAATATACACAAATGAAATGCATGTTGCAATGCAATTGTTACAGCAGTTTTATTTGTTAAAGTGTAGTGGTTTTGTTTTAGCAGTGCTGTGGTTAAAGGAATGATTTCTGAATTAGAAGAGCACAGATCAGGTTGTTATGATTATGAATATGAATATATTATTTAATATTTAATATTAATACTTTAATATTTTATTAAATAATATTTCGGTTTGTTAAGGGTTGTCATGTGAATACCAGCCCAATAAGGCGGTGGTATTAGGACAAAATTTAAAGGGATGAGCCAAGCTCTGACAATATTGAACAGCAAAAGTCTGTACACACACAGAATGAATTCACACAATTTCTTAAAATACAAGAATTTATTAAGAAAAATAAATCAACTCAAAGTCAAACATATTTCAATCAACAAACTCTTTACTATCCTAAACAATCCAACTAAACTACCAAGCAGAATGAAAGAATAAGGAAGACAAATGGACTATGTACAATATAAACAAGCTGATCAAAGATGGTTGAAAACCATGACTGAAAGAGTGATGCAAAATTACAATGCAATGTTATTTATGTTTGAGAACCAAGGATTATCTTGAAGAATCTGGAAATGAGGTTAAGTTAGTCTTGGAACTAACTTAAGCAATAATTGGTATACCTTTAAACAACCATTCACAATGCAAGATCAGAAAAAAAAATATTTTAATAAAATAATATTTTAAAGAATGATTTGCTGAATAAAACCAACCTTCTGGATGACCAAGTCCCAATGGTGTTTAATTAGCTGCCTTTATTTATTAAAATAATATTCTAAGAAATATTATTAAGGAAATAGTAAAATATTTAAGGAAATATTTTAAATAATAACCAACTCAGAGAAATGGGGCTTAATGGTGTTTAATTTGTTATCAAGTTTAGTAAAATAATATTTAGGGAAATATTATTTCCTAGCTTGAAAACTAATAACCTTTTTGGATAAATGATCTTTAGCAGGCAAGCACGTGTTCTTAGCTGTTAGCGGTTGGAGCTAACAAAAGAAGCTTATAGCTTATCATCAGAATCAAACATATACCTTTAAAATACCATTAATAAAAGGGGTTAAAATGCATAAGCTGGAAGTAGGTTAATGCAATTTATTTAGAAAGTTCCAGAAAAGTTCATACTGGCCCTTCATGTTGTCCCCATGGCTGGGGTCCCAACAAGGTTGATCTTTAGTTTGACACAAAATTTGAAATGACTAGAAAAGGGGGCATGGGAATATTCCTTCCTATAAATAGGTGCTAACACTGTACTGTTGAAGAAAATATGCAATTTGTAATTTTATTACAGCTTGTTTCCCAAATACCCTAAATTCTTCCTTTTGCATATTAAGCACGACACCCTAAAGTCAAAGTCTAAACTGCTGCCTCTGCTTGTTCACCCTGCCCAAGGCCCTGTGTCTTCTAAAGACCTGTTTGTTCACCAGCAGAGCACAGCATGTGTCTGAGCAAAGTGTAAGGTGGAACTGAAGCTCACATTGCCGCTGTGAGACTCATTTATTGAAAGGCTTTCAGCTTCTGTACTTTGCTTTCAGAACAGAACATCCTATCAAGCACTAGTGAAAAATGCTAGTGGTGGAACAAAATAGTCTAGTAGAATATCTTACAGGATAGTTTAATTTCATGTGACAATAATGGACACAGAATTGTGCAGCTTTGCACATTTACTGTACATCTGTTTCTTTTAAGTCCCCTTCCACCCAAATGTGTTCAATGTTTCAACACAACCTTTGCCAAGAATAAAGTGGAAGCCAATCAAATCAAATAGACCGGATCATCACTGAGTAATTTGGGATGTGTGTAATCGTTAACCTTGGCTCGGTGTAGGAAGTTAATGAATCAAATCAATACCTCTCTCTACTGATCCATAATTATTTGAAAAGAGATGAAAAATTAAACAGGCTGAGCCTATGAGGTTATCATGCCATGCAATTAGTCCGCCGGAGGGAGATTATGTTACCTAGATACCATTGGGAAGTGTAATTTCTCTTGCAGATGGAGTTTTTTTTTTTTAATGAAGAGTGCAATTACCTAAATAGGTCAGCCAAAGACACACTGCTGCTGTTACTGTTGCTGTATGCAGCTTCTCAGGGTATCTGAGAGAAAGCTCCTGATACCTCCAGAAAAAAGAGTAAGAGAGAAAAAACACTTTCTGCAACTGTTGATACCCCCTCCATTATCATACGTCTTTTCTCTCTTTGTTCTTTATTCAAACTCTCCGACTGATCTGTGGATCTGATTGGTGGATGTCATATCTTGTTTTTTGATGTCTTTTTGTTACTAAATTTGTTACTAACTAAATGTCCATGAACTAATAAAACAAACTGTTACATTCAAACCAATAAAATTGCAGTCAGAATTTGCAGATACTTTATTTGGTTGTGGTATAATCACATTTTTTAAGTATAAATGAAAAACAGCTGTGAGTTTAAAAGCTAAATTCCAATAAATGTTTAAAAATGCACAACTGAAATAATGTAATTCTAACCAAATATTAAGATTGTTTTGCTCATCTAACTTGCCCTCCCATGTTTTAAAAGAAACAAAAAGGAAATAATTGTTTTGTGATGTAAGCTCTAATATTAACTGAAATACCAAAAAAGAAAAACTTTATTTATTATTATTTATTATATGTTTCATGTTCAACCCCTCCTGCTTCAAGTGGAGGAGTTCAAGTATCTTGGGGTCTTGTTCACGAGTGAGGGGAGAATGGAGCGGGGAGATTGACAGACGGATTGGTGCGGCTGCCGCAGTAATGGGGACGCTTTGCCGGTATGACGTAGTGAAGAGAGAGCTGAGCCGAAAAACCAAGCTCTCAATTTCCTGGTCGGTCTATGTTCCTACCCTCACCTATGGCCATGACATTTGGGTAATGACCGAAAGAATGACATCCCAGATACAAGCGGCTGAAACGAGCTTCCTACGTAGGGTGGCTGGGCACTCCCTTAGAGATAGGGTGAGAAGCACGGCCATCCGGGAGGGGCTCAGAGCAGAGCTGGCTCCTCCACATCAAGAGGAGCTAGTTGAGGTGGCTTGGGCATCTATACCGGATGCCTCCTGGACACCTCCCACTGGGAGGATGCACAGCGGAAGGCCCAGGACATGCTGGAGGGACTATGTCTCTTGGCTGGCCTGGGAACGTCTTCAGCTCTCCCCTGAGGACCTGGAGGAGGTGTCTGGGGAGAGGGAGGTCTGGGTGTCTTTACTGAGTCTGCTGCCGCCGCGACCCGGTCCCAGATAAAGCGTAAGACGATGAATATGAGTACGAGTATGTTAAACCTTTCCCTGGCAACACACCTAAAATTTATTTTTCATTGGCAACAACAGCCTCAGGATTAAGAAACTGAGCTTCCTAGTAACTTTGAGTTTAGAATTAGCCCATTTGTCAAACAAGTTAAAGCATAAAATATTACTGAAACTTTTTACAATCTATTTTCACGAGGTGGCACAAAATTATTTTACCTGACAACCACAGTCTGTTTATTAGAAATTAACACTTTGGGGTTAAGAAGCTCAGCTTGCATGCCGGTTTGGCTTTAGCATTGAAGCTAAAGTAGTTAGGACATAATTTTTTTTTTTTAAATATATATTTTAATGATATATGGCGGGGTATGCTATGCAGGAGTATGTGCCGCTGGCATGCTGCAGCGCCTCCGGGGTTGAGGTGTAGTGATGTCGGGGTGCCTTGTCTTTGGCGTGCTCTGGTGGCTTTCCCTCCGAAGCTTCCTTGTGTTGCTCTGGCCCCCTGCCTGCCGCTAGACTGCGTTCGTGGTCGGGCAGGTGGAGCGATGGAGCACGTCTTGTACCTGCACTAGGGTTGCTTGCGGGTTGTGCTCGGCCTGGGGCGGTTGGTCTGCCCGACCCGGTTACCCGACTGGCACATTTCTCTCTTATGGATGGGTGGGCTGAGGCTGCTGTCATTCTGTGGTTTAGATTTCCTGTCTGTCCCAGGTCCAGGGGGGCAGGTCTGTGGCTCCTCACACTTGCTATTTCATATTTTTATGGAGAAACCTTATATACACAAGCGCGCTCACATTTACACCCACAGATGTTTAGATTCAGGTGTAAACAGATACAAAGATGTTATATATTGAGCTGCAGTTACCGCTGCAGTTACCGCTGTAGTTAGCGCTGTACATGAGGAAAAACATTACAATGATACAGAAAATCAAACACAGAAAAACAAATCAAATCCTTAAATAACCCTTTGGGTTTTTTATGGAAGGGGCTGGTTTTCTAATCAAATCTTTCTAATAGAGGTAATTAGCTCATTAAGTCCTCTGTGGTAAGGAATTCATCCTGTGCTAGAAGAAAATGATAATATTAATCCTTAAGGTCGCTGGTATGAGGCAGTTGTGGTCCCATCATTCAAAAAAGCTGGGTCACTGGTATAAAACATTTTTAGTCTAAACTTTTTAAATACTAATAATGTTTGGCTTTCACTGGTATGAAAAAACAAACAGCTTTAGTCAAATTTTCATATACTAATAATATTTGGCTTTTGCTGGTAATCCTTCTGAGAAATCTGAAAATCTATGAAACATCGTTCATTAGAACTGTGCACTTTTTGGTCACAGTGCTGATGTTGTTTATGTTTCTACAGGTGTAGAAGCAGTCTTCTAGGGTGTTATCTTGTATTCTCTTCACCCCTCTTTCTCTCTATCACTATCTCATTCTCTTCCTTTTTCCTTTTTGCCCCACCTCTCGCTTTCTTACTTCTTTTTTTAATTTTCATTTCCGTCTCCGTGTCCATTACAATTGAAAATATTCTAAAGCAGTTCCTCATAAAGTTTATTTTATAGATAACAGGCGGAGCATTATAGCATTAGCCATAATGCCACTTGTTTGCCATGTTAGACACTTGTGAAAGTAAATCTGTTGAGCGGTCATCTCTAGGCATTCAGACAACAGTTCTGAGTGCTACTCTGCCAGACAGGACATGGTAAAAAAAAATCTATTGTCTAACACAAATTTTTGAATCACAAATGTTTGAAATTTTGTTATGGACAACAAAATTGCTAATTCAATGTCATCCACATTTCTTTTTTGCAGCGCACATAAACCTTTGTTATACAGAGGTTCAGAGGGAATGTCACTTTGCTCTAAATGTCTTACTAAACTGAGCAAAATTTTACGATTGCACCAAATGTTTCATCTTCTTAAAATCAGTATAACGTTTCAAATTTCTTAACATTTTTGAAGCCCTCAAGGCTGACTGAGTGACTGATGCCAAATATTCACAATTACATGTTACATAAAGATAAAAAGAAACATAAATTTGCTCTTATTTTAACTGATACTTTTCAGTATTTACTAAATCTGAAAGACAGAGGTTTAATCAGACAAGATCTAATATGTTGCAAAAGATATAGTAATTTAGGGTATGGCCTGGAGAAGCAGAGAAATGATTGGCATAACAAGAAGTACTATATTTCCCTGGAGTGCACAGTTTCTCATAAATCACGTAACAGTTGGTTAAGAGTAAATAAAGACATAACATTAGAATAATTGACTTGTTGAAAGTTTGCTATTGTGCTCATGTGAAATTGCCATAACCGCTTTCATTTTATGTTTATATTTCTCCATGCAGTTGCAATTAGGAGAAACATATAATATCCACTGAACCCAGCGGGGCACTAATGCTGAAAAATAGGTAACAGAGAGCAGGTACTTAATGAAACACAGCTCTGTGCACGAGGTGCTGATCATAATGAATGCCTTTTGGTGTATGAAAAAAGCAAACTAAAAAATAAACCTGAATGGACCTGAAAGACTGCAACAAATAAGTATATTTATTGATTTATTTTGCTATGTCTGATCCAAAACTGATCCTGTCTAAGTAGGTGGTGTTCTCTGCGTCCGCCGTGTGATCGAAAGGGGATTTTGGCACACATTTTCTCCTCTCAATGCTGAACGGCCGACCTCGTGAACCACCAAATGGTGCCTGTTTCAGGTTTTCAACGTGGCAGGTGCCTTGATCACGATTCAACCAATTTGTCAACATGTGCTGTTTTCCTGAAACTTGGCAGACACTCCTCGATGGATTCCAAGTTGAAACTTGGATGATCACATTCCAAAGCTGGAGTTCTTTTTTATCTGTAATATAACCCCTTTATTCTTGTGCTGACCTGCACTTTTAAAAAGTACACATTACAAATCCACAGGGGAGAGAATCAGGTGATACTTCAGGTGTAGCAAGAGACGGCAACATGATCCAGAGCTCTGAAGATGGCATCCGTGTACTCATCCTGTCTCTTTTGATGGACAGGCTCTGCCCAACCCTCCCACACAGCGACACGTACGAAATATGTTTCAGGGAAAGACACTTGCATACCCTCTTACACTTAATCATTGTCAATCACTCCGCTCACTTGGCTCGTTGGGTAATAGGAACAGATCCAACCTCACATCCCCTCCAATCTGTTTGGCTCTCATACGGGAGGTGCATGCTGTTTTCATGCCTGTGTGGGATGGCTTCAAGCTGTTTTCTTATCAAAAGACCCATTCAAACATTCTCTTTGAGAGGCATTGCAAACATCAGATCTTGCAGCCTCCGTTCAACCACATGTCTTGATTTAAGAGGCCAGAATCAGATTTGCTGCCACGAAGAGCTGTCACTGTTAAAGAATGGGACGTGATTTATCATGCTCAACCACACACACAAGCACACATGCACACACACTCACATACACGCACAAACACACACATAGGGTTGATGACCAGAGAGAGAGCCTTAGTAGGCATATGTGAAAGTGAAGATGCACACATGTACCAACTGGTCACCCTTTTTCACAAAAATACCTTAAAAACACATGTTTTAAACCTCACCTTTGATCAGTTCAGCGCTTTTACACAAACACAGAGCCCGTCATGCCACCAGTTCTCTTACGAGGTCGAGTCGGACCACATGCTTTTTAAAACTGAAGCTAAATCACCTTCCACCCTGGGATCCTCTCTAAACGTTCTCTTTTAAACCCTCCACTAACAGTCTCATCATTGATTTTATGTTGTTTTTTTTCTCTCCCTCCTCGGTTTGTGCACAAGCAAACACAGCTGAACTCTAACTCTCTGGGTCCCACTGTGTCTCCCTCAGGGTGCTCTCATCACAAAACAGCTCCAGAGCATCTTCAGAGTAAAACACCCTCAGCCGTGTAGGCCACTGAAAGGCAAAGGTGACAGAATCACGCTTCTTTTTTTCACAGTTTCAAAATGTATTTCAGTGTTCGAAGGTTAGAGCATTACTCCTTCTCCAAACAAGTGATGTCTCTCAATGCTTTTTCTCACTTTTTATTTCATCACTTCTTTTATTTCTTTGCACAATATTATCATCTTTACCGCTCTTTTTTCTTATTATTTCATGCTTACTTTGTCTCATTTTTGTCAGTGAATGCAATGTGTTGTGCCTTGCAAAACTATTGATTAGATTTTTCACATTTTATCACATAACACAATGTACTTATTAGGATTTTCAGTCACTAGCCAACAAAAAAGCATTACCAAATTGTGGTATAGTGGTGTAAATAGTCATTACAAAGTGTTCTGAGGGAATGATGAGAAGACTAAACTTGCTGAGGACTGTAAAGTGTAAACCTTGCCTCCTCCCCTGTTAGCTCAGCCATTTTTGGGCGGTCAGGCCGTCCTGCCACAATCACATGCTGGCGCCACAATTGCTAAGCCCCAACTGCAAGCCTTTCACTGTGTAATGAATACATCCAGAAATAAACCTTAACCGCTCATGCCCCGTCGCTTGCCCCCTGTGCTTATATGTACAGAAGTGAGACCGGAATGGTGTTTGTGTTTGTTGCTCAGCATCGCCGCGCGTTCACCTGGCCCAGGATGTCGTGTGGTAGCCGTGTGGTTCTGGTTCAACACAGAACCAGTCAGTGAGAGGAAAGATGACCACTGACTGCTTTTGCCTATTGGTGGATACTCTTGGTCAGGAAACGTTTGGTGGGTTAGATGCAAGCGTTGTTTGTACCTCAGAATTGTGTTTTACTTCATGTTTACCTGTCTTGTTTAGAGACATCTATAAGCTCTTGGCTCACGCAAGAGATGCATGTATGTGAGCACAAAATTTATATTTTTCTGTGTACTAGGTAAATGTCTTTTGAGGTTTTCAATTCTGTCTGTATGAGTGTCTGTATGAATTTATGGTTTGTTGCCCACAGGAGATAAATATACCTGCACCGAATCCACAGGCTTGAGTCTTGATTGTGCAATGGGTGGTCGGATCAGAGCAGTAATTTTCCACGTCTACATTCAGCATCCTATCGAGTCCACCTTGCAGAGTGTTTCTATAAACCTGTGCTGCATGCTCCTGAGCCTTTGTACATGTGCATTTTATGTGCTTGCCCACATTTTGCTTGTTTGGAACTATGTGATTTTTGTGTTGCTTTTCCTTCACATCTATTCCTTGAACTTTGAAGCAACAGCAGGGTTTTTTTTTCCATCTTTCAGGTTGCTCCTGGAATATTTGATTCGGGTTCCATCCCATCATCTTTGCACAAACAAAAACAACTATGATTTTCTATATACTTTGTATTTGCATCTGTAATAAATAAAACCAATTAAGACATACTTCTAAATTAGGGAGGAGGCAATCCTAATTTTCTCTTTAAGTGCAGTTTCCACGGCAATCAGAGGCCTCTGCAGGGGGTAGGGAATGGAGGCGTTGGGTGGGAATGCACGCAGCGGGGACAAACCAACTGAGTGCAAGAGCCTCCCGCACTCATGGCTATGACTTTGCAAGCGTGCACTTATTTTTTCCTTCCTTCCTCTCTCTCTTTCTGACAAACACGGATAAACCTAAAGGTTCACGAGTGTGTGTGCACATACAAATCTATTCAGATAGAGTAAATATCATGGAAGTATTCCTGCAGATTCCTTTTCCAGCAGTATCCTTATCATTAATGTGCAGCTCACGAAAGCATCCAGGCTAATATTAATCTTATTGTTGTCAGTTTGATAAAGTAAAGGATTGTTCAGTGATTCACACAATGAATCTCAAAGCCTATAACATGTTGTACTGTCTATGTGACACTCAGGGACGTCGCCTAATGCGTGCAGGTTTCTTTCTCTTATTTTCCTGTGAATGAATTTGTCCCCAGGCAAATGTGAATATGACAGCTTCCTCAATCTGTTAGCAGGGCGAAATATTTATGGTTCCAGTCAGAATATTAGGGAACTTGGCCCCGTCATCATTTCTTGTCAAAGTCTGGTTGGATTCTCCCTTTTTTGTCTGATTATACCAGCATGCTATTTCAAACAGACAAATTGTATCCAACTGTCCAACCGAATGTACAAATGCTTGTGCACAATGTCTTACATTTCAAGAGAGAGTCATCTCTTGAATCCTGACTAAACACAAAAGAATACAATCATTGGTCTGTTATGAGTATCTGTAACTGTCACGGTGTGACATTTTGGACTTTGTTTTAGGGTTTCTTGTGATGGTTTATTTTGTCTAGATGTTTCTATTATGTTTGTTTGTTTTGCTCCCTCTACCGCCTCCTGGTGTTTTGTTGTTTTCCTCCCTCACTAAGTTTCCTTATGGTTGTTTCCTTATTACTTTGTATGGTTCTATTATTTTGATTAGTCTCTGTATTATGGTTCTTTGTTCTCCTGGATTCCTTTAGTATCTCTGTGTTTATATTTGGTGTTTTTTCACCTTGCTCTCTTCTTGTTTTTCTGTTCTATGTTTTCTCTTCCTCCTCGTCTTTATTCCCTTTCTGTGTTTTTATTCTGTTCTGTCTAGCTTAGTTCTTTATGTCTATTTTCTAGTGTTCCAGTTCTCCTTCCCGTTAGGTCAGCTTGAGTTATTGTTTACTTTTATTCTAGTCCTCTGCTTCCTTCTCAGTTTGTTCTTTCAGTGTTTGTTTGTTTACTTGTAGTCAGGGTTTCTTTATGGTTTCCTTTTGCTTAGGCCTTAGTTTCTTGTCATTCTTCTGTTCCTTCCAGTTCCTCTGTTTCCTTTACCTCTTGGCTATTCTAGATTTCTTATGTTTTGGTTATTTTATCTTAGTCTATTGTTCTGCTTAGATCTATGTTTCTCTTTATTGTTTATTAGTTCCACCTGTCCCTTCTGCCTCCCTGCTTCCTTGCCACACCTGTTCCCTGTTTCTTGATTACCTGTCTTTGTTCTCGTTCAGTATATTAGTTAGTTTGGTTCTTGTGTTCTTTCCTGGTTTGTTGCGTCACCTTCCCTGTGCCAAGTTCCCTTCGTTTCTTGTGCTCTGTTAGACCTGGACTCCTGAACTCTCTATTTTCATCCTGCCTGCCTACCTGTGAGTTTAGCCTTTGTTTTCATTTAAATAAATCATCGTTCTGCCTCGCCATGCCGACTCCTCGCCTGCATCTGCACTTTGGTCCACAACAAAAACCTCAACATATGACAGTACAAACCAGCCAAAAGAACCAAGCAACGGGTGAGGAGAACATTACCTTGCTGGAGTATGTCGGCGTGCTGCTGAGAGGAACACACGTCAGGCCATGGACAAGGAGGAGCAGTGATCTCCGTATTGGGGCACAAAGTTGGCAAGGCCCCTTCCTGGCACCGGCCCGCTGCGCCACAGACCTTCTCCATCAACTCACTGTCCACCATCACCACCAGAATCCACTTCCTTCCAGTACCGCAGTTCGGAGCCTGAGTTCGGCACTGCGCGCTTCCTCTGCCCGGAGCAACGCAGCTCTCCACCTCCGCTGCACTCTCCCTGCTTTGTTCCTGCTCCGTCTCATCGGAGACGACGCCGTCGCCGAGGCGCCTCTGTCCCGGCGTCTGAGGGCTGTGCCAACGCCTCCTCATTTCTCCCGGAGGGTTGGACTACCGCCTCTCACTTTTCGTTTCCTCAGGGTCCCTGCTCGACATCCCCGCTCCTGTTTCTACGGAGGGTCGGCTCCACGCCCCAGTCACAGCAGCTCCGGCCGCGCTCACCAGGCCCACAGCAGCTTCGACGCAGCTCACGTCCGCAGCGGTTCCAGCGGAGCTCCATACCCCCACCACCGAACCTGACCAGAGTTTTGTGCCTGTCAGCTATATGCCATATTCTTTGGAGTTCATGAGTCGGGTGCTCAGAAGAGGCAAGGTCCTCACAGACCTAGCCATCCACCTGCTAGTTTCTAGTGATTCGCCTGAACACACACTGGAGGTCCTGGGCCAGCTAATAGACTGGAAGACTGAGTGGGGACGGTTCTCCCCCAGGTCAATGACAGTGGAGATCCTGGAGTCTGGGCGCCAGAAAATTATTAAAGGGGCCGCTTCAGGGTCTTCAGGGCCACAGCCGGCCGCCGCCGGGTCTTCAGGGTCTTCAGGGCCACAGCCGGCCGCCGCCGGGTCTTCAGGGTCTTCAGAGCCACAGCCGGCCGCCGCCGGGTCTTCAGGGTCTTCAGAGCCACAGCCGGCCGCCGCCGGGTCTTCAGGGTCTTCAGAGCCACAGCCGGCCGCCGCCGGGTCTTCAGGGTCTTCAGAGCCACAGCCGGCCGCCGCCGGGTCTTCAGGGTCTTCAGAGCCACAGCCGGCCGCCGCCGGGTCTTCAGGGTCTTCAGAGCCACAGCCGGCCGCCGCCGGGTCTTCAGGGTCTTCAGAGCCACAGCCGGCCGCCGCCGCCGAGTCTTCTGGGTCTTCTGAACCTCGCCTAGTTCCGGAGGAGCCCGTGGGCGGGCTGCCTCCACTTCCTCGTCATGTTCCGGAGGGGCCTCTAGGCGGGCTGCCTCCACTACCTCATCTAGTTCCGGAGGGGCCCCTGGGCGGGCTGCCTCCACTACCTCGTCTTGTTCCGGAGGGGCCCCTGGGCGGGCTGCCTCCACTACCTCGTCTTGTTCCGGAGGGGCCCCTGGGCGGGCTGCCTCCACTACCTCGTCTTGTTCCGGAGGGGCCCGTGGGCGGGCTACCTCCACTTCCAGGTCCTGAGCACCTTCTCAGTTTTCTCTGGGGGGTGCCCACGGAACTCAAGCCTGACACATTACATGACACACACTCTGACACACAGCCTGTCTCCAGGTCTGACACACCACAGCTTGTCTCCAGGTCTGACACACCACAGCTTGTCTCCAGGTCTGACACACCACAGCTTGTCTCCAAGCAGCTTGTCTCCAAGCCTGACACACCACAGCTTGTCCCAGACCCTGACAGACCACAGCTTGTCTCCAAGCAGCTTGTCTCCAAGCCTGACACACCACAGCTTGTCTCCAAGCAGCTTGTCTCCAAGCCTGACACATCACAGCTTGTCTCCAAGCAGCTTGTCTCCAAGCCTGACACACCACAGCCAGTCTATGACACTGAGCCAGGCACACCTCACGACACACCACAGCTAGACACAGTTCCTGGAGGGTCATCCACCCTGCTTGACCGACCTTCAGATCTCCTGCCAGGCCCAAGTCTCCGCCGCGGTTCTGGCCTCGCTGCAGACCTCCGAGGCGCCTGCATCATCGCTGTAAACCTCCTAGGCGCCTGCATCCTCGCCGCAGACCTCCGAGGCGCCTGGATCCTCGCCGCAGACCTCCGAGGCGCCTGGATCCTCGCCGCAGACCTCCGAGGCGCCTGGATCCTCGCCGCAGACCTCCGAGGCGCCTGCATCCTGGCCGTAGACCTCCGAGGCGCCTGCATCCTGGCCGTAGACCTCCGAGGCGCCTGCATCCTGGCCGTAGACCTCCGAGGCGCCTGCATCCTGGCCGTAGACCTCCGAGGCGCCTGCATCCTGGCCGTAGACCTCCGAGGCGCCTGCATCCTGGCCGTAGACCTCCGAGGCGCCTGCCTCTTCGCTGGCTCCTCCGCCGCAGGCCTCTGGATCGTCTGCCTCTTCCCTGGCTTCCTCCACCGCAGGCCTCCGGATCATCAGCCTCCTCGTTGGCTTTTCCGTTGCCGGCCTCCTAGACTGGATTTTCATTTTGTTTTGTTCTATGGATTCTGGGTTTTGCCCCTAATGGACAAGTTTAGTTTTTTGGACCTTTTGCCCTCCTTCCAGGGCCCCCTCCACCTGCCCTGGTCGGGTTGTTTTAATTTTTGGACTCTTGCCCTCCTTCCAGGGCCCCCTCCGCCCGCCCTGGTCAGGTTGTTTTGTTTTTTCTTTTTGGGACTTTGGTGTTCTGGTTGCTGAGAGGTCGTCTAGAATCCGACCTTGAGGGGGGGTTATGTCACAGTGTGACATTTTGGACTTTGTTTTAGGGTTTCTTGTGATGGTTTATTTTGTTCTTGTCAGTATATTAGTTAGTTTGGTTCTTGTGTTCTTTGCTGGTTTGTTGCATCACCTTCCCTGCGCCAAGTTCCCTTCGTTTTTTGTGCTCTGTTAGACCTGGACTCCTGAACTCTCTATTTTCATCCTGCCTGCCTACCTGTGAGTTTAGCCTTTGTTTTCATTTAAATAAATCATTGTTCTGCCTCATCATGCCGACTCCTCGCCTGCATCTGCACTTTGGTCCACAACAAAAACCTCAACATATGACAGTAACAGCTCTCAGACCAGCAAACATAATTTTACACTGCCTGTAAATTCGAATAGAAGGATTTCAAGAAGTACCTTATTTATTTATTAGCATGAAGTTTTGCTTTATAAAAACCGATGGAAAGCAACTATAGATGTTTAAAGCTTATATTGTGAAATGACAGTTTTGGGGTTCTTTTCCTGCATTCTGTCTCACAATCTGGGAATTTATTACTTTCACTTGACTGCTTAGGTTTTACTTTCTACGCTGGTAACTTTATATTGGCACTTTAGTTACTCAACAAAAGTCCATTGATATTTTAATAATACAACATTCTTTATTAGATTTTTTGCAGCACTAGTAGTCTTTATTTTTATTATTTTCCAAAAGTAAGTAGACGGGAAGTGGAGTGGAGAGTGGCGGAAGACATGCAGCCCAGGATCGAGACCGGGATCGCTACGTTCAGGACCGAGTCCTCTGTATAAGGCTCTACTGCTATGCCACACGCTGCGCTCCAATAATACCACATTTTATTTAACAATAACCAATAAATTGATGTTTTTCCGCTTTTCAACTACTTACAAGAACTGAATTTGTGTCAGATTTTAGATGTGATGGTCAAGTTAACAATATGAGGTCATTTGATTTTTTATTTTATTTTTTGCTATTCATATATTTTGAGTTTGCGTGGTAAAAACTATTTTAATGTTTAAAAAGTGTCTCACTTAAAACAATTCAAAAAAATGGTTTTAAATCTAAAAAGCTAATCTTTGTATTTTTGTTTGAACTTGTAAAATCTTTTCATATCTACTGAAGCCATGACAGCTGCGTTGAGGACTGAGCCATAAAAGGTTAATTCTAAAGAAGCTGGCTATTTACACAGTGCTGTATTCAACCACTATAATGGAAAGCGAAAGGAAGAAATGCAGTAAAAAATGGGCACAAGCAAAAGGGAAAATCGAAATCTAGAGAGGATTGAGAAGCATGCTTTGTTAAGCCACTCCAGAACCAGAAAATTTAGATGCATCTTGGCAAGGCTAAGAACAAAATGGACTGGACAGTTCCTCAGTGGTCCAAAATTAGGGATATTGAGCAGCAATACAGTACAATAAAATTTTTCTAGGAAATCAAAATCACAGTTTCTCGAGGAAGAGTGGAGAGGCACAGAATCCAAGTTGCTTGAAGTCCAGTGTGAAGTTTCCACAGTTGTAGTGATCTGGGAAGACATGTCTGCTGCAGTTGGTCCACTGGGTTTTATCAATTTCAGTGCAACCATCTACTAAAACCTTAGACTACTTCATACTTTCCTTTGAGGACAAGGTTTATGGAGATGCTGATTTCAGTTTCCAGCAGGACTTGCCACATTCCCACACTGCTAGAATTACCAATACCTGGCTTGACCATGACCTTGCAATCATTGTGCTGGATTGGGTATAAACCTGGCCTGACCTGAACTCTGTAGAGGGTATTGTCAAGAGAAAGATGAGAAACACCACAACCAACAGTATAGACCAGCTGAAAGCTGCTGGGCTTCCTTAACCCCTCAGCAGAACAAGAGGCTGAACACCTCCATGTTACGCCCCATTGATGTATCAATTCAAGCAAAAGGAGCCTCAAACAACTTACATTCCACATTTTTATTGGCTTATGTAATATTCTAGTTTTCAGAAAAAATAATTTAATTTTTGTGTTCCAAATTGAGTGTTCATCAGCTATAGCCATAGTCATCAAAATTAAGAGAAACAAACACTTGAACATTTTGTCTGTGTTGATTTAAACTTTTTAAATGTAATTATTGATGAAATTAAACTTTACATTATGCCTGAGGTCTGTCATTTCCTTTCTACAAGTTAGCGTGCAGAAGTTTTTAAACCATTATTTTGCTTCTTCAACTCAGTAGAACTTTTTTCTGTAAACAATTAAAACTTTCCTCCTGCAGTGATACATTTTTGTTCTTTTTACTCCTGCCGGTTAACTCTTTTGATAATAGAGTAAAAGAAAGAAAAGAATATAAAATACGACATTCAAGCCATCACAGTGCATCTGACATTGCCGTCTTTTAGTTTGAAAACAGCAGAAAAAGCCCTGTCGCTCAGACACAGCAGTTGATTCTGAAACACTGAAGTAGTCAGGAGGCACAAGGATGGAGAGGCAGAGGAAGTGAAAGGGGTGAGAGGGGAGAGGAATATGGATGAAAAAGAAAGAGAAACTGAGCATACAGGCCTTTTTCAGAACAGTGTTCATAGAGTCTGGCTGTTTCAGGTTCATTTCTCATTACTCCTGGGTGCTCTCTCAAGCCTAGCAGAGATGGATTTTGCTACACAAGGAAAGGAATAATCACCCTTTTCTTCTCCTCCTCCCTCCCCTGGTAAACACACACGCACACACCCAACACGGGCGTATGCGAGTGATAACACACATCACACGCATTTGCATGCGCAAACATACGCATACCCTCTCCCAGTCTGTTGTTTTTGCTATAGACATTGGCATGCACGCACTGTGAGCGAGCATGAGCTTTGTGTGACTATGAGTTGCTGAGTGTGGCATGCCAAGGGACTCGTCAATTATCTCCCCAAACGCACCTAGTCCTCGGGGGGAAAAAAGCGGTGAGGGAGACGTCCCTGTTTTTGAGGGAACCTGGAGTTTGCAACATTCACATGAGTGACAATACATTAATGCTCTAATTCTAGGCTAGCAGAGGTAATGTTTTTTTTTCTTTTGCTTTGTCTCAATCTTTCAGGCTGTCTTGTACTTCTCATCGTTTCAACTACAAGAAGTTGGAGCTCCTAAAGGCTTTAGTCAGTGTGTGTGTGTGTGTGTGTGTGTGTTCCTGTCTTGGCATCACAGTGAGAACCATTTTTCCGATTTCACCATCAAATTGAGGACCGTTGGTACCAAAGTGAGGACATTTTGCTGGTCCTCACGACCTATTTTGCTAACGGTTAGGTTTAGGACTAAGGTGTGAATTGAGTTTAGGTTAAGGTTAGGGTTAGGCATGCACTGGTAATGGTTAGGTTTAGGGTTATTGTCAGGGTTAGGGCATAGAAAGGGTTGAAAATGACAGAAAATGAATGGAAGTCAATGGTAGTCAACACATGGTCCTCACTACATATAGCAAAACAAGAGTGGGTGTGTGTGTGTGCATGTGTGTGTGTTTGGTAGTCACAAGTGGATTCTGATTGTGTGTTCGCTCTGACTTGTGTGTATGGGTGTGTGTGTGAGCTTTGTATTAACGGGTGTGTGCTTATAGTTTGATCTTTTTTATCTAATGCAGGCAAGGTGGTACTCCCTTAAGAGCTATTTTTTCCCTAAGCAAATATCTGCGTAGAAAAAAATAACAAACAAAAGAAAAACAACGATTTTATCATATTCATGTAATTAACTGTGCAATGATTAGCATTTTCTCTTTTCAAGCATGAAATACAGCCAACAATCCCTTATTTAGATATAAAATCACATCAAGCCTTTCATGAATTCAAAGAACTGATAATATGGTATAGTAATATCCAGAGAGCTTTCTCCAAATGGTCGGCAGTATATTTAACCGATTGCACTCACATGTTGATTCCTCAAATCATCAGTTAAACTTATACATAGATTTGCATCAAAGGAATTTAAAATATCATCACAAAGTTTTAGTTTTAGTTCAGTAATTCAATGAAAAAAGTTAAAGCCCTGCATTATATAGATTCATTGCACAGAGAGATATTTTTCAAGTGACTATTTTTGTTCATTTTGATTAATATAGCTTAAGATTCTCAGAAAATGTGAATATTAAATTTAACACAGAAGTTAGTGCCAACTGAATAGAATGTCCATGTACTGTACATTATATATACTACAGTATATCCTAATTACTTGGTCAGGGCTCCGATTAAATCAGTGCAGCAAAGAAAGCCAAGGTTCCTTTAAAAGCTGCCTTTAATTCGTCTGCATCATTGGCTCTGGTGTCTTCATCTTGCTTTTGACAATAGGGTTTAGGTCAGGTGAGATTGCTGGCAAGTCAAGCAAAGGCATACCATAGTCATTAAATGGGGTACTTTTGACAGTGTGGTCAGGTGACAAGTCCTGCTGGAAAATGAAATAAGCATCTCCATAAAGCTTATCAACAGAGGGAACTATGACATGCTATGGAATACCCTGGAAGACAGGTGCAATGACTTTGGACTTTATAAAATCCAGTGGACCAGCTTGACATGACTACCAAAATCATGACTGACTGTGGAAACCTTACACTGGACAATCCTGCTATATTGTGCACTTCTACACTTTTCCTTCAGACTTTGGAATTTTGATTTTTAAATGAAATTCTAAATGTACTTTCATCTGAAAAGAGGACACAGAGCAACTAGTCAGACCTTTTTCACCTTAGCCCAGGCAAGACTCTTGTGACATTGGCTCTAGTTTAAAACTTCCAGTTGTAGGTCATGTCCTGGAAATATCTGTGTTTGGTGGCTCCTAACTCCAACAGCAGGCCACACCTTGTGAATTTCCACCAAACCTTTGAATGGGCTTTGCTTCACAATCCTCCCAATGTCGAAGTAATCCTTTTTGTTTTCATCACCCTATTCTTACACAATTTTTCCTTTCACTCAGTTTTGTAATAATATACTTAAATGGAGCACTTTATAAAAAGCCAGCTTGTGTAGCAATGACATGTTGTGTTTTACCCTCTTTATGTGGAGGGTCTTAGTATATCTCTGGTCAACTGTCAAGTCAGCCGTCTTTTAAGATTGTGTTGGCCATAACATAACAATAACATAATAAGGTTTTCTATTTAAAATCCTTTATTTTCTTGGTCTTATGTAGTATAATTTTCTGAAAAACTGAATTTTGTGTTTTCATTAGCTGTAAGGCATATCCATGAAATTTATAAGGAAATAAATGCATTGAGTTTCACTTTTTAACTCAAAGCGTAATAAATTAACGTTTCGGTGACGTTCTAATTCATTGTGATGCACCATTATACTTTGAATCAACAAGCAGATTGGTTGACTGGTTTCTAATGCAGAAAGAAAACTTCTCGGCCCTGTTTGTCTTGGTTGGTTGGCTCAGTATATCGGTGAGTGCCAAGGCTGCGAGGCTACTTCCACCTGGTTAAATTAAAGAGAATATGAATAATAAATGGAGGGAATGACACTTCCGTCGCCAGGGGTAATGAAAGACTGACTCTCTGCTCTGTCTTGTCATTTCTCTGACTCACCGAGAGCGCTAATAAAGATGACACTTGACAGCTAACGAGACCTATCACAGAGGCAGACGTGCACACATACACACTGGAAAGAGAGCACGGTAAACCGCATGGTGATATATACAGGACATACAGAAAAAGAAGTGCATCTAACCTTGAACCTGAAATGTAAACTTTGCACAGTTTTCTAATCTTGTTTAAAAAGTCAACATCTACTCATCGCTCCGGGATTTCAACGGTACATTTGGAAGGACAGAAACAGGGAAGTTTGAAGAGATTTAACAGCGGGGGGAAGAAGTTATCAACAAATTTCAAGTAGGTCGGTGAGGGCCGAATAGTGTGTTTGAGCAGAAAAGATTGAGTTCACCTCCGGCCTCCGCCACAGAGTGCCTAAAGAGTGGGTGTGCCATTGTTTACCATCCAGCGTGCGGGTAAACAATGCACAATGAGAAGATTGAGGGGTTGCCAGCTCCTCACCCTCGTGTTGCCATTTTGGGAACTCAAACAACCCCCCACCCCCACCCCCCAACACGCCTCTCCACCACCCTTGGAACGCCTACTCCCTCTGTCCCTCACTCCCCTTATTTTGCTACCTCCCTTGTTCAAATTCATCCACAGGCCCCAGAAACCCCAAAGGGCGGTCTGCCTATGCTGCCCTCCAAGAAACCACTAGATGGGTGTGGTTCCGCCTGCAACAGGGAAGCCATTTATTTTGGGTGCATCTCTGCTGACTGACTGGAAAGTTGGCTGCGTTCTCTGCTGGCTGAGGCTCCACCATCAGTGCTTGACCTGCCCTCCCCCCTGTTGACCCGACCCACCCTTCAACACACACACACACACACACACTGCAACCCTCCAGAAGATCAAATGCACAAGCAGTCACCCACTCCCATCCTCCTACAACTCCAGCCAGGCCTTGTCACCTTCCTTATTGTTCCCCTCATTCTGCCTTTCCCACTCTTTTCAATTCACAAGGTGATGCAAAAAGACAATAATACAGCATGTGAGCTACATAGAATGCCATATATAAATAAAAAGTAAAAAGATTAAAAACCTTGCTTGCAAAAAGGAAATGGAGCAATAATAAAATGTTTGTATGAACATTCTCTTGAAATTAAGACGTTTCAGTTGTAAAACAGTGGGAGTTTGTGAAAAATACAGGAAAGGACAAATAGGCATTCCCATATTTTGTCTTATTTGGATTCATGGTTTAAAGCAAAAATAAGCTATTTAGCTGCAATTATGCTCTCTTGAAGTGTATTACATATCTTTTTGTCGCATAATGAAAATGATTTTCAATTCAATTCAATTCACTTCAGTTTTATTTATATAGCGCCAATTCACAACACATGTTGTCTCAAGGCACTTCACAAAAGTCAGGTACATACATTCCAATTAGTCCTAACCATTGAACAGTGCAGTCAGAGTTAGTTATTTATTCAAATTGGATAAAAAGTTTTTCTGTCTAAGGAAACCCAGCAGATTGCATCCAGTCAGTGACTTACAGCATGACTTAATCATCATTCCTCACTTTTACACAGCTTAAAACTATGTTACAAATTCTCCCTTTTAGGGAGAATGTCTAAAGTATATGTACCATATGTATACATAAGACATGTATTTGACAGCAGGAAAGCAACTTTTTAAAATCTTGATGCTCTCACTGCAAAAATATTCTCCATTATATTATTTAAAAATTGCTGTCACTAATAATACTTTTAACCAGCTGTCTCTAATCTAACAAAACAAATCTTGAATAATTCTACATCATACATCTAATTGAAAAAAAAAACTTATTCAATCTGGCATTACCAGAACAGGTTCAAATGAACCTTTTTTTGCTTCGGCTTCATAAGACACTGTAAAAAAAACTGTGGTGTAAGGTGTTCTTTATCTCCTCTATTTCTCCCCAGGGTTCCCATATTGCTTCTGAGATGTCTGTGGGTTCCTTTGCTTTGGCGTGGCACGCTGACATTCCCTCCACACCCACACGGGCAGCCAATGTGCCAATTAGTGGCCTTCTCCACAGGGGTGTATGGGAGGTGCAGAACACAGAGGAACGAGAAACGGCGGAGAGAGGCCGGGGGAGAGAGAGTATGTTTGAGCATCTCTGGATGCAACTGTGTATATGTAACAAGGCCTCAGACCTCAGACATTCCTTTCACTATGGCCTAGGGTACAATTAAAAGGGATGTCCCTCCCCTGCCACCCCTCCTTAGTGGACCACATCAACGGAAGTTCTGGACCAGCTGGAGGCTCTAATGATGGAAGAGAGACCAGGTCGCGACCCTGGTGTGCCACCTCAGCGTCACACCCTTCCTGTTTAGGTCCAGACGAGCTTCATGCCAGGAAAAAGGAGGGAGGGAAAGGGTAGAGAGAATAAAGAAAGTGTTGAGTTTTGGAACATCTGGAAATCTTATAGAGAAAGATAGAGACACTCTAACATAAGAGCTGTTACACTAAAAGAGGCTGATTTTGCTTCAGTAAGGGTGCTGTCCAACTTGTCATAACAGTAAGAAAATAACTATATGCTGATGTTGCTTTTTCTGGTTTCTACTAACTAGATGATAAAAGTAGGCGCAAGAAAAAACTAAGCACAAAAAGGGTGAAATAGGCTTTAATGCACATATGGCTATCTGGGTGTTTGTTAAGATGGGGCTATGGTCCTCCTCCCTGCATCAGACATCCAACGCTGATGGAGAGGCTTGGATAATGACATGTCTGTCTGTCATGCCTCTAGATTTTGTTCTCCCATTCTTGTGAGTTACAGCATGGGATATGTGTGTGGGTGGTAAAATGTGTGTATGTGATGTGAACCCTGTATCTGGCTTTGTATGTGAATGGCATACAAGCGGCATGGTCATGCATACGTGTGTGCGGGGTTGTGTGTATGCATTGTGTGAGTGTGTGTGTGTGTGACAGGGGTCCCCGTAGATTATAGCTGATGATGAGCGTCTCCTCTCAGCTTGGAAAACCTGTAATTGTCACCCTGCTCAAGTAGGGGAGGTGGGAGCAAAACACATCACAGTGATAACCAGCAGTCCAGCCAACCTGCAAAAAAGAGGGAGAAGTAGAGAAATGTGTAACAAGATGAAGAAAATGTAAAATAAAGAAAGAGAAATATAAGCTAATGAGAACATGCATCAAATGTTATAATTTAAGGGCTAAAACAATAACTGATCTTTTTTGATCTGGGCATCTACAGTATATGCGGGGTGCGTTTAAGTGAGTGGCATGTGAGGGAAGTATAAAAAACAGTCTGATGCAGAGTTGATGCCCATTCAGTGATGATAGTCATTACATTGTTAGTGCTCAGTGACCGATAATACAGAGTGTTTCCGTTTTGCGACTAAGTTGAGTTGAATGCTGTACCCAAGATCTATGCAAACAGTGCCTTGCAAAAAAATCCATACCCCTAAAACTCTTTCCCATTTTCTTACATTACAGTCTTAAACCATTGTTTTTATTAGGATTGTATGTGATAGACCAATACAAAGTAGCACATAGTTGCAAACTAAAAGAAAAAGTTGTTCACACATACAAATCAACACAAACCCAAGTGTGGTGCGAAAATACTGTTTATCTCATCTGACAGCAATCATCTGGAAGAAAGTGTACTGGTCAGATGAGACAATAACTAATGTTTTGGCCACCCTGTAAAATGCTTTGTGTGAAGAAAATTAAATTTTTACATTATCCTAAAGACACCCTCTCCATTGGAAAACGTGGGTGGCAATGCTTTTCTTCAGTAGGGAAATGTAAGATGCCAGAATTGATGGGAAGATGTACAGAGCTAAATACAGGGAGTCTGGAAGAAAACCTATTAAAAGCTGGTAAAGACTTAAAACTAGGGCAGACTAAACTAGAATGGTTTAGATCAAAGCATATGTTTTAAATAGCTAAGACAAAGTCCCAAAACCAATAGAAAACTGATATTTCCATACATTTTGTTTTCTAAATTTATTGACTGCAAGTTATTTTGCAAATAAGAATGAGCAAAATGTCAGTCTGTGGATATGAAAAGCTGGCAGAGGCATACTTACAAAGACTTGCAGCTGTAATTTTTGCAAAAGGTGGCTCTGTGTTGATTACAGGGGACTGTATACTGATGGATGGCACACGTTTCAGATTTCTGAAAAAGTTTGTAAACCATGTTTGTTTTTCCATCGCCTTTATGATAATGTAGTAATTTGTGTTACTCTATCACATTAAATCCCTCTGAAGTTTGCATTTATCATGTGAATAAAATGTGAAAAGTTTCAATGGGTTCAAAGGAATGCTTTCAAAAGGCATTGTAAGTGTCCATTGATATGACCACTAATGTAAAAATAAAAAAAAATGTTTGGTATGTACTTTTTAACAATGCTAGAGTAATTTCCTGCTTAGAGCCTCAACATTTATGACATTGTGGGTCGTGCATTTAAGCTAATAACTGCCTTCTAAACAGCTGATCTCATACTTGTAATTTATCCATTAATAACAAATGTAATTTAATACATACATTTTTTTGAAACTTCTCATGCCAACATTTTCATCCTGTTCACAACGAGTTTTGTTTAATTTTGTTTTAACCTCATTTAAATTCTGAAAGAAAGCCATTCTGTTTTTGTGTTGTCCTACTGAGGTAAACTGGATTTTTTTTTTTTTTTTTTTTTACTGTAATGCTTCGGTGTCTCTCATTAACTTCCATTAATCTTTATACCCTCCACATTGCCCTGACACCACCCGGCTTTTGCAGAAAACTAAAGTGACACTGACTCCGCTGGCAAGGTTGGGAGGCCGTGAGGTCACAGCAATGATGGCAGTAGCTGTCGACCGGTGAAATGTGGGGCCCGTGGGCGGTGGGTGCTAGGTGCCTGTAAGTGGTAAGTAAAGGGAGTGTGCCGGGGGAAGCGAGACATTCATTAGGAGAGCCAAGCTGACGCTGTCAGCTCCGCCATTGCTTGCTTCTGAGGAGCCTGCTCAGGAACACACCATCCTCTACTGCAACTAGACCATAGCCTTCACAGACATGCATTTGACATCCAAGTTTCGGTGTGCGTAAGTGTGTGTAAGTAGTTGAAAGGCACAATACTGTTTTATGCTATGGAATGCTGTCACAAAAGTGTTTTTCTATTCTCCCCATGGAAGCTTATGATATTGCAACCAAAACTGCAGTCATATGGAGGGAAACAAATGACGACCTCTTTATAAAACGGTCAAGTTGAGGTTCATGGCTAATCAAGGCCTCAGATAAATGAACAGATAAGGCCTTGTGCGTTCCCAACTATCTTGATGAAAAACAAGACAACAATTTTCTCTAGTTGTCTTGCGTGCTTGTGAAAACAGAATCCCATTTTGTTGGGTCTCTAATGTGATGAGAGGGGCCAGAAGTCAATTGCTGTGTACTCATTCTACCTCTCTGCCTGAAGAGACTCGTTAACACATTCTAATAATGAGCTGCAGCTAACAACAGTGGAGCGCTAGATCCTTCCGTCTCACAAAAGGGAAAACATTTTCTATTCTCTTTGGTCTTTTCTGCAAAACACTGTCACTTATTTTTGATTAAAATTGAATAGAGAGGTGAGGGACACAGGGGAATGTGCAACTTGCAGCTGTTGTGGTGTTCCAACCTTTTGCTGTTAATATAATAACAGAAGTGGCATCTGCTACCAAATTACTGGGTATTGTAGCACAATTACGCTTCAATAATATTGCTTACCAAACTACACATTGATATAAGGTAATTAAATCTTAAACACATGCTATGGTTACTTACATGAGGCATGAATTAAACAAAATATGTCCTGACTTTTCCATTGAACATTGAAACCAAATAAAGATCACAGCTCAGGAAAAAAAAAAAAAACTTTAATATAATATATCTAGAGCGCTATCAACAGCTAGGTGTTGCCAGAAGCAGATCTCATGCTCTCCCAATTGTATTTACATCATTATATGCAAACTGTGTGAAGTAACTTACAATTGCTGGGCTAAAAATATAAAAGTGGTTTATCTTATTTTTGCACATGCCTTTGCTGCTAATTTGCAGGTGTGTTTTCTGTTTTTGTGGGCTAGTTAGCATTGTACTGATATTGTGCAACAGAAAAACAGAGGGTAAGGTATTTTCCTTGAGCAAAATAAACAAATTGGAAACTTTAAAATATTTGTGGACTGACCAACATTCATTTCCCTAATTATATGGAATGTTTAAGATTACTGCCAAAATAAAAGTACAGTGCCTTGCAAAAGTATTCACCCACTGTTGTCTTACATTCCAACCTGTAATTTAAATGTTTTAATATTATTTTATGTGACAGATCTGCAAAAATATTCGAAGTTGGTAAGGTGAAATGATAAAAATACATATAAAAAATAAATTACTGAAAATTGGCATGTGCATATGTATCCACTATTGCTAAGAAAACCATAAAAAGTTTTTGTGCAACAAATTGGCGTCAAAAATCACATAATTAGTCACATTATTGAATTAGTGAAATGAAGTCCACCTGTGTGCAATCTAAGTGTCACATGATCTCTCAGTATAAACACACATTTTCTGAAAGGCCCCAGGGGCTCAAACACTACCAAGCAAGAGGCATCACACCATGAAAACCAATGAGCTCTTCAAACAAGTCAGAGACAAAGTTGCTGAGAAGTACAAGTCAGGGTAGGGTTATAAAAAAATATTTTAATCTTTGATTTGCCCCCGGAGCACCATCAAATCCATCATCTTGAAATCTAAAACACATGGTACCCCAACAGACCTGCCAGGAGAAGGCCGCCCATCAAAACTCAAAGAGCGGGCAAGGAGGCAGCAGAGAGACCAAAGCTAACGCTGAAGGTGTTGCAAAGTATCTGTTCATAGGACCACAATAAGCTGTACACTCCATAGAGCTAGGCTTTATGGAAGAGTGGCCAGAAAACAAGCTATTACTTAGTGTTAAAATGTGAGTTTGTCAAGAAGCATATGGACTTGCCAATTGAACATTTTGGCCACCAAGGAAGATGTTATGCCATTACCTGGGGACAATGACGTAAAGCATACTGCTAAAGCAAGGAGAAACATTAAGGGTGTTGGAATCGTCTAGACAAAGTCCAGACCTCAGTCCAATTGAGAATCTGTGGTTGGACTTGAAGATTGCTGTTAACAAGTGAAAACCATCCAAAATTAAGAAACGGGGCAGTTTTGTTTTGGGGAAAGGGGCACAACCCCACGGGAAAAGATATGGCTTTTTCTAGGACTTCCAAAGGGGACTTGCAGCTGTAATTCCCACAAACAGTGGTCTCCAAAACACCACAAATGCTAAAAACCATGAGCAGTATTGAAATAAGGACACAACAAAAAAAAAAAAAAAAAGATTTTTAGTTTGTTTTCCTTACATTTTCTAATATTGTAGAAAGTACAAAGTTTTAGTTACATTAACCTAACTGAATTTGCTAAAATTATTTTCAAAAATATGGCAAAGTAAAAAAATGTAGACACTTTTCTAACTACATTTAGGCCCTGTGTGCATTACTTCAGGTATATATTTAATGGCCTTATTTACCTCTGTTTGTAAAGGGATAGTCAACACAGGCCCATAAATTCTTCTTTTGACAAATATTATTGTCTTCTGTTTTTTACACCTCTGAGTCTGTGGGATTCCAGTCAAAACCTCTTTAGTACTTATTCTGTGCCTGTAGGTGGCAATAACTTCAGCAATAACTACATTGAAATTCAAAATAAGAAAGTACTGAGCGGTGCTGAAGGAGTACTAAGCTAAAGAGTGTTCCAAAAATGTAGCTTGCATATTCTTTGACATTATTTGGCCTTTCCTCTCAGTTTCTAACTACAGCTTAGACCGGAAACTTAATGGAATCAGAGTCACAACAAAATGAAGAACATGTTAAAAAACAACAATAAAAATTGTTCCATTGTGTTCATGGTTTGTAGCCCAGAAAACCACAGCAGACATGAGCAAAGATGTAGCTTTTAAAAATCTCTGGATATTCAAGCCACAGGTATATTACAAAGAGATTTTTTTTTAGTGTTAAGAATTAGATTTTATTTTTTAAATTGTTGTGTTCTTTTTTTTTTTTTTTACTGTGTCCTGTCCGGCAGAGTAGCAGTCAGAGTTGTTGTCTGAGTGTCAAGAAGAAACCCAACAGATTTACTTTCACAAGTGGAGCATTACAACTAACGCTGTAATGCTCCGCTTGATATTTATAAAATAAATTTTATTAGAAACTGCTCTGGGATTATTTTAATTGCAATGGACACAGAGACGGAAACAAAAAGGGAAAAAAAAGAAGCAAGAAAGAGAGAGAGGTGGGGCAAAAAGGAAAAAGGGAGAGAATGAGAAAAGAACAGAGTAGAGAAAGACGGGTCAAGAAAATACAAGTTTATACACTAGAAGACTGCTTCTACACCTACAGAAACATATATAAGAACAGCATTGTTACCAAAAAGTGCACAGTACTAATGAATGCAAGATGTTTTTAGTAGTAACTGTGGCTCAATATATAACATCTGTGTATCTGTTAACACTTGAATCTGTCCGGGGGTAGTCCTGGGGGTAGTCTTGATGGTATGCCATTCACAGGCCCCGTCGCCAGCTGTCTACGCCTGAGCAGATCCACCCATGGACCCAGAGACCCGAGACCCCGGGACATATTACTCTCCAAGCACAGACCTGACAGAGCCCAGGGGTCCAGGCCCCAGCAAGCAGCCACCGGGAGTGAGCCGGCATATACCAAAGCACCCAGCCCCGGACACCGAGAACCATCAATACACCAGCAGGCAGAGACACCAGCCACCGGCAGCGAGTGTGGTGGGGAGGATATAGACCCCATATTTGATGGGGGGCCTAAACTGATCCAGGAGAGATAGCAGCCCAAGACCCAACCTGACACAAAAACAGGCACACACAGTCACAATCACACATTCCCACCCTCATCCATACACATAAAAACACTCACACCCACGCACCCAACATAAGCCAGGGCAAGGCAAGGCAAGTTTATTTATATAGCACATTTCAGTAGCAAGATAATTCAAAGTGCTGTACATGACAAAAAAGATGAGAGACATGGTAAGGCGTATTCGTCGCTTCCTGTTTGCACTCGGTGGATTGTTTGGTGTGTGAAGGCTCTCTCGTTTGATCTGATTTCTCTTGTTCTAATACATAAGCAGGTTAAAACACATACTTTCTGTTGCTGTATTTAACATTTGGAGACTCTCCGTGTTTTACACGGTTTTCTAGTAGTGGAAAGGGGTCGCTAGCTTAGCGTTAGCTTTAGCTCCACCATGGCTACCCGTTCTGCTGTTTCTCTCTCCGAGTCTTCTCCTCTCTCCTGATCTCTCTGTCAGATGTTCAGTTACTCCTCTGCCTCCTTTAGTGATAATGGTACGTTTAATAAATGTAGCATTTTGTAGCTTTGGAGGCGAGGGTGTTAGAATTGGAGGACTGCTACGGGGAGCCACCGAGGGTAGCTCCCCGTAGCAGTCCTCCAGCAGAGCCCGTGCAGCCGGGATCTCAGGCCGGCTGGGTGACGGTACGTAGAAAGCATCACTAAGGTCCGATAATACAAGCACTTCCACAGTCTGCATTTATACGTATGTCATTGAACACCTTGACAAGGGCAGTCTCTGTACTGTGGTGGGCACCGAAGCCTGACTGGAAGACATCGAAGCAGCTGGTCATTGTTAGGAAGTTGTTTAGCTTCTGAAACACAGCTTTTTCAATAATCTTACTGATGAAGGGGAGGTTTGAGATTGGCCTGTACTTCTGCAGTAGCAGCTTTTCCAAGTTGCTCTTTTTCAATAGTGGTTTGATAATTGCTGTCTTTAGGGTCTGGGGGAAAACACCTGACAAAAGGGATGTGTTTATTATTTCAGTTAAATCAGATGTTATGACAGGCAAAGCTTTCTTAAGAAAATCTGTGGGTAAAACATCGAGACAGCAGGAAGAAGAACTTAGTTGCTGTACAATTTCTTCTACGTTTTTGTAGTTTATTTGGTTAAATTGGGTAATGTTGTCAAAATCAGTTCTAGCTGGAGACAACTTTGGTACTGGAGTTGATGTGGATGTACGGACTGCCCCTCTGATCTATCTATAGAGTCTATCTGGTCCAAACGAGCCCGCAAACCAGAGCCGTCCCAGGATGAAACAATCCCAACCCCCCAATGGATTACGATCTCAACCCCATGAGCCCCCCACCCCCCACAAAGCCCAAAATGCATCTCCCCACAGGGCCACCCCTATACAGTGCGTCGTGACGGCAAGGCTGTGAGAACTGGTAATTAAAGGGTATCCTTGTATCTTTAAATGTTAATGTAATGTGAAGGCAGTAATACCAGGTATACCATGACTTTTGATTCGTCAGTACACATTTAATTGATCCATTATTCAGTATCTATAGTTTTAAGTTTTGCTGTGGTAAAAGGATCTTGGTTGTTGATGTGTTTGTGTCATCATGTTTGATTCTGATGGCAACTAGAGATTATTATTTATTTTTGTTAATCACTGAACTATAGAACATTTCCATGCTATTTACTCACAGTGGAACAGAAAATATTAGCAAAAAGAACATCTTAATGCCGAGCTGGATCATATTGTGTTTCTGCTTATACTCATATTCAAATACAGTTTATAAGAAATTCGTAGCACAAAGTAAAACCCCTTTTTATGTGACATCTTATATTATGGAAAACAGAAAATTAACTTAAACAGCGATGGCTTTCGGTAGTTTGAGTTGAGTTTATCTTTGTTCTTTGTTTGAGCATTTAACTCAGTAACTGCATCTGTAAATATGGTTAAAACTTCAATAACAAGCATCAACTGCAGCACCTTTATGAAATACACAGGGGTAAATGTCAGATCTATTGGTGACTTGGCTCTGACATTCATATGATTATTAATAAATGTTTTTTACCTATATTAAGTTGGATAACCTCTAAGATCTCATAGGTATTTCGAAACCACTTCACAGTACAGATATTTTCAAATAGGCTCTAAGCAAATTTAAATATGTGTTCATTAAAATACTAACTTAAAGATAGGGTGGTGGGGGTTTTCTTTATGTGCCTGTGGGGGATCGGTGAGTTGGTATGTAGCTGCTTGTCTGTCGATTGACAGACAAGCAGTGTAAATTCATGTATTTAAAGGGTGCATAGGAAATTAACTTAATATATTTTTTTTTTATGTAAGAGCCAAACACTTAAATTTATTTTATTGGGTTTTTTGCTCATAGACAAACAAAAAGTTGCTCATTATTGTGAAATTGAAGGTACAAATTATAATACTAGTGGGGGGTATTTCAACACATGTTGAAATACTTTCAACATGTGTTAGACATTTTTAAAATAATAACATGCTAAGATGATCAAGATGAACAAATACACTTCAGTTACATCATGTTTCACCAGTAGCTAGCTGTCAGGACCATTAGGGTATTCAGAGAAAGGTCCTATTCCTCCTATGGCTTTGGCCCCTGGCCGGGTGCCGGGATGCGGTTGGCAGTTGGGTGGGCGGGGTGGTGGAGCATGTCTTGTGCCTGCACTGGGGCGGCTGATGGGTTGTGCTTGGCCTCTGCTGTCTGTAGTATCCGGGGGGGGGGGACCCGGGGTGGCGAGCTAGAGGGTGGCGTGGAGGGGCTGCAGCGTGTGGAATGGGGGAGTTGTGTCCTCTTCTTGGATGTGGGGTCAGCGGCATTTGGATCGCCTGAGCGGCGATGGTAGAGCTGGATAATGTTTCTCCCTGGGCTATCTTTGCAGTGGCGGTGATGTGGTGTGTTTGTGTGGTTGCAGGGGTCGGAGTGGGGGATGCCGACCCCGGGTGCTTGCTGCTGGCCGGGGACCTCTTGATGGGTGACTTAGTCCCATCTTGGTGTGGGGTCGGGGGGTCCGTTGTGGGCGCACTTGCCGTCATGGCGCACTGTGTGGTGGGGGATAGGATGCAGGGGGGTGCTTGGATCGGGGCTGTGTGTGGAGCTTGCGCTGTGTGGGTGTGGCTTCGTTGGCTTATTGGGGATGGACCTCACCTGTGGGGGTGTGCCTCTGAGCTGTGGGGAGGGGATTCATGGCATTTGGGTTCGGGGGCATTTGTTCGATATCTGTGTCCTGTTTGGGGGTGGCCCTATGGGGAAATTCATGTTGGTTCATTGGGGGTGGGGAGCTCATGGGGTTAATATCGGAATTCATTGGGGGGTTGGGACTGATTTATCCTCTGGTTGGCGGGCTAGTTTGGACCATGTAGACCACTCTTTTGTACATGGCCCCCTCTCTGGATGAGGATGGGCATCATCGGGGGCTGGGGTCAGGGCAGGACCAGCCCAGGCTAGCCCAGCCCAGGTTCAGGTGCTGGGGCGGTCTGCCTGTCTCCATCCCCAGAGGGAAGGGGACCGCCTCCTGGGTCTAGGGGCTGGTTGCCCCTATCGGGGTATCGGCCCTGGACCTGGGAATATAGAGTATGTATGGGGAGTGTGAGTGAGTGTACGACGTCATTTGTTGTTTGTCTTCGCATTGGGTGCGTTGGTGTGAGTGTTTTTGTGTGTACACATCAGGGTGGGAATGTGTAACTGCGTGTGCTGGTTTTTTTGTGTCGGGTTGGGTCTTGGACTGCTTCTTCTCCTGGATCAGTTTAGGCTTCCCATCAAATATGTGGCCTATTTCCTCCCCTATTTCCTCCGCCACACTACCTGACGGTGGTTGGTGTCTCTGCCCGCTGGTGTACTTTTGGTTCTCGGTGTATGCCGGCTCACTCCTGGTAGCTGTTTGCCGGGGCCTGGACCGCTGCGCTCTGTCGGGCCTCTGCTTGGGGAGTGATATGTCCCAGAGTCTCAGGTCTCTGGGTCCATGGCTGGATCTGCTCGGGCGTAGATGGCTGCCCGCGGAGCCAGTGGGCTTGTAGCTGCAGCTCCCTAGGGCTTCTACACTGTGGCTGCTGGGTGGTTCCCCTGGGACTCTCCTCTGCTTTCTCTGGGGTTGCGGTATTCCCGGCGGTGGTTCTCCTGGGGTTCCTGTGCTCTGGGGGGCCTTTGGATGTCTTTGGCTTGGATCTTCTCCGTATCTGTCCCAGGTCCAGGGGGGGCAGGTCTGTGGATCCTCACACTTGCTATTACATATTTTTATGGAGAAACCAAGCGTGTTCACACTAAGACGCACAGGTGTTGTGATTCAGGTGTTAACAGATACACAAATGTTCTATATTGAACCGCATTTACCACTAAATACATCTTGCATTCATAAGTACCGTGCATTTTTGATAAAAAAAGCTGTTTATATGAACATTTCCGCAGGTGTAGGAGCAAACAGGGTGTTATGTTGTATTCTCTCCATCCTTCTTTCTTTCCTCGATTCTTTTCTCCTTCTCTCCCCTTTTTCTTTTTGCCCCACCTCTCTCTCTTTCTACTTCTTTTTTTTTTCATTTCTGTATTCGTGTCCGTAACAATTGAAATAATCCAAAAGCAGTTTCTAATAAAGTTTCCTTTAGAAGTATCAAGCATAGCTTTAAGGCGTTTTCTGTAATCCTCCACCAGTGAAAGTAAAGCTGTTGGGCTTTTTCTTGGCACTCAGACAATAATTCTGAGCGCTACTCTATCGGACAGGACATGGTTTAAAAAATAAATAATAAAAAAATAAAGTTTAATTGGGAAATAATGCATTGTTATTCGGCAGGGGCAATAAAATCAGTGTGGGCCCACCCCTTAGATGCAAACAGAGGGTGTTTTACCTCCAGTTTTAAACAAAGTGAATTATGCTGAGTTCACACTTTGAGAATGAGTGTGAGAATACACTAACATTATTCTAAATATACTGTCAGTTTCTGCTTTTAAACCACTTGATAAAGTGTTTTTTATTGTAAGGGGAGATAATTATTTTCTATTGCTTAAAGTTTTTATTTTACAAATATGAACACTGCCACATTATGTTTTAATGCATTATAAATGAGGCTGATCTTTAGATTAAAAGAATCCTTGCCTTTGTTCATTTTTTAATTAACTAAAGGAGGAGAGGTGTGTGTGAGAAAGACAATAAAATGAATGTTAGCGTATTTAAATTTTAATTCCAAAAAAGTATAAATGTGAGGAAACTGGAAAAGATGAAGACAGATTAAAATATTTTATACTTAAAACAGTATGTTTTTCTTCTTCTTACCTAGTTACTTTTGCTGACTTAACCAATTATTAACCATTATTGTGTATTGTGTATGTGTATCATGGAATTCCTTATTTTTTTGTTTTATTTTTTTAAAGTATACCTACATTGGTATTTCTAGTAAGTCATTTATAGTAAGTAAGTAAGCCACCCAACATTTATTCAAAATATTTTTAGAGTAGTTAAATTGGTCCAATAAAACTATATGCAAGCCCCTTACCTGTAGAAATGTCAATAAAATAAATGTATTTTGTAACTGATTGTGTTTATTGACTTACAAGCCTATTTCTATCATATTCCTGTAACCACCAGACACAAAACAATGCACAAACGTTTAATATACTGTTATGGTACAAATCATATAGCCTATGCCTTTAGAAGCTATGGTCTTTTCCCTTCAAAATACGGCTGCAGTTATAAATGTTTGGATCGTTAAATTACATAATTAAAAAAAAACCTGCAAAAAATCTTGTAACAAAACACATTTAAATAAATTATTTATCTCGACCATTTTCAAAAACACTCCTGAGGCGAATTCAGTGAGCTTTTTGTCATTCCACCTCAGTGCTTAATTACCTAAATGAACTCATTATGTATTTCCCGAGCTAATTAAAATCTTTGTCCAAGGTCAGGTCTGACAAAGATTTACAGTGACCAGAGTGTGCAGATGTGAGATAAGAAAAGAAAAGAAAAAAGAAAAATTAAGTTAAAAAGAGATACTAATGTAAAGTCGTATTTATTACTGCGACTGTTAAAAATGGCTGCAGTGTTAGTCCACATATATAGCTACATATTTCAAAGTATTTCAGAGCCAAAAATTCTACAAATTACAGTAATTCAAAATTGCCCTTTCTATTCTTTTCCAAAGTAATAAGTAATTCTAAAATTGCCATTTTAACACAATTTAACACAATGAGAGCCCGTTGAGGCAGGTCTTTATAACGTGCACTAGCATACATGGAGTAAAGATATCTAGAACCACAGACTGTTCCAGATAATTGCTTTAAACACTTTTATTTGTCTGTTGACAAAAAACGACTTCCTAATGGGAATATGTCAAATGTGTAGCCGCTTATTGGCCACACAGATATAAATGGAGTGAACACTCTTACTTTCTGCAAAGCTAGAGATATGCTGGAACAGCTGACAAGATCAGTGAAAGTATATAAGTCATGAGGGTTCATCTCATAACTCTGTTTGAAACACTATTTGTCAAATGCTGTAAAACTATTCTGTATAAATCTCAGCATCTAGGCTTCAAGGGAAGGAACAAAGCCTATTTCGTCACACAACGATAACAGAAAACTCAGGTAGTCAGTCAGACCCCTGAAATGACCATGGATTTTGTTGTAGGAAGCATAAAGTTTCTCAGGTCAGAAAATGTGTTGTTTTATTCAGTTTTATTTTTACTGTTTACTTTGTCTTCCTTCAGCACACAACAGCTGCTGATTTCCATCGATTGCATTGTTATGAATCAATAACCACCCTCTCCAAACTTTGCTCTTATCTTTTGCCCATGATATTTAGCTGCAGCTGTAAGCTTTATTTTCTCAGTGTCTGAGCCAAATGATGGAGAGAGTGTTTGACTTAAGCTCCCATCTGACTGAATATCACAATGCTTATTCTCCTCTGATCCACTTCATCTCTAAAATTAGCTTTAAGTAATTTGTTAGGGGCAAATGAGTGATCGTGTTGTAGGAAAATTAAATGTTCAGAGATGTTAAGAGTTTGTGATGTGTGATGGTTTGTGTCATTGGAATGATTTCTTACAGCTACTCCAGTACAGTGTATGCAAGTGAGCACAAGCTGAAAAGTAAGATTTTTCACTACTTCCTTTCATATTTGCTATGTTTTACACAACCACAGTAGTGTTCTTGTGACACAATTGTTTAGAGAAAAGGGAGTGCTGATGCTTGCACACAACTAAGTAACAATGCTGGTCAGAACTGAAGCCAAGCTGGTCACAACATGTAACGTAAATGCTGCCCGAATTTTTCATTTGTCTAGGTATCAGAATGTCACAAGCAGTCATTCAGCATTGCGGAAATAACAGACTGAGTGGGTTAACGACAGAACACTTTAACACCCCAAGGTAGGGTGCCAGTGTGCTAGGTTTTCACGACACTGGCACACACATGGTTTCTTCCTTGTCACTTGACAAATCATAAAACAAATATTCATATTATGAGCTCCCATTACAGCAGCAGACTTTGCAATCTCTACTTCTTCTTTAGTGGTGAATATGTTATGCACATATTCAGTGTTCTTACATAAAGCCATCCCTTTTTAAAAGGTTTCAACAGCCTTGTGGTCAGTCCATATACCAGTCTGTTCTTACATATTTCTGGATTTTAGATATTGAAATCTAAATAACTATAATGAGCCAAAAGCCAGAACACAACTGAAAAGAAAAAGGTGTAAAATTCAAAACATCCTGTATGCCACTTCATATTAAAGTTTTCTAAAAGCAGCAGGCCAGTCAAAGACAAATAAATGAATCCTATCATACGTTTTTTTTTTTTTTTTGTATTTGTGTTAATATTAACAGTGTTGATGTTGATTAAAAGCATTCTGATATTCGCACAGTGACTGGAATAAGGGTGAATCCTTAAAAGAAGGAAACTAAAAGTCATTTGGCCTCACACTGAGGGATCTTATAAAATGACAATCTTAGGTAAAATCAGCAGAAACACTACTCTTTTTTATGAAAGACTGTAAAGACATCAGTTCACAAATCACATCACAAGTCTCCCTATGTTAATGGAACACATTTTGGGTCTGCGTAGATAAACAGACTACAACTCTGGAATTCGACTCTGAGGTTCAGCACTGTTTTTTTATTTAACTTTAATTTCATTTTTTTGTGCTTTATATTAAACAGTATGCTTTAAATTTGTTTGCATAAGAATGTTTTTTTTCTTTTCTTTTGGTCCACTTGCTTTGGACAGTTGGAGGGAGATGGACAGACAAGTTAAACAGCAAAGGAAGAGTCATAGGATAAAACATGTCTTGCACCAGCAAACAGGTATTTTCAGGAATCAGTAATGCTAAAAAAAAAAAAAAAAAACTTTAATTTACCTGTTATTGTTTGCTATAATATTGTATGTATGTTCCCTTTTTTGCAAGCAAACTCGCCTGTCCTATCTCTTATGTGGCTCTGCTCAACTTCTGTTCTCGGGTGCCATTGCGAAGGACAAGTCCTGGCTGTCCTGGCTCTTGACAGAGGAGATAAATCACTTGGCACACCGGAGGATAGCCTTCCAGTCGGCAAGCTGGGAACTTCATTATCCCGCCCCTGCCACACATTACCATGCAGATTGTCACTGATTGGGCTGGCTCTGTGGCGTATGCAGCCTACTTCTGTCGCCACCAGAGAAGCCTCAACGGTGTCTTAGTTTTGAGAGAGGAAGAGGCAAAAAAAAAAATAATCTGTAAATGAAATGACAAGAAAATAGGAAAGATGAAAATGAGACGTACTGTAATATGCTAAAATTGTGAGACTTCTAGAGGAAGTGGGAAATTTGTACTAATTTCACCCCAGTTCAGGCATATTTAGCATAAACAGTTTTAGCACAAATAGTTTCTGCTGACACTGTAATCCTCTGCTAAGTGAGGCAAACATACTTCTGTGTAAATTCCACTGTGATGTAGTTTCCTCAAGCAGACAGACCCAGGAAAACCACAGTTTCTACTCATATTAATCTACATCAACACATTTTCACATGCTAACAACTTGCATGTTGGGAAACTAAGTTTCTTTCCCACAAGCTACACATTTTGAGCACTTATGAGAACTTGTGGATTTATATATAAACAAACTTACATATGTTTTGAAAACAAAAATTAAATTTGAATGTTTTTTTGCACATGTTTATCTAATATCAAAATGTAATTTTTTTTCCATATCTGTATCTTCATATTTTTGTGTGAATGTGTATGTGTGTGGTCTCAAAGAGCCCTCATACGCTTACACACAGATAAGAACACACACACACACAGTATGAGAGCATCAGTAGATTAAGTAAATGTTTTAAAAGCTAATTTAAATTTTGTTTACTGAATGCATGAGTTTTGTGTTCTTTATTGTATATTGATATGTGAATAAAAAGATGAAGGCAGGCAGCAGACCCATAAAAATAATTTCAAACCATGGCATGCTGCTGCCATTAACAATTAGAAACTATGGCATTGTTGCTTATTTCCATATTTAATACATAAGCTGCCTCTTGGATGCCTGTTGCAGGCGATAAAGTAAGTGCTTATGCTGGCAGACAACGGAACAGCAACTTGAAGCTGGGTAGATCTGCAGCAAAAGAAAAACAAAAGAAATGCTACAGGGTTAAACCATGACGGTGGTAAGAGACACTTCATTTTTATGATCTGGCTCAAGAAAAACCTGAATCTGGACTCAAAAATCAGACACTATAGCAGTGGTTATTGCTTTTTTAACTCAGGCCATCTGTATATAAAACGGGGTGTTTTATCTTTATAGTATCTATCATTTTAGCTTCATCCACTCACAGGACAGTTCACCAAATACTTTACTTGAAAAAACGCGTAGTTAAAGTAATAGGAAGAGAAGTATATAAAATCCTTGGCTTTTCGATCTTCACCTCTTTATTTGAGAGTGTTTCTTTTTTTGCTCTTTCACTGTGCTCAAAATTATTTATTTTGGTGAAACAGAGATTAGACTGATTAAAATTGTTCTATATAATGAAATACTAATGAATTAAACAACTGTTAACTTGTTTACCTGAATACTAGGCACATTTGGACAAAATATAAAAATTTGTACCCCTCCGTTCATGTATAATGTGCAATTTCTGTTTTTCTTAGTATTGGACAAAACTTGCACTGCATGGGAGTGTTAAGTGTATTCGTGTATGTGTGTGTGTGTGTGTGTGTGTGTGTGTGTGTATATATATATATATATATATATATATATATATATATGTTTATAAAGTCACACACTCTAATATTTCATTGGACCGCCTTTAGCTTTGATTACGGCACGCATTTGCTGTATCATTGTTTCGATAAGCTTCTGTAATGTCACAAGACTTATTTCCACTCAGTGTTGTACCAATAATTTTTCACCAAGATCTTGCATTGATGATGGTAGTCTGACCGCTATGCAAAGCCTTCTCCAGCACATCCCAAAAATTCTCAATGGGGTTAAAGTCTGGACTCTGTGGTGGCCAATCCATGTGTGAGAATTATGTCTCATGCTCCCTGAACCACCCTTTCACAACTCGAACATTGTCATCTTGGAATAGGCCCGTGCCATTAGCGAAGAAAAAATCCATTGATGGAATAACCTGGTCATTCAGTATATTCAGGTAGTCAGCTGACCTCATTATTTGAACACATACTGTTTCTGAACCCAGACCTCACCAACTGCAGCAACCCCAGATCATAGCACTGCCCCCACAGGCTTGTACACTATGCACTAGGCATGATGGGTGCATCCCTTCACCTGCCTTGCTTCTAACGCTGAAGCCCCAATCACTCTGGAACAGGGTAAATCTGGACTCATCAGACCATATGACCTTCTTCCATTGCTCCAGAGTCCAATCTTTATGCTCCCTAGCAAATTGAAGCCTTTTTTTTTTACATCTTTTCCACGACCACGGGATGTGTCTTTCAACATGTTTTTAAAAAAAATGAGAAGCATCTCATTGCACGAGTTGCGGTTAAATAACTGGTTGCCAGCTGAAACATAGTCGCCCATGCAGTAATTTTCCAATGGGAGGCTCGTACCTATTTGCCTAGTTAAATCCAGGTGGCAACTTTATTTTGCTGTTTTTGTTGTTGAATATGGTGGTTATTGGGCCATAGGCTGGGCCACTTCTCAGTCAGTGGCAATTCTGCCAGCTGCAGGGTTTTCACCTGCGAGCCACCATAGATGTTCCACTCTTTTAATCCTGGAACATCTCAGGGTGATTGAGCAGCCATGGGTACGTCTCCACCCAGATGTTTCAAGGATCATTGTTGTTCCCTTTATTCTTCTTATGCAGACAGCATACCCAGTCACTCCTGCTTTCTGGTATTTTCTGTAAAATTTAACCAACAGGTCATGTTCATGGTCACTGTTGAGAAGGAGGTCTTCCCAAAGTCCCTCTCTTTTTGGATATAGGTGGTGACCATTCTGCACCTTTCTAACGGGACACGGGAACAGGTTTGCATGGAAGCCGCAGCTGTTACTATTTGGTTTAAGTGATACTATAGCTCTGTCTCCTTCTACTTTGCTTGACTTTAAAATCACTTTGGGGACAGCGTGTTGAATAGTATTGATTGCACAAGGTATAGTTAAGCCCAAAATTATTCAGATCCCTGGTAGATTTAGGTTAACCTACCCTGTTAATTTTGCCAACATGTTTCTTCCAACTGGAAGTAATAACAACCTTTTAGAGTGGCCAAGGCAGAGTCCAGACTTGAATCTAATGAAGAAGATTAGGGTTATGGCCAGGGGTATGAATAATTTTGGGCTTATCTTTACATGCTCTGGAGAACCAAGAAAGAAACCTTCATCCATGTCATTTCAGTATATTCATGTTGTCCGACACATTTTACTCTGTGATCTTCAGTGTCTATTATTATTTATCTCTAGACAAGGAGTATAATTTGTTTTTAGCTTTACACACTTTACACAAGATTTCAGTCAGCCTACCTAGGACCCACTTGTGGCGCCATCAATATTACCCCTCCTTCAAAGCCATCTTACCTCAAGCTAGAATGTGCGGCTTGTTTGGATTCGGGGAGCTGCAGAGCTGGCAGGCATATTTTGTACCGTCCCACAATGCAGGTTCTGGGGACTTGGAAAGTTGTCATGTGTAGCTGTGGTCAAGAAATTGAATCGAGCCTGAAACAGCCTTCACTTGTCAGCACAGGTTATTGTTGAGCACAGCTTCCCAGGTAGTGCCTTGCTGTTTCTGACCAACACCTTCAATTATGAATGATTCTTTTTCCATCCTCACCATCTTCTAAATGACCATATCTTTTCTTTCCTTCTTGCTTTAGACCAGCCAAAAATAGAGAAGATGAAATACATTGTTCTACATCTAATCTGTCGAAGTTGTCAGGCATCTATTTCCCATTGGGATTGAAATGGGCTCTTCCAAACCCCAAGCTTAAGCAGGATTAAGCAGCTACAGAAGATAAATGTATAGATATGTATGTTGTTAATTGTTATTAGCGTTTAACAAAGATCATTTTGACTGGTCATTATTTATAATTCGAGATAACACTTCCTTCCACCAGGAAAAGGTTCTACTTCATTTAAGACATGCTGCTTCCTTGCTGCTCATCATTAGTTCTAGCTGGTTAATGCCCCAGTGGACCAGTCAGGACTCAATCCAGGGAGAAAAGCCAGTCAAACTCAGAATGCAAAAATAATGACAGATGTGGGAAAAGGGAAGGCAAAACATGAGAAAAGATAAAAGCCCATTGGAAAGGAATTGTCAAGGAACATAAGCATATAAAACTTGATGCTTCTTCTTAATGGTAATTCATCATAAAGGTTGAGTGAGATTCTTGAAATAGTTGGCTCTGTCACACAAAAACAAAAAACAACAACAATAGGATTATTTTAAAATAGATGTAGGCAAATTACACAGATACTTTGGTCACTGGGAGTATTGAAAGTAAAACATGTAGCATAACGCTAGGTCATTGCATTAGAGAGCTCAAACTTAATTACACTGATTGTCATTTCTTGTTCATTTAACCTGTACTAGTGGAAAATCATAAGGGGAGAATGTAAACACATATTCAATATTATGAAGTATGGAAACATAATATCCAAATAAACACACAGATAAATAAATATAAATAAAGAAAATAAATCAATCTGAAATATGAAATATGTACATTAGAGATGAAAACCTTTCTGGCTGAAAAGTGAAAAAAAAACTTCAAATGTTAGATATGTTACAGAGTGAACAACACTGCAGGATGGACTGTCAGGCTGCGTTTGTCAAGGACGACACTATGTTATCACTGGAAGGGTGAGGAGGGTGTAATATGTGGGCAGGTGGTTCCAGGTGTGCAAATGAAGCTGAGAGGGGAATCTGAATCCTTCACCCCTCAACCTCCAGTTCTCACTACTGTCAGCAGATGCCAGTTAACATAACTGCTACTTTTCCTTCATACTCTTTCTTTCCAGCACTTATTCCTCATGATAATGTCATCAGGTATAAGCAGAAGAGAGGATGTGAATAACATCCTAGATCTATTCCCTCTACTTTGACCAATGCTTTGTTTTTTTTCCCTCCCTCTCTTCATCTTTTACATGCCCTCTTGGTTCCCCTCCCAACACCACCCCCAGTCCAGGTCTGATGTGACAGAGGGTCCCCAGGGTGTGTGTGGGCTAATTAGGGTGAGGTAGATCAGAGGGGAACACAGGTGTTAGCCAGACCGTGCTTGCCGTACAGAGCAATAACTGCACAAGCCCCTCCATCCCACCACCCTCCCCCAAGGTAATTTGTTGTTATTCAGTATAACCATGCATCTCTGTGCTCCATTTCTGTTTGCTTTTCATTAATTCGTTTTATGCCGTTGTTTGTTAGCATTATTTATGGGCCACACAAATATTCCAAACCATTAGCTAGAGACCAAACAATGACTTTGCCTCTGTGGTCTTTTTTCTTATCCACCAGGACTGGAATCATTGATGTGTTTTTATCAGGTCAAGGTGGGCTACTACTGTTTGTGTGTGTGTGTGTGTGTTCCTGTCTTGCCATCACAGTGAGAACCATTTTCCCGATTTCACCATCAAATTGAGGACCGTTGGTACCAAAATGAGGACATTTTGCTGATCCTCACGCCCTATTTTGCTAACGGTTAGGTTTAGGACTAAGGTGTGAATTGAGTTTAGGTTAAGGTTAGGGTTAGGCATGCACTGGTAATGGTTAGGTTTAGGGTTATTGTCAGGGTTAGGGCATAGAAAGGGTTGAAAATCACTGAAAATCAATGGAAGTCAATGGGAGTCAACACATGGTCCTCACTACATATAGCAAAACAAGAGTGTGTGTGTGTGTGTGTGTGTGTGTGTGTGTGTGTGTGTGTGTGTGAGTGTGTGTGTGTATGAATGTCACCAGGTTAGCTCATACTTTGCATATCCAGATGGGTTTCTTGGTGTTTAGTTCTTCTGGTTGTTTGGAGATGACTTTCCAAACCTTAATAAAAACACAGAGCAGGAGAACTTTCCTGTGATATCCCTTTTGACAATTAAGACATGACCTGGGTCATGACTTAAGTAAAGCATTTATGAACACAAATTGACAAGAACTTAAAGTAAAAGACATTAAAATGGAAAGCAGAGATAGCAAGTGATTGGTAGAGTGGGGGATGTAAAATGACCTGGTAAAGATGACTCGAAGTAAGACAGGAAGGATTAGTAGGTAAAAAGGGAGCGCTTCCTACTACTAAGTGCAGAAGTTCCTGGTGCATAAGGTCCCGGTGAAAGATGTTGTCCTAGGTCAAGAGAAGTCACAACACGTCTGCTATTGCAACAATGTTATTTTACGTTTGTAATAACTGTTGTGTAGGACATTTACAACAACTTACATAGTGATTCAAGGCTTGTTTGTTTTCTGCTTGATTCAGAATCAAGAGTCACTATCATCTTTATTGGACAAGTTTGTGTCCCAAACAAGGAATTTGATTGAGGTTTCCACAATCACAATATGTAAAACAATTTAGAGGGAAGGATAGGGAATTCAGGTTGTGATGGTGCAGTATTTATTTCCAGCAGAGCAGCTGACTACCTTGGCTGTGAAGAGTTCATTCTATAAATGAGATAAATAAATAACTCTGACTGCACTGTTCAATGGTTAGGACTAATTAGAATGTATGTACCTGACTTTTGTGACATGCCTTGAGACAACATGTGTTGTGAATTGGTGCTATATAAATAAAACTCAATTGAATTGAATTGTTCATCAGAGAACAGTTTTTCATTGATAATTCTTTTTTTAGCTTTTAGCTTTACATAGAATATTCTTTTTGCACATTGGTTTGCATAGTTTGTCATGGATAATTCTTTTTTTTCACAAAATCCCTCCAGTTGCAGTAAACAAAGATGTAATTTCGATTGATTCATTTCTTTTTATTATATTGATTTTATGCTGTGCATAATGGCACATTTTGATGATACACAGGGTAAATGTCATGACCAAAGGCTATGTCATATGCAGAAAGAGTGCTGCAATGTAAATCAGCAGTTTTATTTGACGATATTCCCTTTTATGATGTACAAAATACATTTGTCACCATTTTGGCACATTTAGCTAAATGCCAGCTCTGACTGGCCCAATGCCCACTAAAAACGTTTGTGAAACAAATATGCTTCAACTGATTCAGTTCACATATGCTGTCATTATAGTCAATCTGAGGCTTCTCCTAGGTTTTCAAAAGGATGTTCATGGTGTTTTGCAATGCTCATTTAGTGAAACATTTTGGTAAGGCTCAAAGTTTTTTTTCTTTGTTTAATCAAAAATAAATCAGACATAGTAACAGTTGCAATAGTGATTTCACTGGAAGTCTTACCTTTATACAGGTACCAAAGGTTTGCATGTAGACCTTATAACTGTGGAGCTATTCTTGATTTATTTCACTTGTGTAATTTTAGGCAGAAATTGCTTCTAAAACCCCCTAGGGCTTAACAGGTTCAGCATCTCCAGATACACTTTTTTTCTCTTCACAGAATAAAACTTTCCTCCATGTTCCAATGTCCCGTTATTGGTACTTTGTAAATGGACAAGTAAGGGCGTGGCAGGAGACACAGCCTTCAAACACATTTTTTGTTCCTGTAGCCCTTCCTCGTGCTGTGGTTATTACAGTCAGCATGAATGAGATTCTTAGTTTTGGATCAATCATCTGCTTACAACCCTCACGATCTTCCTTTTTTTAAGATTGTTTTGCAGCACTAGTGGCCTTTATTTTCTTGTTATTTTTTGAAAGTAGGCTGACAGAAACTGGGGTGGAGAGATGCAGCACAGGTCTCTGGACTTGAACCTGGAACAGCTGCGTCGAGGACTGAAGCCTCCCATGTCTTCTTAGAAACTTTAATTATCTGTTTTACTCTCTCCAACCTTGGCAGCATTGGAGCAAATACAATGCTGGCCTATGTGGTCCAATCCAACAGATGAGCTGTTTCAGCTCAGATTGCTGTACTTTTACACACTCTAAACAGTTGCTTTAACAGTTCCCTTTTCTTGGTTTTAATGTGCTTTTTGTACATTTTAAAGTGTTCATTGTATTTTAAGTGCAGGAATGCTGTTGTTGGAGCCCTGTCACCATCTGGGACAGACAATGCTGTTTTTCTTTCTTTTCTATTGTATTCTATTGTATTGTATTCTATTCTATTCTTATTACGAATTAGAAAAAGGCGAACCCAAGATTCAGCCAGACACAGAGCTGAAAGATTAAAAAGTTTATTCAGCCACAGGAAAACGTCACTCAGGTTAAACTCCACACAGCTTCCAGGAATCACTGTTCTTGTCTTGGGTTAAACTTGAAACCCAGAGGGGAAACCTCAGTGGGTAGAAGGCAGGGATCTCCACAGCGCAGGTGAGAGAGACAGGTGACTTTTGGCTGAATAATCCAAGGGCTAGGCTGATTCAATAATCCAGGGACAGAAACAGGGTCAATGATCGGAACAAGAGACGTCAGGCAAGGGGCAGGCAGAGGCATAAATCAGATGCAGGAAACAGGGTCAAAACCAAAATCCAAACAGTCCGACAAGGGGCAGGCAGAGGCAAAAATCCAAGAGGCAAGGCAAGGTCAAAACAACGATCAGTCAGGAAGGAACGCTGGATATCTACTCACACGATGGCTTTCAAAAATCTGGCACCGTCTGCTTGTCAGAGTCAGTATATATCAGGGAAGAAACAGGTGTTTGGAATGCCACAGATTGCACTGCACAGCAGCAGTCACCAGGTGCATCTCATCTGCTGATTGTAGCCAGAGAGACAGAGTAGAGCAGACGTGCCAGAATCATAACAATTCTGTTCTGTTTTGAAAAAAACTTAATGCTGATTCTGATTGAGGAGATCAGAATACTCAGTGAATCTCAATTACCTCCTTGTAGGGCTGTTTAGCCACAGATCAATCAGGGTGGACAAAGTAATTCCTGACAGTATTCCCTGATGTGTCTGATGTTTTTTTAGCAGGAACCTAGTTCAGGAAAGGTTTGAGGAACATTGGGCTTAGGGTGTTGACTTAACCTCCAAATATCCCAGATCTCAATACAATTAAGTATCTGTGGTCTGTGTTGGACCAACAAGTCTAATCAATGGTAGCCACGCTTTACAACTGTTGCAACTTAAAGAATCTGCTGCAAACATATTGGTGCCAGATACCACAGCACACCTTCAGGGGTCTGGTGGATTCCATGCTTCAACGTATCAGGACTCCTTTGATAGCCAAAGATGGGAACCAAGACACGATTAGGCAGGTGGTAATAAAGTTATGTTTGAATCGGTGAATGATTAAGGGGATTTGTTTACCTAAAAAAAAATTTTCAATTCATGACACTGACATCACAGCATGTGCCACAGTGAGTATACCATGAAGTCTTTGCTCATTTTTAAATCCATTGGTTTTCACTGTAACCCTTTCATTACATAAGCAGAATTATTCAGATGAAATTCTTTTACTAAAAAAATGTCATAGAACTTTGATTTAACAACTAAGGCACACTAGTTTTCATTCACTTTGCAAGTCTTAACTGGCTTAATTAAAATGTTTTATTAGGTGTCAAAAGCACCTGCAGGGCTTACCTTGAAAAGCCTGACAAAGTGCACCTATTGGCATTAAAGGTATAATGGTCGAACAGAGCAGTCACTGCCTGACATTAATGGAAAAAAAACATTTTGCTACTGACACAGGTGAGTGCCAACAAGTTCCATTGCACAGATGATTGGATTGTGAGCTAACTGATCACTCCTTCATTTGCACTCTTTCACCCCAAGGTCGGAAGTGTGACACAAGGCGTTTGTTCATTTTACCACTGCTTATGTCAGTTGTTTTTTTTAATCAGCACTGCCAGTGTGTAAGTAGTGCAGGTGTGGCTCAGAGGAGCTGTAATGCTGAGGATCTGTGAAATTACTTTTGTTCTGAGGTTAAGATGAGCAACACCAGAGAAAAATTGTGAAAGTTAGGTTTAACAAGAGATTGTTAGTTCTGAGGACTTTTTAAGACCAGAATGTCTTCTTGACAAAAGAAGATGCAGGAAACACTTACTTTTAAAATCATTTTTGTTACTTTTTTAGTTGTTTTTTTTTAACACAAATGTTTCCCTACTACGGCCAGTTAAAATTGAGAAAAAACCCTCTATTTCAGGTTGACATTTAATATGAGAAAATGCATTGTATATGTTTTTTTTTTTTTTTTACCGTGTCCTGTCCAGCAGAGTAGCGCTCAGAATTGTTGTCTGAGTGCCAAGAAATTGCCCAACAGATTTACTTTCACAAGCGGAGCATCACAGCTATTGCTTTAAGGCTCTGCTTGATATTTATAAAAGAAACTTTATTATGAACTTCTTTGGGAATATTTCAATTGTTGCGGACACGGAGACTGAAATGAAAAGGAAAACAGAAGCTTGACAAAGAGAGAGATGGGGGAAAAGGGAAAGAGGGGAAAAAGGAGGAGAGAGTGGAGGAGAGAAAGAAGGATGAATAGAATAAAAGATTACACCCTGCTTGCTTATACGCAAAATAACACACGGTATTTATGAATGTAAAATGTACTTGGTGAGAAGTGCAGCCCAATATAGATCATCTGTGTATCTATCAACACCTGTGTGGATGCGCTTTGTATACAAGGTTTCTCCACAGAAATATGCAATAGCGAGTGTGAGGACCCACCGACCTGCCCCGTGGTCCCCGGGCGGACACTGAGGAGATCCAAGCAACAGACATCCAAAGGCCCCCCAAGGCACAGGAACCCCAGGAGAACCACCGCTGGGACTACCGCAACCCCCCCCAGAGAAGAGCAGTGGAGAGTCCCAGGGGAGCCACCCAGCAGCGACAGTGCAGAAGCCCCAGGGAACCGCAGCAACGAGCCCACAGGCCCTGCCGGCAGCCGTCCACTCCCGAGCAGATCCAGCCATGGACCCAGAGACCCAAGACCCCGGACCACCCCCAAGACAGAGGCCCGACAGAGCCCAGGGGTCCAGGCCCCGGCAGGCAGCGACCGGGAGTGAGCCAGCACACACCGAAGCATCCAGCCCCGGACACGAGAAAAACCACAAGTACACCAGCGGGCAGAGACTCCAACCACCGCAGGCAGGGTGGCGGGGAGGAAATAGGCCCCCCATAATATTGGGGGGGCCTAAGCTGATCCAGGAGAGGGAGCAGTCCAAGACCCAACCTGTCACAAAAAAAACAGGCACTCACAGTCAGTCACCCACTCCCACCCTCATCCACACACATAAAAATCACTCGCTCCCAACGTAAAGACAAACAACAATGGACGTCCTACACTCACTCACACTCCCCATGCATACTTTATACTCCAAGGTCCGGGCGCCGGCAGCCCCTAGGGGCAACCAGCCCACGGACCAAGGAGGTGGTCCCCTTTCCTCCCGGGCAGAGACAAGCAGACAGGCCCAGACCCGGGTGGTCTCGGCCCGGCCCCCGCCAGAAACCCAGTCACCACCAACCCCCATCCACCTCCGGAGAGGGGGCTATGTACAAAAGAGGGGTCCACATGGCCCAAGCCAGCCCGCCAACCAGAGCCGCCCCAGGATGGAGCAGTCCCGACCCCCCAACGAGCTCCGATCCCGACCCATGAGTCTCCCACCCCCAGTGAACCCCAACATGAACCTCGCCACAGGGCCACCCCAACAGGGACACCGATATCGAACACACGTCCCCGAACCCAAACGCCACGAATCCCCCCCACCCACAGGGGCACACCCCCACAGGTGAACTCTATAGCCGAGAGGCCGATGAGGTCACACCCACCCAGCGCAAGCTCTACATACAGCCTCGCTCTGAGCACCCCCGCCGCATCCCGCTCCCCCACCACACAGTGCGCCGCAACAGCAAGGCAAGGGCCCCGCACAACACCACCCCCGCCCACTGGCGCAACAGGGCAGACCCCGCCGAGCACCGCACCCACAACAGGACCCCCGACCCCGCAGCATGACGGGACAGACTCACCCACCCGATCCCCGGGGTCAGTGTCCCCACCACGCCCCCACAATGCCCCACTCAGCCACAAAAAAAAAACATTCCTAACAACATTCCTGCCACTGCAACTGCCCAGGGAGAAACACTATCCAGCTCAGCTCCACCATCGCCACCCAGCCGATCCAAACGCCGGCGACTCCATATCCCAGAAGTGGATACAACCCCTCCACCCCACCGGCTGCAGCCCCTCCACGACACCCCCCCACCCACCGCCCCGATGCCCCCCCCCTCACACATGTCAGCCAGCAGAGCAGCCCACCACCAAGCCCGCCCAATCCCCCCAGACAGCGCCAGCAGCCCCAGCCCACGAGTCCACGAGAGGGATACATGCACTAGCCGGGTACCTGGGCCATACAGGCCAACCGCTCCAAACCAAACACAGCCCACCAGCCGCCCCGGTGCAGTCACAAGACGCACTCCGCCGCCCCACCCACCCGACCGGCAACTGCAGCCCGGCGCCCCAACCATGGGCCAGAACCACAGAAGCAGTGGAAGAAGGCCACGACCGCACCAGTTTCCGGGCACCCCCAAACCCCGGGAGTGCCCCAGCCCGCCGGCCACCCGCACCCCCACATGGCGCACCACGGCCCACCAAGTAGTCCAGCCGGCCAGCCCCTCCATCCAAGCGGGGCCACATCCCAATCAATGCCGGCTAAGTCCCCCCTACCGGAGCCCGGCACCCCCCCAGCCGGCAGACCAGGGCCCAAAGCCAGGGGCCGAGATCCAAGGGAACCCAAGCGATCCCGAGAGAGAGAGCTGAAACGCCAGCCCCAGCAGCAGACAGTCCCCAAGACCTGACCCCCAAACCCAGCCCAGACCCGACCAGAGGGCCCAATCCCTCTCCCGACCTCCGACCACAGATGGGAAGTAGCGAACGGGGGTGTGAAAGGACCCCAAGCCTGCCTCCGCCAGCTCAAATGTGGTGTTGATGCGTGTTGTTGTAGTGTGCGTTTAAAAAGAACGCACCCCCCCCCCCATAGTCAGGCGAACCGAGACCACCGGGCCAGCCGGGCAGTCAAGCAGACCCCACGATGGACCACCCCACCCACTACCATGCCCAAGGGAAAGACACCGGCCCAGCAAGCCGAAGGGTGCCACAGCGCACGCAGCATGGAGGCCACACCCCCATCCAGAGACGCAGACCCACCAACATCCAGGTCAGCCAAGCAGAAACAATAGAGCCGAGCCGGACCGCAGATCCCCCCAAGCCAGCGCCACAGCATCACCACACATCCTTCTGTGCACTCATAGGGGCATGGCGAAGACCACTAACCCCGAGCACACAGAACCCACCAGGAAACATCCAGCAAATGGCAAACCCCACCCCAGTACGAGGCCCAGAAGCCCAACACAAACGCAGAGCCCAGCGACGCCTGCCCTGCCGCACCACGCCCGGAGGTCAGAGCCGCCACGCACAGCACCACCGCCCCAACACCACAGCACACAATACAGCGGAGGACGGAATGCAGCAAAGAGCACCCAGAGCAAAAGCTGCACACAAAACTCACACTGCGCAAGTGCACCCCCACCAGCCCCCCAAAAACAAAGTCCCCCGTGAAAGCGCACCCCCACGAAAAGAAGATCCGCAGCATCCAGGTCCCAGAACATGCCCGACACCCATACCCCTGCCAGAAGCAGCCCCGCAAGGAGGCCCACCCCGAGGCCCACATGTATATGTTTAAATGTTAAAGTATTGGCACAAATATGGAACTTGGATCCCCATTTTTTTAATCACTGGCCTCAATGGTGGCCCCAATATTAGATTTTTTTAAATAAAAGATAAATATCTCATTGCCTCAATATAAACTATATTTCAATTTGATAAAGTATTTTTCATGAGTTTGCTTTATTAAGAGGCTGCAGAATGTCTATTTCCAATAAATGGTTAACAAAACTCTGAAAATTAATCTAAAAGGACAGCAATTTATTCTAAGACTAGATATTTTCTTGTTTAAACATTACTAAGATTTATGATTTAAAGGGTTGTTTCTATATCATTGATTGCATGGGGTACCCAATCTTAATAGAGTAAAAACAAAAAATATGCAGGCCTTAAACATTTTCCAATTTGCAGCTAAACAGATTTTTGTGACATTCTTTTGGACACATACTAAGTCTAGGAAGTTAACTTGCGTAATATAATACAGTTATAAATTAAATAAGACATGTATTCCCAAAGTAACTTAAAAATAATCTCTTACATGACAATTGTGACAAAAACACCTTAATAATACTCTACCTAAAACATTTTTTAATAACATAGTTGAACAGGAAGACAAAAAGAGCATTATATATACTCCCACTTTTTTTTTTTTTCTCAGAGCATCTAACATCCTCCATACATAAAATTTAAAAAGCAGCCAAGACAGACCTCTCAGATTCAATGATTAAAATTCAGCAGAATTGCCACTGTCAACCAAGTCAACTTGAGAAAAAAAGGTGACACTTTGGTGCCTTTGTGTTCTCTCCAGTGGTCTGACTTGAGGTGAGAAACAATGGAGACATCATATGTCAAGAACAATCACTTACACATATGGCACTCGGAAAAGTGCTGCTCTTGATAATTAAAAGTTATGACTAACAAAGTTTTCACATTTTACATGTGAGTCTGCAGGTGATTTACTAATTGGAAGCTACTCACATATTTAGATGCGCATGCACAATAAAAGTAATGACTGAGTTCTTTGACAAGCATAAACTACTTTAAAAGCCAATCAGGGCCGGCCCAAGGTTGCATAGGGCCTTGAGCAAATTTGATTTGGGGCCCTTCTTTCTGTTACAAACATCTCCAACAGCGTTTCAGTACAGATTTGGTGATATCTGGGAGAGGGGGCCAAGTTTAGAAAGTTGAGCTTAAAAGCAATGGCAGATAATTGGTAATTATTTGCTGATATGTATTTATGAACAACGCCAGCTGAAACACAAAGACATGATTAAGATTGTAGAGTCAGATTGCAAGTATGTTAAGAAAACAATCAAACAATGAAGATTATTGTTTGCACTTATACAAAGTAAACTTGCCTGTTCCTTTAAATCTATTTAATTTAAAATTGTAAACAATTTAAATAAATATTTTAATTTATCTATGCTACCAAGTGCTGGGTCTGCTCCGGGATCTTCTTCCATGCCTAAAAAACCTCCAAACAGTTCTAGGAGGTATGCTAAATGTACTTCAGCTTGTGTCCTAGACAAAGCCATTAAAGGAGCTACTGCTATTTATCAGAGAAAGTACTCCTGGACCAGTGCCTCTTTTTTTTATTGTGCCTGCTCCATCCCTCATTGAATCTCAGCTGATGGGAGCTCCTATCCAAGTTTCTCTTTTTGCCACATGCTTACTAAGGATAAGGGACTGCTGCAAAGGCAATGACGAAATGCAAGCCTAGGGTGGTTGAGGGACTGAAGAAGAACCAAGCAGAAGCTGGCAGTTGCAGCAAGTAGGAAGCAGCCCATGAACTGCAGAGTTCAGAAGGGTGTTTTGCAGCTTATATAGACTTCCTAAATCGTTAGCGTATGCTTAATATAATCTGCAGAGTGTGTGGAAGATCACGTGTGAGCAGCACAGCTTGAGTTGACTGCTTGAACTTGCTAGCAAAAATCACCTCATTTGTTTAACCTCAAAAATCTGTTGTTGTTTTTTCCAGATCCTTATTTTGCATTTTGTTTTGATAAAGTGAAAAATCTAAATTTCTATATATGCTAGTTCTATTTACATTTAAAAGTGGAAATTCACTCTTTTAACAATGTATAAAGCTAATATGTGTAAAGTCAACACATATTTTAGTGTTCAATATTTATATTTTAAACACAGGTCAATACCTGTAGTCCAAAATAGTATAACTGATAAAAAGGCCTGAAAATACTGATGATACATAACGATAAAGATTGCTACGTCTGGTCTGCTGAACCATTAAAGTGGTGGTCAATGTGAAATAGCCCTTCTGATCATGCCTTTAAGCCACTTGACTGCCCAGAGACCTTGCTTTATACACTTAGAGAGCCACTGTTATGCCCTTATCAGCAAGTAGAGCCCTATATTCACTTTCAAGAGTATGATGAAGGTAAAAGGTTGAGAATTTTGGGTGTTCTACTTTCTTAACAGTGGATAGTCATTACTGGAGAAAGGGTTTAACATTTCACCCAAACAGTAATGAAGTTCAACAGTTCCTGTAGGTTTTTCTATTTAACACTGGGTGAACTAGAAAGGAATTTGTTTTAGTTTTTTTCCATTCCATAATCCACAGTTCAATGTAAAGAGGCCTCATTTCAAAGCCTTTTAGGGCCTCATTCATTTTTATGAGTGTTTTTCTTGTCAGCTGTAATTCCCATCTCTCTAGTTCCTCTAAAATTACTAAAAAGTCTTTATTTTCTTTTTCAAATAAAAAATCTAAGACCCTATAGGTGAGGTCAAAGACACCTAACAGAATTTTCCTTTAGTGGGTTGTGCCTAATGTTTACTTGGCATGTACCAGTGCCGAGGCAGCTGCTTTTATTCCCTCTCTGACATCAATGCTGTCTTGAGCTACAAGACGAAACCCTCTGTGCCCACAATTAATTTCCGGCAGAGCCATAATATTCATCTGGCGTCTGCGTGAGGCTGGCGGTGATCTGTAGTCTCTGAGCTCAATCCTCAGTGGACATTTATGCCTGCAAGAATTGGTCTCAGCTCTTCATAACCCTTAAAAGCATAACACAGGTAGGGAAATAAAATAAAGGCTCTTTGTTCAAGAGTGGTAATGGTATTTAAAAATGGGTAATGAGTTAATTTGTTAAAGAAAAAAAATATGAATAATAATCAAGTGGACATTTATTGTGTTCTGCTTTTGATAGAAACAATCCTCAGCAAATATACTCAAACAGTAATTAGGTATATTAATGAGTAACTTGCTTCCAAGAAGATTCTGTGCATTTTATTGTTACAAACTACCACATGAACTCCAAAGGCTTATATTTATTACTGCACTTTATTGCTAGAATTTACTAAATGTACTAAATTTTTTTTTTTGCTTAAAAACTGAAACATTGTTTTCTAACAACAGGAACTGCAGAAATTACTCTGTCGGTGTAGTTTATAAACAAAGCTGATTTGCACAGGTAGATCTAGTCGAACTAGGGATGCCCCAACCAGCTTTTTTTGTCCCTGATCTAAATCATTTAAGAAAAGGTACTGGAAAAGGTACTGCAAGACAGCCTCAATATGCTGCTACAATACAAAAAGACTTTTGTATGTTAAAACTATTTTAGATTAAGTCTTACTGGCTATTTTTAAAATTCCTTTTATATGACTTAAAAGAGATCTTAGTAGATCTAATTTCTGTCCAGTATTTTTATCTTATTTGTTGAAAAATATTTTTAACTATTTGTTGAAAAAACATTGTATGTTAAAGCTATGACAAAAAGAAAATGTTTGTCAATGAAATTGACATTGTCCAGGAGGAGAAAGTATAATACATGTTAGATAGGATCCCCAAAAGCCTTCAGTAACACTGACAAGACCGCGTAGATTTATCTCTAGTATCCCTTTTTGAAACAGACAAGCTAGAGGATTCTAAATAATCCCTAAATAGATCAAATTTGCTAAACTTGCAAAACTGAAAACTACAGGGGTAGGACAATGAAACTGAAACACCTGGTTTTAGACCACAATAATTTATTAGTATGGTGTAGGGCCTCCTTTTGCGGCCGATACAGCGTCAGTTCGTCTTGGGAATGACATATACAAGTCCTGCACAGTAGTCAGAAGGATTTTAAGCCATTCTTCTTGCAGGATAGTGGCCAAGTCACTACGTGATACTGGTGGAGGAAAACGTTTCCTGACTCGCTACTCCAAAACACCCCCAAAGTGGGCCAAATAATATTTAGATCTGGTGACGTGCGGGAAATGGAGATGTTCAACTTCACTTTCATGTTCATCAAACCAATCTTTCACCATTTGCTGTGTGTATTGGTGCATTGTCATCCTGATACATGGCACCGCCTTCAGGATACAATGTTTGAACCATTGGATGCACATGGTCCTCAAGAATGTTTCGGTAGTCCTTGGCAGTGACGCGCCCATTTAGAAAAGTATTGGGCCAAGGGAATGCATGATATGGCAGCCCAAACCATCACTGATCCCACCCCATGCTTCACTCTGGGCATGCAACAGTCTGGGTGGTACCCTTTTTTGGGGCTTCTCCACACTGTAACTCTCCGGATTGGGGGAAAAAAGAAAGGTGGACTCATCAGAGAACAATACATTTTTTACATTGTCCACAGCCCCAAAATTGTGATCCTTGCACCATTTGAACAGCGTTTGGGATTGGCATGAGTGACCCAAAAATTTGCTATAGCAGCCCGGCTGTGTATATTTACCCTGTGGAGCTCCCCAAAAGGACAGTTTCTGGTGGAAACAGGAGAGTTGAGGTGCACATTTAATTCTGCCGTGTATTTGGGCACCGTGGTTTTATGTTTTTTGGATACAATCCGGGTTGCCCCGAAAAATCCCCTTTAGACTGCTTCCTCTTGCGTCCACAGTTAATCCTGTTGGATGTGGTTTATCCTTCTTGGTGGTATGCTGACATTACCCTGGATACTGTGGGTATTGATACATCACAAAGACTTGCTGTCTTGGTCACAGATGCACCAGCAAGACGTGCACCAACAATTTGTCCTCTTTTGAACTCTGGTATGTCACCCATAATGTTGTGTGCATTTCAATATTTTGAGCAAAACTGTGCTCTTACCCTGCTAATTGAACCTTCACACTATGCTCTTACTGGTGCAATGTGCAATTAATGAAGACTGGCTACCAGGCTGGTCCAATTTAGCCATGAATCCTCCCACACTAAAATGACAGGTGTTTCAGTTTCATTGTCCAACCCCTGTAATTGCAGTAGGCAGGGCAAGTTATGTGACTCAGACATAAAGTCTCTAATTGTAAATGATGAAAAAGGTTTGGATTTCAAGTAGAAACCCCAGATTTGCTATACAAAATAGGTACAGAAACTATTTTAAAGTTTTGCAAGATGTGCAGGTAAAAATAGGCTGTGACTGATGGAAAATATGGACATGCATCCTGCTGGGGATCCAGTTGACATAGCCACAGACTATAGATTAACAACACATTTCAAGAGTTGAATATTAGAAGGCACTCCTATTATTAATCATTTCAAAATCTTGTTATTAGGACCCCAAGCTGATACCTGGGGTTGATCGGGACATCTCTTATAATTACCAAAGCAGTACACAGAATAAAGCCTAAATTGAGACAGTGAAAAGCAAACAGGTGTGTTTATAATCAGTAGATACCATTAGCAAATAATCCTGTTCTCTTCACATCACTACAAATTCTTGGTAAATGTTGACCACATATATTTTAGTTTTAGTTTTTTTTTACTTAAAATGGTGTCAAGGCTCTGTCCACTCTTCCTACTCTTTAAAAATGACCATGTGCTCATGTGTATCACATTGTGAAATGCTATTATCTTTGATTTGGTAATGACCTTTATGTGGAGCTATGAATGGAATATGAGAATGTTAACTATAGCTCTTTGGAGTCTAGTTGTGCTTTGGTCAGCAGGCTAAGTGTCATAGATTTCAAACTCAGACGAAAGTAGGAAAGTTTGGTGCAAATTCAGAAATACAAAAAAATAACACTCCAAATGAAAGGCTACGAAACGGGTTGTGCAAATTAAATAATGATTTTTGATACATTTTTTTTTTTTTACTGTAGCTAATTAGAGAATTAGTTATTATAAAACTGGATTATATCACAAAGATGTGTTGCATCAGCTTAATCACCTGTAAAACGATGGACAAATATTTTAGCTTTCAGGTCAAAAAGCTCTTAAATTGTCCTATTTACCATACAGCGCCCTCCTCACGTATTGGTACCCCTGATAAAGACCCCTAACAATTTCTATTAAATAAATAAAATCACAGCAATGTATATTTCACTTGCACACGATCCGAGTGTTAAGTACCTTTTAGTTAGGAATCCATTACTTTCTTTCTTTCTGGGGTATGTCAGTGTTAGGGTCTCTACATACCTGTGTGGGTGATCACTTGAAACTAGCTGACCAACATGTACCCATATTACTATGATTCTTGTCTCAGTCGAACCAGAGTTCCGCTCTTAGATTTACAGTTTTCACCACAGCCTTTTGCAGGGTACTTTTTGTAAACTGTCTATCAAGAAGTGAAGAAGAAAAACAGAACTGAAAAAAAGAATAGGATTTCTTATCAGGGTAATCAATGCAGTTTTTGTGTTTCCAGTCAATGAAAGATAAATTATCAAAATGTGGACAATGTATTTCTTAAAAACAAGCTTCACTATTGTATTAATTTTACTTATTTTTCACAGTTTGATTAAAGGGCAGTTTGTCTGGCTCCACCCTTTGAACTGGAGTATTAATGTCATTGTTAGGGCACACAGTCACGGAAATCTGCATGCAGAGGTCCGCAGAGAGGCACAAATAACAAAATTTACAAAACCCAGGCTTTACATTCTAGTAGACTGCAAGGGATGAGCTCAGCCTTAGAAAACTACAGCAAAAAGTGGGACCTAGGTCTCCATAACAAAAGTTATGATGAAAATGGTAATTTCAAACTGGGTATTTTTTAAGAAAAAATATACTTTTTGTTGTGCATCAAAAAAAAAAGGATACATAATTTTAATCAAAGTAGTTATTATTGTATTTAAGTAAAAAAATAAGACTGGTCCACAAAGGCTTTCTTTGCTCAGACAAATGAATACCTTGTCAGAATTTATTAAGGTTAAACACAGTGTGTGTTTATTTAAAACTTCAGTTTTTCAGCAGTTTTCTACATGCCCGACAGGCCAGTACCGGAGACAGACTGGCTGCCCCAAACTCAACAAACAGTGTCGCAGCAAACAGATCCACTCCCAATTTAAATGTGATCAAACAAATTACAGAGCACATTTTTCACGGGCTACATCCTTTAACTGAGACATCATGCAAGCTGAAGTCGAAAAGAAAAATATAAGAGCCAAAATATTTCTCCTTGAGGAAAAAGCTGTGTAAAGTCCTGTCTATCTCTGTGACAGTGAGGGACTGGGAAGTTTAGCTGTCTCTCAAAGCTCCCCAAAGAACATTTTGCAAGTTACGGCAAAGAAAATATGATTACTTGTGCTTTTTCCTTCACATTCAAATGTGCTGTGCCACAAGGGAGGGGAGTAAAACCACAACATGCTTTGGAAATCCCTGATGTGCTTGGGATTCTTTGCCTTTCTCACCACTTGGATTTCTTTGCTGGTTGTTTTTTCGGTGCAATGCCCAGTCCTCTCATCCTAATCATCCCTCTTCATAAGAGTGAGCCTGGTAGAATTCATATCAAAACCAGTTAAAACGTTTTTATATTGCAGTACCTCTAGAGCTGAGTCTTGAGCTTTGGCCAAGGAGCAGTCGTAGTAGGCAAAGAAAGTCAATAAAAGCAAGTATGGTTATAGTTGAGTGTTTGCCCTCTATCTTGGAAAGTTACGGTCAATGTTTGTGTAAAAATGCATGGCAAAGTCAACGCCAACTGTAACATAATATGTGTGAAAGACAAATATGTTCAGCTTGGTGCTTTGGCAGTGTGCAGCGCAGCCAGTGGTGATCTACTCCCGCGTCCTCACTGTTGCCTCCCACCATGCCCCTTAAAGAGCAAGAGTTCATGGGAATGACCAATGGGAATCACTGCTCAGCTACTTCCCACAGCCAAGAGGCAGCTGTAATGCTTTAACCCCCTTCCCCCATATGAGTTCTAAAACACACACACACACACACTCACAAACTTTTTAAAACACAATGGAATTTGTAGGTACTAACATTTGTGCAGATATGAGCAGACACATTCCACAGTAGTACATTTCCTCCCAGTCGTGCTGTGATGCAGCTTCTGAATTGATGGTGTTACTGCTGCAGTGTCCTAGATTGCCTGTGAACATTCATCACTGGACCCTCCATGGCAAGCTGAGGCCACTGGCTGTCACTCAAACCCCATCCCACAGCACTAGAGAGGTACTGATAAAACAAACAACACCCTGCTGAATCAAACTGACCCTGCGAGTCTGCATATTACTCTCTGCCATCTCTGCACCCCCTCACTTAAACAATCTTTTTTTATTTGCTTTTCCTCTAATCCCTTCACCCGTCCTTCTGCCACAGTATATTTCGCAATGATTAACTCCACTGTACTTTCGCCTCATTCAAAGTAATGACAAGTATCTTCCTTTCTCCACTTTTCTTTGTTTCATGGTGTCGTATGATAAAAAGGATTTGAGTAGGTGCAGAACTGAATGGGTTGATTGAGCTGGAAATTGTATATTGGAGTATATTGGAAAAGGGTATAAAGTGAAGGTGTATATGAAGGGGCAGTAAGAAGAGAAATCTGACTGCAGGAGCTCAGGAGTAGTGAGGTAAAAGCCAAAGTAATCTTTGTTGAAAGAAGGGTAAATATGCATCTTCTTGTTATGGGGAGATAAACCAAAGTGTGTTGAGTTTTTCTGTGTGTTAACCATATATGGTATTGGCAATATTGTGCCCCTGATCAACCTCAAAAGGTAGTGGTAAGACTGAGAGGAAATCATCTAGCTAAAATCTTAATTGGCAAGTATTTTGGTGGAAACTACCAATACCCATTTGCCACAGCAGTTAGTTACCATGGAGACTTTGAACCAGGTGGGTGGAGAGACACAGATGACCATGAAGTTATACAGATCTTATTGACAACTCCCCTTACTGTTAGGGTATCAAGACATTTAAGAGTACTGATCCCTTCCCACATGTTTCATCTTGTGTACATCTAAAGATAAATACTATGTCATTGATATTGTCCACACAAGATAGACAGAATTCTGTTTTATTATATACCTTACTATAAATGAAATTACAAATCAATTACTTGTTACTTGTTAGATCTGAAAAACTATGTGTCATGCCTGACTTTATTGATTACATCTGACACAGTCAGACATATTTACAAAGGGACCGTGTTGCATTATTACACCATTAGACATGTTATACCATTAGACCAGTGGTATCCAAACACTTTGCCACAAGGGATAAAATCATCAGGTTTAAAGCACTTGGGCGTCAAAATCTGCCTTTGTTAGGTTTTAAGCTTGAGTTCTGTTTTCTCTGCACTGCCATGTTCTTCAGTTGCTATTATTTTAGCTCTTTGGTGTTGACTAGATTCATCATTCATTCTTGTGTTTAGATGACTTTCTTGGATTCTGGTGTTAAATGTTTGTCACAGCCTTCTTCAATAGTTCCTCCTGTTTGCTACCTGGCTCCATGTCTGTTACAAAGCCTGGGTTACCTTTTGTAAGTTTTTTCAGTCTGATATTATTGTTGGTATTAAAGAAAAGCTCAGCAACTCAACATGCTGCTCCCGAGCATTGATATGCATGTTGGTCAGACAAGACCACAGCATATTATAACATTGTGGGCCACAAAAAAAAGACTCACTTTTTTAAAGATTAAAACATATTTTATTTGCTCAATAGTAAAATAAACATGCAAGATTTTACTGAAAACAACCAAATAGTCTACCATTTGAAAAATAGGGATCTGTAAATCATTGCAGATCCAAAACATAGAAATGGTCTGTCACGAACATGTTATTAAAGGACATACAAACCTTTTCCTAATTTTTTGGGTTGATTGTTTTCTTTTTTCGGCTAGATAATTTTTTTAGTTCAGCAACAAGAATAGGACATGTGTCACTTTCTTCTAAAGCCCTTACTGTACTAATTAGGGGAAGGAGCATCCAAGTGTGCTTCGGAATTGCTGGATGTTTGTGGTTCTATTAACTGTAAAATTAAGATGAATGCAGACGCCTGGTTAACAAAGGAGACAATTTTTGTTTGACCTATTTTTTTTTTACTTTAAAAACATTTATTTGCCTGTGAAAATGTGGCCCAAAAAAAGATGTCCATCTGCATCAACCGTCTGTGCTTGTCAGATTTGCTTTATTCTAGAAATGTGGTCAAGGGCTGCACAAAATCATTCAGAGGGCTGAAAATAGCTCCCAGGCCACACTTTTGACACCCCTGCGTTAGACTATTTTATTGTGCTGTTGTACAGTCATAACTGGACCTTAAGTAGCAGGTTTTGGTGTAATATCTGTAAAACAATGTTAACTGCCCTCTGATGTTTTTAAATCGGATTTAAATATTTCAACAAAAAGAAAGTTTAAAATTTCTTTTAAAATTTTTCTTAAGCTGCTGAAATAAATCAGTAAAATTTGATGTAAATATATTAATAGCAGCTATATTTGAAAACACATCTGACTGTGAACCCACATGCTTATGTAGAACTGCTGTTACAAATTAAGCAAAATCTGATTCCACAATTCACATCTGACTTATTCAAACTAATGTGAAAGTACCAAAAGACATTAGGGCTGAACAAGAGTTCAGTTTTATTTTTCATTTGATGACTCTGTCCTATTTTGGCCCATGGTGTTGGAACGATCTGCAGCTCAGGTTGGGGTCTCTCATTTCTTTATCTAGTTTTAAAACAAAAACTGTCAGAGGTTTAAATTATATCTTGTACCTGTAATGACTAAATGTTTTTACTGTAAATAATTTAATTTTGGTAGTCTTATATTGTAAATGTAATAGCTTGTTTGCATTTTGTATATTATGCTTTTTATCTTGACCAGGATGTCCTTGTGAAAGAGAATAATCTTAATGGATTTTTTTCCCTGGAAAAATAAAGGTTAAATTAAATTTTGTTCCAGCTAGGTAACCATTTTTTAAAAAGATTAAAATTTCAGTGAAATTAAGTTCAGTTTATTCAGAAGTCATATTCAGAAATAGTCTAATCAATTCAAGATAGATTTACATCATTCACTTAAAGTTGTTAGCAGCCGTTTTTTCCCCTTCCCCTCTGACATTGAATCAGACCAAACTTTACAGTTTTTAGGTCAGTTAGGGTTGCCAACATCATTTCTACTTGTTGAATATCAGAATAATAAGAGGGAGTTTTGCATTATTCAAAGTCAGAGGTGTACCTACACATTCTACATATTTGGGAGCATTGCCTTCGATTAGCATGACTTGAGTCAAACATTTTATGTTTCCTTTCACAGGCTTCTCAGAAGAGTTTGGTGGAATTTTGGTGGAATAGAAGAACTGGTTCTTGAGTACATTCTATAGATTGTAAAAGAGAATACACAAACTTATTCACGGAAACTTTGGACCAGGTTTAGCTTCTATGGAGAAAGTTAATGACATGACAAACAGCAAACTGGAAAAAAGATTAACCATCATAATGCTAGGGAGTTTCTTTGACCCACATGCAGAATCAGACAAGACTCAAGGAACAGCTTAAATATTTATTTACAACAATAATAAAAGATGACTTCAAGCAATCAGGTTCATCAGCGTCTGGGAAACGGAGAAGAGAGTTAGCGAATGTGGTGGAAATCTCTGGCAGTATGGTGATCATACAGGTGGCTTACCAGGCTCAAGGGAAGGCAAAGGCAGAAAGGGAGGCTAATGATCCTAGTAGCAATTGATTCTTGGTCCTTGTTCTTCTGCCTTGTAGACAAGGCAGTAACCAGACTTTTCCAGCAAGGTTGAGCATCAGGCAAAGATTATTTGGCAAACAGCTCCAGATTAGATGATTGACAACAGGTGTGCTGTCAGACACTTGCAGTCGCTCTCATCAGCAAAGATCCTCAATTCTGGAGAGAACTCAGACTCCACAAAAAACACTGACTCACAAAAACCCACCAAGATCATAACATTGATGTTGCACCCTTAAAAAACCTTCAGGAGATTCCACGCAGATCTTCATTTTTATGCAACTTTATTAGAACAAAATCCACGGTTCGAGCGTACAGCTTGTGTAGTTTTTCTGTTTTTACTATATTTTTTTCTTCTTTTAGAATCAAAAAGTCATGAACTTTCTACGTCATGTCGCTCTTAAAGAAATAGTAATATAACAAAATACATGAAATAAAGTAAGGTAACTTCAGCGCATATTCAAACATAAACTAAACAAACTGTTTAGACCACTACTAAATTAAATAAGTGCTTGACCCATGACATCTATATACCATGACTTAGACATTATCACATTCTGAACATAGTTTTCAGGATGCTACATTGACAATTAAATATGTATTAGGTAAGCATCCATGTGCATCTCATAAACATTTTTCAGGCCTTTAAATACCAAGTTAACTTTAACTCATCATCTGATTTTATATTAAAGTTGACATTCAGTTCTTCACCAATATAAAAGAGAATAAATGATCATAGTTAGCAAACTTAGATTCACACAATTGGTAGAAAACAGAGAATGAGAAAAAACAGAATGAGAGAGATTCTGCCTGGTTGAATGGAAGCTTTATCGTCTCACTAAGCACATTAACACACCACACTCAGCCAGTGATGGGGATGAAACAACTACTATTATTTCTGTGGCTTATGAATCCATTCATTCTTTGCTTACACAGAAGTATGTTGTCACTGTAGCAGTTAAAAACAAAGATTCCTTGATGGGATCAGGAGAAGCTATTGAGAAGTACTGGTTTTGCTGTTTCCATAAATTATTTCTTATCTGTTTAAGGCTGGAGGAGATTGCAAATGAACAGACCATACAGGGAGACAGAACATGAAAAGAGTAAAAGCCTGTTGTTGCTGAATGGGAAGATCTGAGACAAAGTAAGATAGGATCAATTCTGAGAAGTGGGAAGCCCACTGTGTTGAGGAGCTTATATGTTGAGGAGGGGGAACATTGTTTCCCTCATATTCAGTGCAATGCCTAAAGATATTTAAATTCAATAAATGATACAGGCTTTGACCACATAAACTATGTTTTATTCACCCCCCTCCCCCTTGTAGTATCTATTGTTTGGTATTTAAATACTTATTATTTCTAAATCCCACATTTAACTTAACATATTACAGACATACAACATCCAAAATACAGCGAAGAAAACATTGTTCTCACTAAATATCATTCTTATGGCCCAAAGGAAGTCCATAACTTGTTATCTGTGAAAAAAACGAATGACAAGACGAATAAGTACCTGAAAAAAAGGAAATGCACAAAGACATGCAATCCAACTGAAATTCATCAGTATTTGGAAAGCACCTTAATGCACATTAACAGCTGATTTAGAGGTAATTAAATTAACATAAGAATCACGTTCAGATAGGTACAAGCAAGATCATCAGAACCTTATTTTTACGAAGCAAACCGATTGAATTGGTTACAGACGTATCTCTAATCTTCAGAATGATCCAGTGACTACCATTGGGGTCATAATCCATAAGTGTAGGGAACATATTTATGCCAATAATCCAACTAAGACCAGATGCTGCTTGCCAGGTGTCTGACAATAAAGCTGAAAAAGAATCTGAAGAGTTGAGCCAAGGACCGCTCACAGAGAGTATTAGAAAGACGTGGAAATAGCAGGTACAGTTTTTCCATGAAAAGTAAAACAGTCAACCACAATGGTCCGCTCTGCTTAACATGTAGGCTAAACCGCTGAAGAAAAAGCAGGTTAAATCCTTTTGTCTGGTCAATATGAAATGTTTGAATATTAGTTTACATGTTAAGGCTGGAGAAAGAATAACACTGCACATTATCATAAAAGAAACATACAAACCATGAAGATTGGGGGTGGGACCATCATGGTGTGGGCTATTTTTTGCATGTGGTACTTGGGGCCTTCATATAATTACCGAAATTGTTAATGTGGAAATTCACTGAAAAATGTATCTGCTGCCATCCACCAGGAAGTTAGAAAGGCCCAACTGACCTGAATCCAAGTGAAAATCAGTGAAAAGTAGTGAAGATCAGAGAGTTTATGTGAAAGAATGAGTCAAAATCCCAACTGAGCAATGCATGTTAGTGGTTTCTCTGTAAAGCAGAACTCCTCTTTACGGGAGAAGTCTTGCTTTATTCTTGTAATTATGTGTTTGGATTTGTTTGTATGTATGGCTTACTTAAGTTGTTAGAAACATCTGGGGTGAATTCCATGTCAATAGGTTCATTAGAAATATCATATTTACTGAGAAAATATTGTTTGGTACTACTGTGTCTTTGCTATATGGATAAGAGATATAATTATAATAGCAAGACTGTGCTTTGTGGAAGACTTAAGGGGGACTTGTGTCATTCCTGTTACATCCTCTTCCTTCTGTTTACCTGGTCCTTTTTGCCATCTAAGAAGCTAGAGCTGCCACTTCTATCTCCTAATGCTGTTTGGCAGAACAGAAGCCTCAGGGCTTCTGCTAACAATCCTGCTCTAGGAGGTTCTGGTGTATGTGAGTTGAGCTGTGCTGGAGGTAATATCACCGTTCTCATCAGTGGGTTTCTATGTCAGGTGGTGTGTATGTGGAGATGAGGATGATTCCTTTGTTTGCTGTGCATACTCCTCTCCATATACTCACTCCTCCTGTGTCTGCCCATGCCAGTCCTGCTCCTTCTTTGGCTTTTTATTTTCATTTCTGTCAATGCCTCCCTCCTCCCCCTCATATTCTCATATTCTTTGTTTGACATCTTGCTTTGAGTTTTTTTTTTTCTCCTTTCCCCCCCTTTCTTTTGCACCTTCTGCGCTTCTTCTTGTGTCTCTTTGATGCCCTTATAGTTGGTTGAATGACTGAAGCCATAAGGCTGTTCCACCCACACTCGCATACTATGCAGAACTGTCCTGTGCTGTGTTGCTAATTTTCCTGCCCAGTCTGCATGAAAAGAGAAAGCACAGTGTGACTCAGATGCTAAGGTGGGTGGTATTGGCCCAGGTGGGTGGTTAAATAGGCTAACTGAAGCTTCTCCAGCACACTCACATTTACACAGGAGATGCTCTGATAAGTAGCTAAAACAAGGCAAATTGTAGATGTGAACAGCTTTCAAATGTGATTTGCAGTTCAAAGATTGTTGCCGCTGTATCTCTGGGTTGTTTTGGAGACAAACCAAAGCTTTTGATTTGATTTACTGGGACGACTGCTACGTGCTGTGATAGCTCCCTTAGCCTCAGAGTCAAAACGGCATTAGCAGATCAGCATTATCATAATCATCCCAAACCATACAGTTTTCTGAGTTATATTCATCTTTGTTGCATCACACTGAAGTGTTCTGCAAAGGATATTTACAAATTACATTTTTTTTTAATTGAAAGGTTTTGATTTAGTGTGGAGACTTCAAAGCTGTTTTACAATATTTATTCCTTGAGATGATTAAAATGTAATTAAACACAAAGAGTTCAAGTTATCAAGAGTTACACTTTCTTGGTTTAATTTTAAATTTTAACTTGTTTTACCTAAAGGTTTTCTTTGCATATCCTTTGCATAAGTATATCAAATGTATAACCCATATATAATGATATTTTTTGTAAGCCACAATGCTGGTAGACAATGAGAACCATGCCTTTTACTTTATGAGGTTTTAAATCTTCCCTTGAGTAACAGATTTAGATTTTTACTCATAGCAGTTGCAATTCTTCCTTTTAGGCTAAAGGGAATTAATCCTATTGTGTGTTTATGGGAAACCTGCAACGTATTTATGAGCGTGGTTAACTTAATTAGTATGTAATACTGTGAGGCACTACCTAAGGGTTCACTTATAAATACTTCTCAAACACAACAGGATTCAAAATTTGAATTTAAAATTCAACACTGAAGGAAATAAATAAAAAATAAAGCCAGATTAACTATTTCTATTTCTATTCAGAATAGAAAACACAGAGGAAATAACTAATAGAGCTTAGCTTTTCTTTTTACTTCTTTACAATCTGTTTAATGGTATTAATAATATTTACGATTGGCTTTGGCTCACGTCTGGGAAGTATTTTGATACTTGATGGCATGTCTTTGCTCCAGTCAATTTATTGTGAATTCCACAAATAATGCAAAAATAAAGGAGCGCATTTAAAAAATACTTGGTATTTACAATGGTTAATAGCAATGTGGCTTGGAGTTTCTTTAAATCTGAAAGGAAGTAATTTTTATAAGGACATAGTTCGCTGCCCACTCCTTCATTCTCACTTACAATCAAGAAGAAACGGCTTGTTTCCAGAGGATTAAGAGCTTTTTAATCGAAAACCTTTGCTATTTGAAGAGTGCAGCAGTTTATTCAAAAGACTGTTATAGCCAAACTAACATAAGAACAAAGCAAAGAGCAAGGCAAAAATTTGATGTTAACCGTTTTATTTCCAACTCTTGTGCTAACCCTTAATAAATGTAACATTTTCATCATTATGTACAAGTAACAATAAACCATTTTTACTGCAAATACATTTTTAGACCCAGATTCCCATAGCACTGCACCGTAGAACCGCTGCTTCTATTTATCAAACTATTTATCAAACACTTCCGAGTCATCTGAAGTGGCTCAGGCATTCAATCGGGATGTCTCCCGGGCACCTCCCTTTGGAAGTTTTTAAGACCAAAATGAGCTGGAAAGTGTCATATGGGAGAGGGGTGTTTCGGTTTCTGTCTTGAAACGGTTACCACCGGAAACTGATCGGGAATAGGAAAAAGAAAACTGTTGGATAGATAGAAGGAACCAAAGTGGGTTCCCAGTACTTGTCTGCTGTTTCCTTCTTCAGCTTGATGGCTTCGGTCACTGCTGGTGACTATCAGTTGGTCATCTAATTGCTACTGGAAGAGGCCCCAATTGACCTTGAGGCCACAGCTAACAGAAGCTCCATCAGCCGTTAACTAAACAAAGGTTGTTTAGTTAAAGTCCTCAGGCTGTCATCAGCATCAAAGAATCATTACTGCATAAAAAAGTATCTTAAAAATGTCATAAAATAAAAATAGAGAGTCTTAAGTGCCTATTAATAAAATAAAAAAATAAAAACACTTAGAATAAACTGAGACTGCAGATGGGAAACCCTACTTGTAAAGAAGGAGAAGGTGGTCACAGAGTTTTAAGTGCAAAACCATTGCTGAATAATTAATGAAATCAATATTAATTTTAAAACCAGCACAGTTCTGCGGGTCTAAGACATGACCACTACTACTGTATATCACCCATAACCATCTGTTGGTAGCCTGTAGTGGAGCCAAGATGGCTGTGCATATGAGTGGTAATTGAGCTTGAAATGTGCTTTATAACAATTGTCATGTCTAATAAACCACATCAAGGGCTAGACAGACAGACAGACAATCAGACAATCCTTCACAAATTGTGATAGCTCATACAGCTAGAGCTCCTGATTCCGGTTTTATTGTTTATATCTGAAGGCTGTCCAAATGTAGCACCCTGCAATACATGAGACTTACCCTACGTTTCTAATTGGTCACATAATAAACTTGCTTTTGAATCTATTTGTAATGATACAATGACGGTGAGCACATCCTCAGGGAACAAGTTCCATATGTTATTAATGGGTGTAAAATGATTTGTAGGTACTAATACAGCAAGAGTGTGGAGGGGACTCTGTTCGTCATGACAGCTGCCCCAGGAGACCACAGGAAAAGTAAGAGGTACTTGTCAACAGCAGGCTAGAGACAAAAGGCAGGCATCCTCAGAGTCGGCAGGGGAGAGTGTCTGGGATCAGAGGGCGTGATATCCTGTCCGACGCCCCTGCTGTGGTTCCAGAAAACATCAATTCTCTGCACCTGACAGGCGCTGCGGGGTGATGGTTTCACGGTGTCACACTCGCAACACAAGAGAACGCCTCTCTTCTGAGGTGTACATGTTTAGTAATCATCACGGCTTCCATTTTAGATGTATAATCAGTCGTTCAATCTGGCAGGAACACTATGTTTATGCCTGTATGTTGCATTGTGTTGGAGCTAAAGAGGCTATGTGCTTGGGGTTTGGAAGTGTAATTGCCTCACAAAGTAAACTGATTCATGAGGAAATGAGCATCCTCAGAGAAAAATCTGTCTTACAAAGTAAGTCATACACAACAACCAGATTCCGCTGCTGAGGCATTACTTATTCCCTCTCAACTTCCCCCTGATATTCATTTTCCAGTCTATTCAACTTAAAGTGTGTGGGTGCTGCTAACTCACCCAGACTGCATGTGTAACCTGCTCAGCGGTAGCTAAATGTTACTCTGGGGAAATAGCTTCAAAAGAGCAATACCATGCATCACAGAGACCACATTTAAATACCAAATATTGCCCATTCATTTTTCCCTCACCAGTCATGGAGGAAAGCGCAGCACTGTGTTTAGCACAGGCCAGAGGGATTTGAGCAAACAGATGGGACCTGTAAAAAGGTATGGATAAGGTACCAATGCAGGAATGGGAATCCCCCGAGAGCGTTCTCCTCATTCTGACACCCACTTTCATGGTGTGTTTAGCGGCATACTCTATATAATTTATGAATAGATCCAGAGACTGATTGTGTAAAGCTCAAAGTGTGCTATGTTCTATTTGCTAATATTTAGATAAGAGTGTTTTTTTTTTTTTTTTTTGCATCAGCATATTTTAATGTTTAAAACAGAATGTTGGTCTATAATTTTGCATTCTACACTGGATTTGACAGATGTTATTCCTACGTTCCAACATACTTTACTTAAAAAATGCAACTCAGCTCAACATAATTTAATAAATGGTTCTACCTTCATGCTAAATGGTTCTACCTTCATGCAGCTCCAGGTACATCCCAATAAATATGAATAGTATCAGAAAGTTATTTAATTCTGTGATTATATTCAAAAAGTGAAGCACATATAGATGTAGTGCTAGTTCTGTTAATTTTGAGTACAACTAATGAACCTAAAGCCTGAAATTCACTCAGAATATTTCAATATAAGAGCACTAAAAAGCAAATGTTGTGGCCTCCACAATCATAAGTAGCACTGCTGCTCAAGGAGGGTAGGATATAAAAAGGTCATTACTGAAGAAGCTCGCTGTTCAAAGAGTACTTGTATCCCAGCATCACAATGGAATGTTGAGTAGAAGAAAAAAGTCCAAAGTCATCTTTCCAGGTGAAAGTCAATTTTGCAATAGTTTTGGAAATCCAGGTCCCAAAGTCTGGAGAAAGAGTAGAGAGGAAGATAATCCAAGTTAATTCCTCAATAAAGTTTTAAAGTACCTCACACTTCCTTCTGCTAAAACAGAGCAATACCTGGTTTAATGATCATGGTATCACTGTGGTTGATTGGCCACCAAACTGGCCTCACAGAAATTGCATTGAGGATCTATCGGTTATCGTTAAATGGAAGGTGAGAGACCCCAGTCCCAACAAATTAGATAAGCTGAAGGCTACTATCAAAACAAACTGGGCTTTTTTAAAAGCAGTGCTGCAAGTTAATCACCTCTATACCATGCTATTTGATGCAGTAGTTTATGCAAAATGAGACTTAACCAAGTATGGAGTGTATGCACACATTTCTATGTTAAAAAATCTTTTTTCATTGATGCTTTTTAAAGTTTATTTTCTAAATTTTAGGTTCAAGCCATAATGATCAAAATAAACAGAACTAAATGTCTGAATTATATGACCATGTGTAATGAATCTTTTTCAGATACAAACATCACTTTTTTTGGCACTAGTGGCCTTTATTGAGAGTTACCAGACTGAGAATGGGCAGCTACACCCCCAAGTTTTACATTTTTAATTAAATAACTCAAATAAATTAACTTTTCAATTATTCTTTAGTTCTTTAGAATTAGTTGTTCTAATTTACTGAGACGCACCTGTATTTCCGACCAGCAATCACAGCAATCAGTACTCCTATTTAAAGATTTCTCCAGACTGCATAGTCCTGATAAAAGACATCTAGGAGCTGAGTTGACAAATCTGGAGACAAGATAGGCACTTTGACCTTCCCCTGGCATGCCGCCTACAGCCTGCAAACCCACTCAATGTGACGGGTGTCTGTGCATTTCTACTGAAATCATAATTGCGCCTCCTGTCCAAGTGCAAGAAGACATTTTCTTAAGGACCTTTTCTCTATGCATCTCTGTAAGAAGCGACAGAACATGAGTACTCATCATCATCTATGAATCCAGCCCCTGAGGGTCCTTGCTTTCGTTGGAAATGTAATGAGACAGTGTTAACTCAATTTTCAGAAATTTACAAGAAAATGAAAAAGGGCTTTCTGTGGGATTAGAGAACACCACTACCATTTAATTTTCCTTTGTTGAGTCCTGATATGAGTTGGCAAAATGTGGCTATGATACTTAAAAATGTCAAATTTATATCGAAATGTGTTGATGTCTCTGAACGCACACACATGCAAACACAGAGACGATTCTTCTCAATAATCTCTGCCTTTTAGTTCCTTTGAGGGGTGCTTCTGTATGCCCTGACATTTACACAGCTTTCTATGTATGTACTCTAACTCACATACGTCTACTCAAATGCTATACTAGATCAGTGTTAATTTGTGTCACAATGCCCTATGAAAGGATAGGGCACCTTTCAAAGAAAAAAAGAAAAAGGACAGTTTGTGGTAAAAGCACATGTTGTCTAGGTTAAGGTCATGGTGAACTGTGTCACTGTGAGCCCAGAAAACAGATGAGGTGAGTCTATTATGCCAAATTCTGGTTACAGTGCATGGACACAGTGGCTGTCTGCTTCCACTGAATCAGTGCCCCTTTACTCACTGGCAGAGAATGAGAAAGAGAAATGGTTTTAGTTGTATCCCTTTTTCCTTTCTTCATCATGCGTCTGAGCATACATCTATCAACTGCCACAATATTTACATTTATCACTAATGAATGTCTCATTCACAAGTGTGCACAAAGGGCATGGATGACCCTTTGGTTGACGGACACCAACAGCTATTAGGTGTAATATTTGGTCTGTCCTGTGCTGAAAAGCAGTCCACTGTAAAGGTTTTAAGCTTTATTCAGAATTATTTTTTGTTATATTGTTTTCAGTGGTGCTTCACATGGTCCATGTAGATGTAAGTAGCTTGGATGAGGCAGCAGCTGATTTGAGGCTGCTTGAAGGTCAACCTTATCATCATGTGTTTCTCACATGATGCCTGGACTGTAACATTAAACCACAGGCCTCAGGGCCAAAAGCATATGACACCATTTTTGTTTCCGGCTTTACCTCTCTCTTTTCCTTCTGTATTTTGAAATATAGAGGGCTCTAGCTAACGTAGGACAATTATGACTACTGCTCAATGAGACCACTGTAAGGCATAGATGGTGACTTGATTTTCAGCCTTCAGACACTCAAGTTGCACATAAAATGCAAAAACAAAGACTTCAGACTTGACATGACTGACAAGACTAGAGATAAGACTTAGAGCCTGATCTTCAAAAGGTTTGCATGTACAAAACCACACGCAAATCTGTTTGCGTCAGCAAAGCTGATCTGCAAACCAGGTGCTAATCAGATTGCTTGTGTAAAATCAGTGGAACATCAGGTGCAAACTTTTTAGCATGTTTGCCTTCATGAATATGCAAAACATTTGATAATGACCCAAACGCGCTAATTTATCGGAGGAGGATCTGCAAATGTAATCCTTACCACCCACAACGGGATTTATAAAACCTGAAATGGATTACGGGTGCTGTTTTTACGTCTAGATTTAGCAAGTTTGAAATGCAGGTACTATCTGGGACACAAAAATGTTTGCTGTCACTTTGGCCAAAATAAGGCATAGATTGCAGAGCATGATGCCAGGGGAGAGTTCATACAGTAAAATATGATTTTGTGAAAAGCAAAAAACAATTTAAACAATGAAACACGTTTTATATTGTTAAAATTTTGTCAAAACAAACAAAACGAATTCAGTGCAATCATTGGAAAATAATTTATTTTTATGTGCATAGATGTTCAATATAAACTCTTTGCGGGACAGTTATGCGACGTTATGTTTTAAAATGAGCAAAGCTATAATATACAGATAGCCAACTCCTACAACAAACAATTTTTATGTTGCTAATATTATTTACAGACTTAAATATTGTGACTGTTTATGATAAACTACGAACTCTTCAAACACATACTCTCAAAACTAAAAGAACACTGTGAGTCTCTGAAAGGAATTTAAAGTTAAAGAGAAGGCAAACCTCCAATAAATTAAGACATGTTTGTCTTTTTTATTAGTAAAATATATAGGTTAATATTGACTGGCCAATATCTAAGCTGCAACCGTTGCGAGTTACGTCAAGCAATACAGTAAACAAGCTGTGCACGCTCCTGTGATGCAGCATAGCCCCGTGTGTGCAACAACAGTGGAGGGCGTGCACCACTCTGGACATAGCTGGGCCCTCTTGCACAATAGCCTATAATCCAATATTTTTATTAAAGGTGAGGTAGAATGGATTTTTGTCTCATTGGGTCCATCCAAATCCCAAACAAAAGCATCTGCTTGCAGAACAACTTTAAACTCAGCCTTTTGCATGCGCAATTAAGCATTCAGAGGCGCCCTGCACAAATGAACAGATAATCTTGTCAGGGCAGAGGCTGCAATGACGAACTTGCTGCTCTGAATAGAGATGCCAAAAGTTAAGGAACTCTTCTTCTGTTGGGGGCAGCAGCAGCCAGCCACACGCAATTTTCTCATTTAAATAGGCTGGTCTGCACCTCTTTGGCACCTGTTATCCATTGCACACGCAATCTTTGAAAATGCCGCGGAACACGCCCACTTATTGCACGTGCAATTTCTTTTTTGTACAAGTAATTTAGCGCCACCTATTTGGGATCTTTGAAGATCACGGCCATAGACTCTTGTTTTGAGACTCAATGTCTCATTGACAATCTTACGCAATGAGGAGTTAACAAAAATGATATGTAAGCTGCAGATCCCAGGTCTGACAGGTGATGACTGCATGCAATGCAATGCATGCAATCTTCTTTGAAAGGGCCAAATGATTTTGTGTATTTGGGGTTATTCCATCGGGCTACTTTTGGTCCACTTTAAACGGGACCAAGTTTCTTTTCCCCCCTTGGCCCCGGACCTTTTTGAGGTGTGAAACCTCAAGTAAAAACCTGGCCACCAGACAACGGGCCGGGAACCCCTTTTTAAGAGGGTCCGGGTCCCTTCCAAATGCATTCTGGTGTGATTCGCTTATGGTCTGAACACGAACTGGCCCCGACTACAGAACTACAACTACAGAAAACCTACATCTCTTTGGACTTAACAAGCCACTGTAGCCAGTAGCAAAGGTGTTTGTTGTACTGAAATCATACCCAATGAGCTATATAGGGCTTGGCAATGTGATGTCAGCAACGCAATGCATTGCGGGAGTGTAGGATATGGAGGCTAGTAGAGGCAAGCATCTTGTTGGAGAGGTGCGGTTTTGTTTTGATTAAACAGTCTAAAAACAAACGATACAATGGCAAATGGTTGTTATTAACTGCCACAATCAGTCCCATGGCAGAAGAGGAAAAAGGATCCCAGGTGGAGTTTGTTTTTTCAGATTTCCAGCCTGGAAGCAACACAATAACAAGGTGGCAGGCTAAAATGGCGGGTTGCATGCTGGCAGCTGTAAAGGCAAAACTAAAATCACCTTCACCACTTTCCCAAAGCCTGTTTTGTGTTCCGGATTTCCTCTCAGGAAATTTTTTAAATCAAAATAATCCTATTTGGTCCCCATGAAATTACATAACTAAAAGCTACATATGTCTAAAACAGTATTTCTTCTTAGGGAAACCAGCCTATGAAATTTTTTGGGGGCAGATCCTGACTGGTACCTTTTTTACATTGGGCTCACAGAATTAAAGCGCCACTCTGACTATTTTTCCCTTGGATAAAAAGAAAACAACGACCAGAGGGGAAACTCTGCACCTGCAGCCCCCCCACAGGATGTAACTGGGCAATAGCGACAAAATGAAAAGCCTGAATGCCCGAGGTAGTTTTGGGTGAACAGATCAAGGTGTGAAAAAGAACAGCAAGAAAAGCAATTGGGTTTTTTCAAAGTTGGCATAAATTAACCGCCTGCTGGAGGGAAAAAGAAAACTGAAGGNGGATTTTTTTGATGAAGTTCATGTAATTGAGCACCTAGGCTTGAGAATGGGACTTTGAGATTAAAAATTAGCCAAGGGTTGTGAAGGTTCTGCTTATTGTTTTCATTTACGATTGAGACTTTTGAAGTGCTGTTTGACAGGTCTCCTAATTTGGGCATGGGGATATTGCTAAGATCTCTACCTTCCACACCTTTGTATGAAGAGAGGATGTTGTTTTACTGTCAAAACCTGTCCACTGTGCTTTTTCAAGTTTCACAGATTGCGAAAGCTGCACTGCATTGCAATATAACCTGCTCAATTATATACTAAACATGCAACATCTTAAACAAAAAAAAGTAGATAAGAAAGGCATTTTAAACCATTGTAGATCCAAAACTTAAAAGGTTTTACACGTTTGCCTAATTAAGGCTAGGCTTAAAACTTTTTGATAAAGCTTATAGTTAGAGTGGCTTAGGTTATCCTGAGCTATCTTCCTTATTTTTTACCTCCGTCTTCTTCCCTCCCCTCTTGGGGATGGATAAGGGGGATCAGGTTTACCCAAAACCGGCTCAGTTATGGTTGAGGTGCAAACACACCCTCCATTTCTGCTACCTGTATGACCCCCTCTCATTTCAAGGGGTTTTAGGTCAATCTGACAGAGAGAGGTATCCCCAATCGTTGTGGGTTTTTAGTAAAACAAGGGCCATCAGTGGGCTCTAGATGGAAAAACGTCTACTTTTGGGTAGGCTTAAAACTTTTTTTTTGATAAAGCTTATAGTTAGAATGGCTTAGTTTATCAAGAGCTATCTCGCTAGTTATGCTGCTATAGGCTTAGGCTGCTGGAGGACATAATGACCTTTCACCCTCTTCGCTACATTCTCACACTACTCTCCAATTTTGCGTTTTTTTGCTGTTATTTCAGCTTTAACTTTGTTCTCTTCTTTTCTCTCCTAGAAGCTACACCTGGCCTGACTCTGTTTTACCTCTGACACCTTTCTGGAGAGGGCCTCGTCCGAGCTTCTGCTGGCAACAACTTAATGCTCACCCCTTACCGATGATCCACAGGCCCTGCCTTTCAGTGTTTAACCCTTTCTCTCCCTAGACATGAAAAATTGACTGAGCTTTTACTGTGACTAACTCTCTGTGCTCTTTTCAGACTCTAAACTGAAAAACTGGCTCAGAGTTTTATCTGTTCTTTCGTTCTAGGTGAAACGACTAAAGGAGCTACATCCAAAATTTACTTTTCTTTCCCATAGAAAAGTACTACTGGATCAGTGCTTCTTTGTTCTCTTTGTGTCTCTGCTCTGTTCTCTAAAAACCCCAGTCGGTCGTGGCAGATGGCCGCTCACACTGAGCCTTTTTGCTGGAGGTTTTTCCTGTTAAAAGGGAGTTTTTTTCCTCTCCACTGTCACTACATGCATGCTCAGTAGGGGGATTGCTGCAAAATAACCCAGTGACTGTCCACTGTCGCTACATGCTCATCCGGGAGGAGGGAATGCTGCAAGTCACTGACTGGATGCAATATGCGGGTTTTCCTTAGACAGAAAAATTTTTTATCCAAATTTGAAAAAAACTGAATCTGACTGCACTGTTCAATGGTCAGGACTAATTGGAATGTATGTACCTGGCTTTTGTGAAGTGCCTTGAGACAACATGTGTTGTGAATTGGTGCTATATAAATAAACAGAATTTTGAAATTGAAATTGAATTGAATTAAAAGAAATACATCCAGTTTGCGACTACACTGAAAAAATACTCCCCAATATAGTTAATTCTGAGTAATAAGAGCAGGGATTTGGTTACTCTTTCTTTGAAATGCCTTGCTGTATTTACCCAAGTTTAATAAGTTATTTAAACGCAAATTTGGGTTCACTAAAGTAAGTCACTGAACAGAGGTGGTCCTATTTGCTAAGAAATTAAGAGGATGCAAAAATTTATGGATTTCAAACGATGGCTGTTTGTGCTGTTCCTTACTTTTTCCATTATAAGAAGATTTTAATTTAATGTTTCACCAATTTGGGCTGCACTGTGGTGCAGCTGGTAGCACTGCTGCCTTGCAGCAAGAAGGTTCCGGGGTTCGATCCCGGGGGGGGGTCTTTCTGCATGGAGTTTGCATGTTCTCCCCCCCGTGCATGCGTGGGTTCTCACCAGGTACTCTGGCTTCCTCCCACAGTCCAAAGACATGCTGTTAGGTTAATTGGTCTCTCTAAATTGCCCTGAGGGTGAAGATGTTGTGCATGGTTTTTTTTGTGTGTTGCCTGCGGGGACTGGCGACCTGTCCAGGGTGTACCCCGCCTCCCATCCATAGACTGTTGGAGATAGGTACCAGCTTCCCCGCGACCCACTATGAAGGAAGTTGTAGAGAATGACTGACTGACTGTTTCACTAATTAAAAATTGTCTTCATCTGCATCAACCACCTTTGCCATATTAAGGGCAACACAAACTGAGTCCAGGGGCCACAAATGACCCCTGGGCCGTACTTTGGACACCAATGATTTAGGCAAACTTTCTGTAAAATAAATCAAAACACTTCCAAATACTTTGACCTAAAGCAGCAAATTAAATCTAGGAGTAATGCTTGCTAATTATTATTTCATAGCAGTAAAAGAATCATTAAATCCTGCTTAAACACCTGTGAAAGCTATATTTTGTTTAATGTCACCTGACTCCAGCATTTATTACTTACTGACGAGAGGCTGAGGACAGAAGGTGGTGAACAGGTTTTGCACTCTGGGGGAGAGGATGCATATCTGCATATAACTTTGTCTCCATCAGGGTCGAAGGTCAAAAGTGATTTTTCTCTAATTTTAAAAGGGACTCTGAGAAAACCAGAAACAATCATTACTGAATACCTGAGAACAAACAGTCTGTTCATATATTTTGCTTTACATTGGAAGGTTTAGCATCTTGATAATTTTTGTATTTTGATGGTTTTTCTTCCCTTCATTCTTTAGGGGCTCGAACCCCGTTAAACAGTGTTTTTACAGCAAGGTACTTATACTTAATATATTTGGGTTTAGTCAGTATTTCACAGTTTCCAATGAATAATGAAACTTTAAATCTTATCAGGAGTAATTTGTGGGTCAAGGTGGCAGTAAGTTGGAGTAGCTCTGTTGCTTTTTATTCTGATGGTTTTTTTGGGAGCTCAGGATCCTCTTGTGGGGATATGGTTTAATTTTTTTTTGTACGATTGTCTTCTCCAGTGTCTGATGCTGTGCAGCCGGGGGGGATTTTTTTTCCTAATACTTTTCTACTTTTTTGGAAATTTGTTATGATGCATCACCATTTTTTCTTAAAAACCGGAGCAGCTTTTAATATCTCATAAGCTCAAATGATACTTCAACTATAACCCCAAATCCCTGATGAGTTGGAAAGAGACGCCGTGGATCAAGAGGAGCAAAAGAAGAGAGAGAAGGGGAAATTCAAAACCATCTTTTCCATCGATTCTGATGGGGGAATGTGAGATCGTTGGAAACAAGTTGGATGAACTCCAAGCCCTACAAAGAACCCAGCCAGAGTATCAGGAATGCAGTATTATGTGTTTCACTGAGACATGGCTGCAGGATCATATCACTGACTCCACCGTCTCTGCCTGGCTTTCTGACCATACGAGCAGACGGAGATTTAAAGAGGAGGCGGCAACCGTAAAGGAGGTGGACTGGCAGTACTTTGAACAACAGATGGTGTCATCCAGGACATGTTACTGTGAAATGTCATCTCTGCATCCCCGATATTGAACTGTTAGCAGTAGGTTTTTTGTCAATATTATTTACCCAGAGAGTTCACCAGTGTTATTTTGGCAACAATATATATTTTCCACCTTCCGCTGTTATTCAGACACTGCATGTGATGCCATCAGCTCAGTTGCAGACACAAACCCCCAATGCGTTTGTGGCAAAATTGGTGATTTTTAAACCATGCTTCACTCTCTGCTACACTACTAAATTTCAACAGTTTTTCAGCTTGCTCTACCAGAAAAAAAAAAACGTTGGATTGTTTTTAAAAAATGTCAAGGACTCATACATCTCTAAAGCAAGTCCTCCTCTAGGCAAATCAGATCACAAACTTGGTTTTCTTGAAATATAAGCCCCTTGTTTTTTTTAAGACAAACCGTTAAAAAGGGGCTGTAAGAAAAATGGTCACAGGAAGCTGAAGAAGCCCCCAAAGGTTCTTTTTTGGGGACAGACTGGGACGCACTGTGGCCAGCCACATGGAGACGACATCAAGCCATGACTGAGTGTGTAACCGACTATATAAACTACTGTGTGGATAACATCATCCCCCCAGAACGGGGAGATACTTCCCCCCAATAACAAACCCTGGATCACCAGGGACCTGAAAAGGACCCGCTTAACAAAAAAAAAGAGCCTTCAGAGAGGGAGACAGAGAATTATTGAGGGGTATACAGAAGTAACTTAAAGTCAGATAAAAACCAGCATGGAAGGTGTACAAGAAGAAGCTGGAGAGCAGCTCCCGCAAAACAATATCAGAGACGTGTGGTCAGCGATGAAGAAGATCACAGGCTTCAAGCAGAAGGACAACTGGACATCTGGACTGAGCCAATGAACTAAACACATTCTTCAATAGGTTCGGTTCAGGTTTGGCTCACAGCCAAACAGACATTCCACCCTCCTTTGACCCACAGCTTTCCTGTCACACCTCAAATGTTTTACCTTCCACCTCAGGGTCCTTCTGCTTCTACATGTTTGCCTTCAACCATATCAGAAGATGCTGATGCTTCCTTTTGCCCCCCCCCCCTTCCACCTGTGTTCCCTAAGAAGTCAGTTGAAGCAACTGGAGAGAATGAATCGGAATAAGGCTGCGGGTCCAGATCATGTCAGCCCTAGAGTCCTTGAAGGCCTGTGCAGAGCAGCTCTGTGGGATTCTGCAGCACGTCTTCAATCTTAGCCTGGCCCAGAAGAAGGTTCCAGTGCTGTGGAAGACCCCCTGTCTTTTTTCCAGCACCAAAGAAAACTCACCCCTCAGTCCTCAATGACTTTAGACTTGTTTTCTCGGACATCCCACATCATGAAGGTCCTAGAGAGACTCCTGTTTGGGCCAAAATGAGTAAGCAAAAGATAAACTATCAGGACCCCCTTCATTTTCTTATCGCTGTGGAGTTGGAGTTGAAGATGTCATCATACACCTGCTTCAACCCCTTTTCATTGGGAAAAAGCCAGCAGCACTGTGAGGATATTTTCTTTGATTTTCTCCTGGTTTTAACACCAATCCAACCTGATTTGCTTGCCCCGAAACTCCAGAACGCTCAGGGGGAGGCATCAACAATCTCCTGGATCAAACTACCTGACAAACAGACCACAGTCTGGAGACTGAGGGTTGTGGCAAAACCAGGTAGTCAGCAGCACAGGAGCACCACAGAGGACTGTACTCTCACCATTTCTTTTCAAAAAACCTGTACACCTCAGACTTCCAGTACAAGATAGACTCCTGTCATCTGCAGAAATACTTGAATGACTCTACAGTCGTGGGGTGGATCAGAGATGGACAAGAAAATGAGTACAGGAAGGTGGTGGACCGCTTTGTGGCATGGTGTGGAAACAATCATCTCATTTTGAACGTGAATAAAACAAAAGTTATGATTGTAGATTTTAAGAGAAACAGGAATACGTCAAAAATTATGTCCATCATGGGAGAAGAGGTCGAGGTGGCGGAGGAGTATAAATACCTCAGTGTTCACCTGGACAACAGACTGGAGTGGATATGCAACTGTGAAGCCGTCTACACAAAGGAACAGAGCAGACTGTACTTCTGGAGGAAGCTTAGGTCCTTTGGTGTTTGCAGCAAGATGCTGGATATCTTCTATAAATTTGAGTGGGCTCTCTTCTGCCATCATCAGCTGGGGTAGCAACATAAGAGCCAGGGACTTAAAAAAGCTCAAAAGCTAATAAAGAAGATCGGTTCTTTTCTGGGACTCTGGAACCTCTGAAGATCATTTTGCGAAGAAGGGTTCTTCATAAAATAAAGAACATTTTGGAGAACAATGAGCATCCTCTTCATCAGACTGTCCTACAACAGAGTGTCTTCAGTCAGAGGCTTCTTCAGATCTGCTGTAAGACAGACCACTACAGGAGATCCTTCCTGCCCACAGCCATCAGCATCTACAACAGCTCTTTAAGGAAACCTGCATAATAATACTACAACAAAATTAATTTTCCCTTTGGGTTAACAAAGTTTTTTTTTATTTTTAATGGGGGTTGAATTTTAAATGAAAGTACCAAATCAATATTGGGGAAAATGTTAAATAATCTGTCTTGCTCCATGTAACCTCTGGTTCTCTGTTAAAGATACAACTGATTCACAGAGCTTTGGATGTGATTTGAAAGCCATTTCTAATTATTAAAATTTTTTTGGGTTGAGCTTAAAAAAAAAAAAGAACAAAACATCAACAAAAACTGATTATAGTTTACTCTCAAAAAATCCTAAAGGTGTCAGGTACTTAATAACATGATAAAAACTGAATTACCCCACAAAAGAGGATGCTGGTTTTGGGGGAGTGTTGGTTTTTTGATGTCAGATCGGGTTTCCCAACCTCAACAAACATCCCAGCAGAGACAGATGAAATGCTGTTTCTGTTATCTATCCAGATTCCAACATCCCATCTTTAAAAGATATTGGCAAGGTTTGTGATGTTACTCAGAGGTTCTAAAACCAGAAAACTTTGCAGATAGATCAGATCAGTGACAGGAGATTTAATTGCTCAAAAACTTTAGATTTTATCACTTTTTGGTGAAAGCTGAACATTGTGTAGATATATTACATGTTGAGATTTAGTCACCTTCGCCAGTCTGAATCAAAATTCATATTTGTCTTCTTGTCGGCATACCCTCCCAGACACCATTCACCTCTGCTTTCCTCAATATTAATACAGCCAGTACACCTTGACTTAGGCTCTTCACATGAACTGTAGCTCAGCTTATAGCGATGCGATACCTGTAGATTCAAGTAAAGAGGTGTCAGGTACCATAAGATTTATGGAAATAAGCTTTTAGGAAAAATAAAACTTTTGGGGGAGAATCTTAACTTACTGAAAAACGGTTTCCTTGGACAACTTTAGTAGAGTAGGTAAACACAGCACCATTATAACCAGCTTTAGCATGGCTGACCAGCAGCAGCAGCAGCACAGAGAGCAACATGGTGAATGAGTCACTTCTTCTAAACAAAGACTGCTTTAGAAAAGTAAATGTATACAGACACCCCCTCATTCATTCACTCTGTTTGTTTTAAACATGGAATTCACATTTTATGGTCTGCATGTAAATGCGGACATTTTATGGTCTGCATGTAAATGCGGACATTTTATGGTCCGCATGTAAATACGGACCATAAAATATCCTCATTTACATCACTCAGGAAACATGGCTGAGTGATCATGAACAAATATAAAAACAAAATAATAATCCCAGAAAATCAGAAATCATAAATATTTTTAATTGCAGCAAGGATATACATTTTGCTTAGCAAAAAAATGATGAAACAGTAAATGTTTTTTTTTTTTTCCCAAAAAATTTATAGGAACAGTCATGTTTTGGGAAAATTCTGTAGCACTACAGGTTAATCATTTTATCTGTCCTGGTCAGTTTTGTGTTGGTAAATATTTAACAAGAACAGAAGTGGAGCAGTACTGTGCACCACTGGTTTCATGAGATACAAACAGTTTAATGGAAAATTCTGTCTAGCAAAGAGTTGATATTTATGAATGTATCAACTGTAGATGATCCAGAGTTTTATAACATAAGCATTTATTCATGCTGCCAGTTGTCCCTTTTATAGCTCAATCATTTCAGATCTCACTATCTCCTTTTCCTCATCAAGACTCTTCAGGGAACATTATGTTTAAATTAAATAGAAATATTAGCTACTTTTAAAATTCGCTTACCATATTGCATAGTTTCCCCATTTGCTGTATATTTAATGTTTAGTTCTTTGAAACTGTATTGAAGTTAAGTCTTTAAGGCTTTTAATCTTTATTTCTGTGATGTGAGAAACTCCTCTTTATTTAACCCCTAAATCTGTGATTGTAAACAAAATTATTACATCTACACAATAAATGGAGTAAATTCTGATATGTCTCTTGATATTTCCTGTCAAGATATATGAGTCATATGTTCCTCCCTGTGAGCCAGGAGGCATGATAGATACTTTCCAGGGAATCCTCATTAATCTTGTCCTGTGAGTACTTTAACCCGGCTCAACTTTGATTTTTTCTTTACCTCTTTCTTCACAACAGCAAAACAGAACGGCACTTGGATTACTAAAAATGATACCCCAATCCATCTTGCTCTTCATCCCACCACCACTCATGAGCAAGCCGAGATACTTCATCTCCTCCCCTTGAAGTAGATACCGAGCCCCGTATCAGGAGGGGAGCCCAGAAGGAACTGCCCTAGCATGAGCTCAAGGTCATGGCTTGACGACAACAGCAAGAACACATAATTTACAAAATACAAAAACTGCCCCTGAGGCAAACAGCCTCCTCTCCACAAAAACATCTTCAGACCCTCTCCATTTCTTAATGTTCAGTTTATGGTTTACGCACAAACACACACACACATTTCTCACATGCAGAAATCGATCTATAGAAAGATTTAGGTTTTCACAGGTTTTACAAGAATTTTATTCTTGTAAAAATGGCCTAGCGATTGGCTGAACTTTTACTCTGACTAACTTTATGTCAATTTGTATGTACACTCTTCCATTTTGAGGTACCATACATTTCTCACAGTTGATAGAGCTGGTCTGGTGACACTGGTGGACAGCCTGGAAATTGGGAGCCATTACTCTTCCTGCTCTCGATGCGTACGAGGCAGGGGGACAATGCTGCCGTCTTGTTTGAACTTTCACCCAGCTGCCTGTGTCTGTGTTAGCGCTATCAGGTTTGTAAGGCTCTCACAGTGCTGCTGCAGAACAGACAGGTCAGATTGTAGAATAATTTTTGAAATTACCTCTGTTTGCTTATCCGTATATATTCTTGGAACAGTAGTTAAGCTTAAATGCAGCCTGTGTGTGAGCTGTGTGATCTGCATGTGAGTTTTGTGACATCTGTGCTGGCAATCAGAAGGTTATCACATTCTCATGATGTGTGGCTGTGTGCATGTGTGGGTTGCAGGAGGGGGGTTCTGGTGATGGGTAGCTGTGTCACAGTAAGGCATGGTGGTTTTGGTCTGGCACGCTCCTGTTGCAACAGTCAATAAATATATAATCTTACTATAAAAAACTGGTCGTCTCACAAGAGTTTTTAATAAGGTTTCATTTCCGCCACAAGATCCATCCCGAAGATGCAGCAACAGCTTTGGCAATACCACTAGCTTGACAGGGTCTGGATAATGATGATAGTAGTCCTGCAATCCATACAGACAGACAGCCTTGCTGTGAGTGTGCAAAACTTCTAGTAAGGGTGACAGGTGTTAAGCTTTATTCTTATTGACGCTCTTACTCAAAAATATGTTCTATTACTGCCACCTGCTGTTGTGTTCTTGTATGCTGCTTCTGGTGTGCACAGGTACTACGTCATTATGTCATAACTGATGCCCTCTTTCTCATGAGCTGGTGCTTTGAATTTATGAAGTGAGTATCAACAGCTCTGGTCATTTTCAATAAATATGCCAGAAAGAGACTAAAGGAGTCCAGCGACTCACTTATTTATTCATCCCTCTACACCGTCAACACCTCTGCGCTACACGATGTTCAACAGGATATGGGCCCAGGAGGCAGAGCACCGACCAGAGGACGGAGTTTTGGAGAAGCAAGTCGCACAGATTGAGCGGGACTTCTGCAAGATTAACTATGCTAGTTAGCATGGAGATGAGTGAGTGCCTCTAAAGAGTTGAAATCGAGAGTTTTACTTTTTGGCACACTTCTCTCTTCACCACACCATTACTTTGGCAGCCAAACCGATCTGTCTGTCAATCTCCAATCTCCCCTCACTCGTGAATAAGACCCCAAGATACTTGAACTCCTTCACTTGAGGCATTAACTCCCCTCCAAACTGAAGAGGATGAGCCACCCTTTTCCGGTCAAGCACCATGGCCTCGGACTTGGAGGAGCTGATCTTCATCCCAGCCTCTTCACACTCGGCTGCAAACTGCCCCAGTGAATGCTGTAGGTCTTGGGTAGAGGGGGCCAGCAAGACCATGTCATCTGCAAAAAGAAGAGACAAAATCCATTGGTCCCCAAACCAGACCCCTTCCCGTCTTTGGCTGCGCCTAGAAATCCTGTCCATAAAAGTTATGAACAGCACCGGTGACAAAGGGCAGCCCTGCCGGAGTCCAACATGCACCAGGAACAGGTCCGACTTAGTGCTGGCAATGCGGACCAAACTCCTGCTCCGCTTGTACAGAGACCGGATGGCCCCTAATAAGAGGACCAGACCAGATCATACTGGCTTTGCTTGGACAACAAAACAGATGGAATGGCTTTTACCATTTTCACTAAAATAAACTCCATCAGGGTCGAAGGCCAAGAAGTTTCTCAAGAATATTTCTCTGACAGTTTAAAGGAACAATGAGTGAACTGGAAAAACAATCATCACTGAACCCTTGAGAATAAACAGTCTGCTCAACTGTTCTGCTTTACATTGGAGAGATTTAGTATCTTAGTTTTATTATTCCACCATTTTTTAGGTTCTTGAACTCTCGTTCAAGGACTGTTTCTGACAACATGGTACTTATACTAAATATATTTGATTGTATTCAGTATATCACAGTTTCAAATGAAAATAATAAAACCTAAAACTTGTCTATTATTAGTGAATAATTTTAAATGAATGTATCAGATCACAAATATCTAAAAAATGTTAATGACTAAATTGTCTTTGGGTCCATGTAACCCTCGGGCTTCTGTTACAGATAAAACTGATTCATAGCGCTTTGGATGTGACCTGGAAGCCATTTGTAAATTTTAAGTTTTGGGGTAAAGCTTTAAAAGAAAAAACTAACAAAACAAACAACTAAGAAAAGGCACTAAAGGTGTCAGATACTTATTAACATGATATAAAAACTGAATTACCTCACAACCTGGAGTATGCTGGTCTGTGGTGATGAGTTGAGTGTGTTGATGTCAGATTGGTTTCCCAGCTCACCAAGCCAGATGAAATACTGGTTCTGTTATCTCTCTAGTTTTTACAGGAAATTGTTTTTTTAACCTATCTTTAACAGAAGATATTGGAGGGGTTTCTGATGTTACCCAACGTCCAGGTTTTCTGGAGTTTGACCAAGGTGCAATAATGAGAAAGCAAAAACTTACAATAATTTAGGTCTTGGAATACAGACAGATAATTAAGGCCCGTATAAATCAGGGCAGTAAACAGGCAAGGAACAATTGGACATGACATCGGATAGCGAGCAGTAGAATCCAGTAGTGAGCAAAGAAAACCAGAGAATATAAATGCTGAGTAAGGGTGGAGGATGGACCAATGAACACAGGGAGCTAATCGGGGGAAAATCAGGAGCAGCTGGTGAAAGAGAGAGAAATCATAAACTGAAGGGGGGGGCTAATTAAACACAGAAAGCAGGGAGATAAGGGGGATAACAAAACAAAAAAGTGCACAAAAATAGGTAAATGTCAGATTACTGATAACTCAGAGAGGGCAATGAAAAAAAAGCGTCAAAGTTATCTTTGGCTGGCCAGGGAGAGACAGTCCATTCTCTCCGAGGAGCTGCCCTGTGTCACAGCCTTTTATTAAAGAAAGGGAAAAAAAACACTCATGTTACAGCATTGTGGGTGTAGCTACACAAATACAAGTCCCACTGAATAAAACTGGTTCTGTGAAGATACTGATACAGCACACACGTCCACATCTGGCATTAAAGAATCCTTCATGAGGACAAATATATCGAGGCACGTGATGTTGCCCTGTACGACAGTCCCACCCTGGAGCCAGGCTTGGGGTCGGGACTCGCCTGACAGTGCCTGGTGGCTGGGTTGCTCCTCGCGGGACCCGGCCGGGCCAAGCCCGAACGAGAGACGCGAGGCCATCCCCCAGTGGGCCCACCACCTGCGGGGGGAACCATGAGGGACCGATGCAAAGAGGATTGGGTGGAGGACGAAGGTGGAGACCTCAGCTGCCCGATCCCCGGATGCTTAGGCTGGCTCTAGGGACGTGGAATGTCTGAGCTTGTGCGGGAGGTCGAGAGATATCAACTAGAAATAGGCAGGCTCACCTCCATGCACAGCGTGGGCTCTGGAACCCATCTCCTCGAGAGGGGCTGGACTCTCTTCTACTCTGGAGTGGCCCACGGGGAGAGGCGGCGGGCTGGTGTGGGGTTTTGTTTTGCCCCCCAGCTCAGCCGTCTCATTGGGGTTTACCCCCTGGATTTTTTTTTTTTGAGAGGTGTCGCATCCCTGTTTTTTTTGTTGGGGATAGGGCCCCCTTACTGTCGTTTTTTGGGCCTACGGGGGCGAGCGGTAGTGCGGGATACCCGGCCCTTTTTGGGGGGTGCCCCTGTCAGGGGTGCTGGATATAACCCCCCCTGGGGAACCCCCTTATCTGCTGGGGGCTTCAACGCCCACGTGGGAAACGACAGTGACACCTGGAAGGGTGATCGGAATGGCCTCCCCGATCTGAATCCGAGTGGTGCTTTGTTATTGGACTTCTGTGCTAGTCATGGATTGTCTAGAATGAACACCATGTTCAAACATAAGGGTGTCCATCAGTGCACTTGGCACCAGGACACCCTAGGCAGGAGGTCAATGATCGACTTTGTTTGTCGTATCATCAGACCTTCGCCGCATGTTCTGGACACTCGGGTGAAGAGAGGGGCTGAGCTGTCCACTGATCACCACCTGGTGGGTGAGTTGGATCCGCTGGAAGAGGAGAAAGCCGGACAGACTTGGCAGGCCCAAGCGCATAGTGAGGGTCTGCTGGAACGTCTGGCGGAGCCCTCGGCCAGGGATGTATTCAACTCCCACCTCCGGGAGAGCTTTGACCAGATTCCGGGGGATGTTGGAGACATAGAGTCAGAGTGGACCATGTTCTCCGCATCTATTGTCGATGCTGCTGCCCGTAGCTGCGGCCGTAAGGTGTGCGGTGCCTGGCGCGGCGGCAATCCCAGAACCTGGTGGTGGACACCGGCAGTAAGGGATGCTGTCAAGCTGAAGAAGGAGTCCTATCGGCTGTGGCTGGCATGTGGGACTCCTGAGGCGGCTGACGGGTACCGTGAGGCCAAGCGTGCTGCGGCCCGGGCTGTGGCAGAGGCAAAAACTCAGGCCTGGGAGGAGTTCGGTGAGGCCATGGAGAAGGACTACCGGTTGGCCTCGAAGCGATTCTGGCAAACCATCCGGCGCCTCAGGAGGGGGAAGCAGTGCTTCGCCAACACTGTTTATAGTGGGGGTGGGGAGCTGCTGACCTTGACTTGGGACATTATCGGGAGGTGGAAGGAGTACTTCGAGGATCTCCACAATCCTGCCATCATGCATTCCCTGGTGGAAACAGAGGCTGGGGACTCGGGGTTGGACTCTTTCATCACCCAGGCTGAAGTCACCGAGGTGGTTAAAAAGCTCCGCGGTGGCAAGGCTTCAGGGGTGGATGAGATCCGCCCTGAGCACCTCAAATCTCTGGATCTTGTGGGGCTGTCATGCTTGACACGCCTCTTCAACATTGCGTGGCAGTCGGGGACAGTGCCTCTGGACTGGCGGACTGGGGTGGTGGTCCCCCTTCATAAGAAGGGTGACCGGAGGGTGTGTTCCAACTACAGGGGGATCACACTCCTCAGCCTCCCTGGTAAGGCCTATGCCAGGGTATTGGAGAGGAGAGTCCGGCCGATAGTCGAACCTCGGCTTCAGGGGGAGCAGTGTGGTTTTTGTCCCGGCCGTGGAACACTGGACCAGCTCTATACCCTCTACAGGGTACTCGAGGGTTCATGGGAGTTTGCCCAACCGGCTCACATGTGTTTTGTGGACCTGGAGAAGGCATTCGACTGTGTCCCTTGTGATGCACTGTGGGGGGTGCTCCAGAAGTATGGAATCGGGGGCCCTATATTAGGGGCCATCCGGTCCCTGTATGAGCGGACCAGGAGTTTGGTCCGCATTGCCGTCACTAAGTCGGACCTGTTCCCGGTGCATATTGGACTCCGGCAGGGCTGCCTTTTGTCACGGGTCCTGTTCATAACTTTTATGGACAGGATTTCTAGACGCAGCCAAGGTCCGGAGGGGTCTGCTTTGGAGACCAGCGGATTTAGTCTCTTCTTTTTGCAGATGACGTGGTCCTGCTGGCCCCCTCTAGCCAAGACCTACAGCATGCGCTGGGGCGGTTCGCAGCCGGGTGTGAAGCGGCTGGGATGAAGATCAGCTCCTCCAAGTCAGAGGCCATGGTACTCGACCGGAAAAGGTTGGCTTGTCCTGTTCAGGTTGGAGGGGAGTTCCTGCCTCAAGTGGAGGAGTTCAAGTATCTCAGGGTCTTGTTCACGAGTGAGGGAAGAATGGAGCGGGAGATCGACAGATGGATTGGTGCGGCTGCCGCAGTAATGGGGGCACTGTGCCGGTCCGTTGTGGTGAAGAAAGAGTTGAGCCGAAAAGCGAAGCTCTCAATTTACTGGTCGGTCTACGTTCCTACCCTCACCTATGGCTATAAACTTTGGGTCATGACCGAAAGAACGAGATCCCGGATACAAGCGGCTGAAATGAGCTTCCTCCGTAGGGTGGCCGGGCACTCCCTTAGAGATAGGGTGAGGAGCTCGGCCATCCGGGAGGGGCGCGGAGTAGAGCCGCTGCTCCTCCACATCAAAAAACAAAAGCACTGGGTGTGGCTTCACAAATACAAGTCCTACTGAATAAAACTGGTTCTGTGAAGATACTGATACAGCACACACGTCCACATCTGGTATTCAAGGACACAAAGATTGGCTGGGGTGCGAAGAGCCCTCTACCCAGAACACACAAGCTCCTGCTCAGTCTGCAAAGCAACCACCCAAATGAAACTCTAAGGCAAGATGACAATTCTGTTAATAGTTTATAAAACATGTGAAAAGTATTCAAACCACTTCCATCAAAGTTCACCAAACTAAATAAATGAAAATGTCTTTTAATGATAAATCATTTAGGATAAAGAACTTAAACTAAGCATTGATAATTTATGTACAAAACGTCCAACAAGAAACCATGAATATTAACATTTTTATAAATGAACATTTTTATAAATGTCATCAGTAACTTCAGTCCTCACCATACAGTAAAAGTTTTATTGTTTTCCATCCCATATATGCAAACAGGTTGACTTATTTTACAAACTATTTTCACCTAGTGGAAAATAAAAAATATAAAATTTCTAAGGAACTTTAACACCAAGAAAAGAAAAAGGAAATTAAAAACAGTAAAGAATTGCATATTCATGTATTGCCAAAGGGATGCAGATTTCCGCACTTTTAAGGGAAATGAAAGACTTAAAGGTGTAAATTTATAAAAACTAAAAACTCAGAATACACAGTGTTGGGACCCACAGCCATGAATTTCAACATTAAAACTCCGGTATACACTTTTCTGGAGTTTTAAGAATAAATTGCATTTAACTGACTTCCAGCAACTGAGGAAAGGGGGGGTTGCAGCAGACTTCCCATGATGCCACTGTCTGAATAAGAGCACCCCCTCTCCCACAAGCCGACCTCTTTCCCACACGGCCTTCCAGAGGACCGGATAGGGGGGACAAGCGCGCTAATGTCTTTTGCTGGCAAAAAGACATAATCTCTTCAAACTGGATCCAAGAGTGTCATACGATCACTGATCATATGCAAAGATAAGTATGAGTGAATAACTGTTTGTGTACCCAGTATTCATTCATAAAAACGGGAATTAAGGTACACGCCTAGCTTGACTTTCTCTCCGAGGCCTGCTGAAGCAACGGTGTCCCAGAAAAGTCCCCAACAGAGACGCGGTCTCTACAACCCGAGTGAAGCGGTTTTCCTTGCCTGAGAGAAGGACGACGAGTAGCCGCATCACCGGTTAACGTGCAGTTTTGGCGGCCGACAGGACGGGCCGCCCACCGCACGCTTCGTTAGGTAGCCAAAGCTAACCGCTTTTTGACTGTGGACGCTTCTTTCAAACTTCGCCCTTGGACAACGTTTCCTTTACCACGGTTCTTGAGAATTAGTGGGCAGAATAACATTTAGGATGAAATGATCTAAAACGTTTTTCATTTATTAAGTTTGGTTTTGTTTGTGTGAAACTGCTATCTTAGTGCTAGCAGGCTATCTGCAGCACACTTGGTCAGTTGTGTTCTGTGTTTATGTGTTTTAAAGTAAGACAAACTTTATTTAAAGGGTGATTTTAAACACAGAAGTTGCTCAAAAAAGCGCCGTCCGCGCTTTTGCATTTTAACCCTTTTATTGACCCTGGTATTTTAAAAGGTATGTGTTTTGATTCTGGTGCTAAGCTATCGGCCTCCTTTGTTAGCTTAATGCTAACAGCTTTAGAACACGTGTTCGCTACGAATATTTAACAGGAAGGGTTTAGTTTTCAAGTTAGTGAATAATGTTCTCTAAACATTATTCTACTAAATCTGATAACTAAGTAAACACCATTAAGCCCCATTTCTCCAGAAAGATTTGGCTCTTTTCCAAATATTCCCTTAATAATATTTCTTTAAATATTATTTTAATAAATAAAGGCAGCTAATGAGACACCATTGAGAAATTATTCATCCAGAAGGTTGGTTTTATTCAGCAGATCATTCTTTGAAACATTATTTTATTAAAATAATCTTTTATCTGATCTTGCATTGTGAATGGTCGTCTAACGTTTGCTGATTATTGCCTAAGTTGGTTCCAAGACTAACTTAACTTCATTTCCAGATTCTTCAAGATAATCCTTGGTTCTCAAACATAAACATTGCATGGTAATGTTGCATCACTCTTCTGGTCATGGTTTCAACCATCTTTAATCAACTTGTTTATATTGTACATAGCCCGTTAGTCTTCCCTATTCTTTAATTCTGCTTGGTAGTTTGGTCGGATTGTTTTAGCATAGTAAAGAGTTTGTTGATTGAAATATGTTTGACTTTGAGTTGACTTATTTTTGTTAATAAATTCTTGTATTTTAAGAAATTGTGTGAATTCATTCTATGTGTGTACAGAGTTTATGCTGTTCAATAATGTCAGAGCTTGGCTCACACCTTTCAACTTTGTCCTAATACCATCGCCTTACTGAGCTGGTATTCACAGGACAACCCTTAACAGACCGAAATATTATTTGATAAAATATTAAAATATTAATATTAAATAATAATGTCAGATTAATAATCACAACAACAGCCTAATCAAACTAGTTTTCATAATCACAGCCAAGGGCCCCTAATGGGTTAATATTCCTGTTTTAAATAGTAATGTTGACTCTCTGTGCTTTTAGATTATATTTTGGCTCTGAATGCAAAGATCTCCACTGTACTATCACTGGAGAATGATGCTGGAACCATCACAAAACTGGTTAGTGACCTTTTTGACTTTTCCTTTTTTTAACACAGCATTCATTTTAGATAACAAGTTACCTATACATATACACATATGTACATATATTACAATAATGACAGTAACAAATTTAAACAAAGATTAGATCTAATAAAACTTTAAAGTCTCAAAGAAGAATGTGTGACTCAAACTTTCATGCACTACAATTATTTCTAGTATAGTGAGGAGTACTACACTTTGGTCTTCTTCAGATTGGAGTTTGTGTTCAGAACATTCAAAGTTAAACTTTCCTAGTGATTTTCTTTGAGCTCAGGCCGCCTTTTCTGCTTTGTTTACATCCATGTGCTGCAATTAGCAACTAATTGGTGAACATGAAGAAGCAGAAACTTCAGAGACAGATATTGTGAAGTGAATACAACACTGTTTTTACTGAGACGTAACTTAGCAGTGATTAGTAGAAAAATCCCGACTTGACTTCAGCCTAATAATGACAATCAGTTTCATTCTTGTCTAAAAGGTTTCTTCAGTAAACTAATCAGGTTTGTTTTCTTTTTGTGCATTGGTTTGTTTTAGTTGTATAGATTTAGATGAACTATTTTAATTTAGGAAATATGTAAGTAGAAGCCCATGTAGCACAAAGTGCCCAATCTGAAGCTCAACCCTGATTTTTAGCACTCAGATGAGGTTCAGTTTTGTTCTGTGTGTCTTGAAATTTTTAGGGTGTTGCACTGACTTCCTGTGTTTTCTTCCCCAGATCAAAGATGAGCTGATAAAGTATGGGGTTCCATGGGATACTATTATAGAGCTACGAAGCAATGGTAAAGTGCTAGTTATAGTCTCTCCCTAGTGGGTAAAATAGAGAATGAATCTCATCCTTGCTGGGAAATCTGGCTTGATATATAGTGTTTTTGTGTAATTTCTCATCTGGTTTATGGGTCTACACTTATTTCAACCTGGAAAGACTCACATAATGGAGAAACGACAAGAAGACGGTTTTAAAGAATTTTCTAATGAAAGATTATTTCTTTGGCGCTCGGACCCCTGAGGAAGACGTAAACGCTGAGGATGAAGTAGGTTTGAATAAACATCTTAGGATTATGATTAGGTACGTCTTCCCCCCCTGGGATCCGATCCTGGTGGTGGCGTAGGCCTTGGTATGGAAGGAGTTGGGAGCCCATGGTGGAGAAGGGGTGGAGGAGGGTCGAAGCTCAGCAGAAGAGAGGTGTCTTCCATGCAGAGGGTCTTTAAAAGTGATGCCCTGGGGGATGATTGGCTGAGGAGGACTGCAGACCTGCCCTTGATTGGAGCAGCCAGTGAGGAGTGATTGGACGCGGCGGGGATGGTGAGTCTTCCATGTTGAATTTTCGTTTAAACTCCATTTTAATTGTAATGAAAATGTATTACTCAAATGTTAAATGTAATAAAATACTGTGATATCAGAATCATTTTACGCAAATAATTTCCAATTGTTTATCAATTAATGCACAATGACTAAAATTGTTTGATAACATCATGATTTGGAATTTTGTTTTTGGAAAAAAAGTTGGCAGGTTCTTAGCTAGAAGAATAACTTGGTGATCTAGCCAGAGATCTTTCATGTAATTTAGGTTTATCTAAGTAATCCCAGAATAACTTTAAGATGGTAGAATCAAGGTTTTCTGCATTCCTTAAAATTATATTAAAGATTGCTTGTTTTTCTTTACACTAAGCATGGTTCTTGTTGAAATTTCCTGCAGGTTTTAGCTTTTTTGTTTGGAAGCAGAATAAATTGTTGATGCAGATGCAGGCTGTCGTGGTGAAAATGCTTTAGAGCTGAAGAGCAGAAAGGTGAAAGTCTTGATGATCTGGTACTCCTCCCTGCACTGTTGATGAGATCCCGGTTCCAGATTCCAGCAAAACAAAACCTCACAATAAACCTGTTAAACCTTCTTCTGCCTCCTGAGTGTGCTTCCGCATGTGGGTCAAAGCAGCAGTTAAAAATGGACAACATCATTGATTTGGTGGTGTGACCATATACTTTTGGCATAGAGTTTATCTAAAAAAAATGAACTCTGAATATGACAAAAACTAAAGAACACAAATGAGCAACAAGGAAATAAGACCCAAGGATCATGACAAGTATGGCTCAGTTTGTTGGTCTCTATCTGCCTTCGGCTCTAATCACCAGAGCTCAGCTCTACACCATGAACAGCTATACAAATGAACTTCAGAGTGGAAGCAAAGCAGTTTGAATAAAGTAAATATAGAAAGTACTCCTGGATCAGTGCTTCTTTGTTCTCTTTGTGTCTCTGCTCTGTTCTCTCTAACCCCCAGTCGGTCGTGGCAGATGGCCGCTCACACTGAGCCTGGTTCTGCTAGAGATTTCTTCCTGTTAAAAAGGGAGTTTTTCCTCTCCACTGTCGCTACATGCATGCTCAGTATGAGGGATTGCTGCAAAGTCAACGCCAGTGACTGTCCACTGTCATCCGGGAGGAGGGAATGCTGCAAGTCACTGACTTGATGCAATCTGCTGGGTTTCCTTAGATAGAAAAACTTTTAATCCAATTTGAATAAATAAGTAACTCTGACTCCACAGTTCAAAGGTTAGGACTAATTGGAATGTATGTACCTGACTTTTGTGAAGTGCCTTGAGACGACATGTGTTGTGAATTGGCGCTATATAAATAAACTGAATTGAATATGAAGCACATTTAAAATAGATCCGTACAAACCAATCATGGTACACAGGACAGTTTCTCTGAACAGTTTTTTAAGGTTTCCAGTGAACAAGGCTTTACTGTTATAAAACTGTCATTCTTGACAAAACCCTTTCACAGAGGGGAGTTATATAAATAAATGATAGCAACCAATCTTATATTTTTATTACATTTTTAAATAACTTTTCATACATTGGTGAAAAAACAATCATACCACTATTAAACATATTGAGCTCTCCAGGTAATAATTTGTTAAAATTCAGCCGTTGAGGAAAATTGCTGTATTGGTTGGTGATTAAATTCGGTAAAATGTTCAATTAGTTTACCTTGTACATCACTGTTTCCTACCTGACAAATGACTACTAGACCTGACCTAATTTTGTAGAGAGGAGAACTCTGTCTCACAGTCTCACTCTGTCTCTGAGAACACAGTCCTCAATGTTTATTTATTTATTCAGTGAATCAGTTACTGCGTGATTATTTTTTCTTATGAAAAACCAATGTGAAGTGTATACTGGTCATTTAATACTTGCTGAACAATCAAACAAAAGTGTTTTCTTGCATAACCTAAAGTCATACTTTTCATATTTTTGACCTTTGGACACCACCTGCATGGCCAGGAGTTCTCTGCCAGCTAATCACCTGCTGCAGACCATACGTTATGTTGGAGTTAGAGGTATATAAAAAAAGATGCAAAAATCAGCAATCATTTCTTCAAAGAGCTGTTGTAGATACTGATGACTGTGGGCAGGAAGGATCTCCTGTCTTACAGCAGATCTGAAGAAGCCTCTAACTGAAGACACTCTATTGTACTACAGTCTCATGAAGTGTCTGAGGGTTCTCCTTAATGTTCTTCAATTTATGAATAATCTTTCTTTGCACAATGATCTCCAGAGGTTTCAAATGAGTCTCCAGAACAGAAGCCTTCTTTATTAGCTTGTTGAGCTTTTTTAAGTCCCTGGCTATGATCTTGCTACCCCAGAAGATGATGGCAGAAGAGATCCCACTCTCCACAACAGACTTATAGAAGATATGCAGCATCTTGCTGCAAGAAGTACAGTCTGCTCTGTCCCTTCTTGTAGACAGCTTCAAAGCAGCATTTTCACTCCAGTCTGTTGTCCAGGTGAACACTGAGGTTTTTATTCTCCTCCACCACCTCCACTTCTTCTCCCATGATGAAAATAGTGTTTGACCTATTCCTCTTTCTCTTTAAATCTACAATAATCTCCTTTGTTTTATTTACATTCAAAATGAGATGATTGTTTCCACACCATGAAGCAAAGCGGTTCACCAGCTCCCTGTACTCAGCTTCGTGTCCATCTCTGATACACTCTATGCCTGCAGAATCATTTGAGTATTTCTTCAGATGACAGGAGTCTCTCTTGTACTGGAAGTCTGAGGTGTACAGAGTGAAAAGGAATGGTGAGAGTACAGTCCCCTGTGGTGCTCCTGTGCTGCTGACTACCTGGTTGGACACACAACCCTTCAGTCTCACAAACTGTGTCAGGTAGTCTTTGATCCAGGAGATTGTTGAGGCCTCCACCTGAGTCTTCTAGAGTTACTGACAAAGCTAATTAGATTGAATTGTGTTAAATGCACTGGAGAAATCAAAGAACAGGAGTCTCTCTAGGACCTTCATGATGTGGGATGTCGGGGCAACAGATCTACAGTCATTGAGGACTCATGGGTGAGTTTTCTTTGGTGCTGGAACAAGACAGGACGTCTTTCTCCTGTATACTGGAACCCTCTACTGGGCCAGGCTAAGGTTGAAGAGGTGCTGCAGAATCCCACAGAGCTGCTCTGCACAGGCCTTCAGGACTCTAGGGCTGACACAATTTTGACCTGCAGCCTTAATCTGGTTCAGTCTCTCACCTGACGTTTTGAGACACACAGCTGGAAGGGGGAAAAGGAGAATTAGGATCTTTCAATTTGGTTGAAGACAATCATCTTGAAGCAGAAGGGTCCATGGCTGATGTGAAAGATAAAACATTTGAGGTGTGACAGGACAGATGTGGGTCAATGGAGGGTGGGATGTCAATTTGTCTGCGAGCTGGAGAGAAGGACGCTGATCTTGTTTCTGAACTGAACCTACTGAAGAATGTGTTTAGTTCATTGGCTCAGTCCAGACATTCATTGGTCCGATCGTCCTTCTGCTTGAAGCCTGTGATTTTCTTCATCCCTGACCACACATCTCTGATATTGTTTTGCTGGAGCTTCCTCTCCTGATTGTCCTTGAACATCTCATTGTCGTCTCTCATCTTGATTGAGTTGGTTCTGTATACTCTTCATTAATTCCCTATCTCCCTCGCTGAAGGCTCTTTTTGTGACATATGTTTGTGGTTATCAAACATTCTGTCACAAATATTGCAGTAAGCGTAATCTGCATCGCATTTTAATAAGTACTTTCGAGCGGGGAAAATTGTTAGATATATTATTGTATCATGTTGAGATTTAATCTCCCAAGCGACTGTGAACCATATGTAGCTGTTGTAAAGATTAACAGATTTATGTAGGATGGACCAGTTTCTATGTTACATTCAGAAGGGTGAATGGTAAACATTGATGAAAAGACACACCCGTTTTTCCAAAGAGTATATTGAAGGATTTAGAAAAATAAAATGTTGTATTCTCTGGCCCCTCCCTGCCCCTCCCTCGAAAGGGTGGTATTATGGAGGAAAATTTATAAAGTGCCTTAGTTTATGACCTGATAAAAGTATTGACTCCCCCTCCCTGTTCCTCTTGCTTCAGCACTAATTCATGTCAGAGTTCAGGGCATCAGGCTCTGTGTAGTCTAAGAGGAGACCACTCTGTCATTTGAGTTCTGTCAACATGTCTGCAAAAGAATTACCCTGAAGCTGTTATAAGAGAGTCCTCTTATTTTGTCTAGTTAGAACGGTTTTGGCAGGCCTCCTGAATACACGTCTGGTGCTGTAAAACTGTTCTCCCCTGTCAAGGTTGTAATAAAGTGTAATAAAGTGAATTAACTGTGATTAAACCCCAAATCTGAGTCCAAATTTTCACTAGTCACACCCAGGTCTATTACAGACAGACCTGCTGAATCAAGGAGCCACTTAAATAGAACCTGTATAACAACATGAGGAATGCTAAAAGACTTCAAAGATATAAAAAATGTCCTTTATACTGAGAGTCAAAGGTGGTGGTAGTGGAATGGTCTGGGATGGCTTTGCTGCTTCAGGATGTAGACGATTTGCCTTAATTGAGGGAGACTTGAAATCTGCTGTTAAGTTCAAGCGCACCTGGGTTATGCAGCAGGACAATGATCAGAAGGACAAAAGCAAGTCTAAATCTGAGATCTCAATGGGGTGGGGGGGCTAAATTGAAATATTTTGTGACCAGAATTCATAGATAGGTTTTACCTATTTATTTATTGTGGTTATTTGAATATGTTCAGGTTATCAACAGCATAATATAAAACTTACATTATAGATTAGTTTCACATATTCAAAAGAGTGGGTGAAAGTTAACATATTTAATCAAAAGTCCTTCTCCACGCATCATGATTATCACAACCTACTGCTTTAATTTATATAGCACATAGATTAAATGTTAGCATACTATTTAAACATGAAATAAGTCCTGTTACTTGGAAAATGAAAAAATATATATAATGATAGTTAACAGAGAGCTTATAAAGTTGTCAAACTGCAAGCATTGATGAGATATCTTTGGGTAAAAAAAGGGAAACTGAAACATAAGTTTTAAAAAAGAGGAGCAGTTTCTCACCTTGCTCCAATACTCAGATGCCAGTAGCAACGACACAGCAGCAGCAGGTACAGATAGAATGAAAAGACAGATAAATTATTTCTTCACAGAGAGATGCAGGACCTGATAAGAATAAGAAATTACTTTAAACTAAATACATTTGAGAGTAAATCAATAAGCAGGCTGAGAAAGATTTATCCTTCTCATGGATTTACTGATATTCTGATTGTAGTTAAAATATATCAAATGGAACATGTATTACATGAAGCCTGTTGAAGTTAGGGTTCTCTGGACAATCTAGACAGAAGAGCAAGTTACCGATGCCATGGGCACTAACACTCCATACAAACACAGATGCTGGCTTTTTACTTTGCGCTAATAACAATCCAGATAGTCCTTATCCTCCTTGGCCCGGAGGACACAACGTCTATGATTTCCAAAAATTTTAAATGTGGAATCGTCAGACCGCAGCACACTTTTACACTTTGCGTCAGTCCATCTCAGATGAGCTCTGGCCCAGGGAAAGCGGCAATGTTTTTGGGTGTTGTTGATATTTGGCTCTTGCTTTGCATGGTAGAGTTTTAACTTACAGTTGTAGATGTAGCAATGAACTGTGTTAACCTGTTGAGCCCTAAGGGGTTTAATGGCAATTTTCGCCTGAAATTACATGCTCAGTCGGTGTCTAGACGACACTGAGTGAGCATGCTCCTCTCAGCATCAGTGGCTGTTTAGTGGAGAGAGTGGAGAGGTTCCAGGGTGTGCAGATCTCACAGGCCCTAAACGGCACAAGGACATCTCAGCGATCGCAGATCTGATATGAGTCCTGCAAAACCTTTTTAAAACAAGCAAAAAAATTACCATATGATACAATAGAGGTAAGAGTATAATCACTTTAAGATTTTCATGGACAATTTCATGGACAGTAGAAGATTGGAAAAACGTTGCCTGGTCTGATGAGTCTCGATTTCTACTGCGACATTCAGATGGTAGGGTCAGAATTTGGCGTCAACAACATTAAAGCATGGATCCATTCTGCCTTGTATCAACGGTTCAGGCTGGTGCTGGTGGTGTAATGGTGTGGGGAATATTTTCTTGACACACTTTGGGCCCCTTAGTACCAATTGAGCATTGTGTCAATGCCACAGCCTACCTGAGTATTGTTGCTGACCATGTCCATCCCTTTATGACCACAGTGTACCCATCTTCTGATGGTTACTTTCAGCAGGATAACGCGCCATGTCATAAAGCACAAATCATCTCAGACTGGTTTCTTGAACATGACAATGAGTTCACTGTACTCAAATGGCCTCCACAGTCACCAGATCTCAATCCAATGAAGCACCTTTGGGATGTGGTGGAATGGGAGATTAGTTTAAGATCTTTATCCTAAATGATTTATCATTAAAATACATTTTCATTTATTTAGTTTGGTGAACTTTGATAGAAGTGGTTTGAATACTTTTCACCTTTATCTTGAGTGTTTTATAAACTATTAACAGAATTGTCATCTTGCCTTAGAGTTGTATTTGGGTGGTTGCTTTGCAGACTGAGCAGGAACTTGTGTGCGGGGGTGTTCTGTGTAGAGGGCTCTTCGCACCCTAGCCAATCTTTGTGTCCTTGAATGCCAGATGTGGACGTGTGTGCTGTATCAGTATCTGGACAGAACCAGTTTTATTCAGTAGGACTTGTATTTGTGAAACTGTGTGTAGCCACACCCATGATGCTGTAACATGAGTGTTTTTTTCCCTTTCTTTAATAAAAGGCTGTGACACAGGGCAGTTCCTCAGAGAGAATGGACTGTCTCTCCCTGGCCAGCCAAAGATAACTTTGACTCGCTTGTGTCTTCATTGTATACCTTTTCTGAGTTTATCAGTAACTCTGACATTTACCTATTTCTGTGCACTTTGATGTTTTGTTATCCCCCTTATCTCCCTGCTCTTCTGTGTTAATTAGCCACCCTCCTTCAGTTTTATGATTTCTCTCTCTTTCACCAGCTGCTCCTGATTTTCCCTCTGATTAGCTCCCTGTGTTCATTGGTCCATCCTCCACCCTTACTCAGCATTTATATTCTCTGGTTTTCTTTGCTCACTACTGGATTCTCCTGCTTGCTATCCATTGTCATGTCCGATTGTTCCTTGCCTGTTTACTGCCTTGATTTATACGGGCCTTAATTATCTGTCTGTATTCCAAGACCTGAATTATTGTAACTTTTTTCTTTCTCATTATTAAATAACTAATTTACTCACCATGTGGCTCCTTCGCTCTGCTCTGGACCTTGGTCAAACTCCAGCAAACCCGGACGCTGGGTAACATCAGAAACCCCTCCAATATCTTCTGTTAAAGATAGGTTAAAAAAAACAATTTCCTGTAAAAACTAGAGAGATAACAGAACCAGTATTTCATCTGGCTTGGTGAGCTGGGAAACCAATCTGACATCAACACACTCAACTCATCACCACAGACCAGCATACTCCAAGTTGTGAGGTAATTCAGTTTTTATATCATGTTAATAAGTATCTGACACCTTTAGTGCCTTTTGTTAGTTGTTTGTTTTGTTAGATTTTTCTTTTAAAGCTTTACCCCAAAACTTAAAATTTACAAATGGCTTCCAGGTCACATCCAAAGCGCTATGAATCAGTTTTATCTGTAACAGAAGCCCGAGGGTTACATGGACCAAAGACAGATTTAGTCATTAACATTTTTTTAGATATTTGTGATCTGATACATTCATTTAAAATTATTCACTAATAATAGACAAGTTTTAGGTTTTATTATTTTCATTTGAAACTGTGATATACTGAATACAATCAAATATATTTAGTATAGGTACCATGCTGTCAGAAACAGTCCTTGAACGAGAGTTCAAGAACCTAAAAAATGATGGAATAATAAAACTAAGATACTAAATCTCTCCAATGTAAAGCAGAACAGTTGAGCAGACTGTTTGTTCTCAGGGGTTCAGTGATGATTGTTTTTCCAGTTCACTCATAGTTCCTTTAAACTGTCAGAGAAATATTCTTGAGAAACTTCTTGGCCTTCGACCCTGATGGAGTTTATTTTAAATGCAGATATGTGATCAGATGGACACCTTCTGCAAGTGAAAATGGTAAAAGCCATCCCATCTGTTTTGTTGTCCAAGCAAAGCCAGTATCTGATCTGGTCTGATGTGAAATTATTTTAAAATGCATAAAATTACCAGCCAAACCAACAAAAATCAGTCAGTCATGTAGTCATTGTTCTCACCCTGCTTAACCAAAATGTAAAGGACCTACCATAGCAGCAGTACTGCATAGATATACTGTATGTGTTCAAGCTAGGAACTATTAATTAAAGATAAACTGATTCACTGATTCCAATCATAAACTGTTGCCTGATGGGTTAACAAATCCTGAGTTTGCATGTTTATAAATCATTAGCTATTTATCCACATGCATGCTAAGTATTCCTCTGGCTACTCTGGTGAGGTTAGCAGGCAAACTGGAAATTGGAAATGGTCCCCATGTTGTAAACATGTATGGTTATTTGGCTAGTTTGTCTTAATGACGGATTGTTGACCCATCCAGGGTGGACACTGCCTCTTGACTGGCGGAGATGGACACCAACCTTAATAGGATTAGGCAGGTGTAGGAAACGAATGAATGATGCTGCATAAAGGTTTTAGCTCTATATGGTAGCTATTATCTGATAACAGTAGCAGGATTTAATAGACACAAATTGCAAATTAGATATTTAATGAGATAATTTTTTTATTCATGGAATGGCACCTTAAATGTTTAGATATCAGTTCTGCTTGAAGTCTGAAATAGACCTTAAACAGCAGGTAAATCTTCCTATCATCAACACAAGATTTTGTTAAAAAGAACAAACCCTTTAAGACTCACATTGGCTCTAACTTGTATGTTAGACCCAATCCCAACTAAATTATTTAAGGAAGTGTTCCCTCTGATTACCAGCCCCATTTTAGGTATGATTAACCTATCCTTAGTAAATGGATATGTACCACAGGCTTTTAAGGTAGCTGTAATTAAACCTTTACTTAAGAAACCTTCGCTTGATTAAGATGACTTGAAAAATTACAGAACTATATCCAATCTTCCATTCTTATCTAAAATTCTTGAGAAAATAGTCGCTAATCAAATGTTTGAGCATTTACACAGCAATGACCTGTTTGAAGAGTTTCAGTCAGGTTTCAGAGCTCATCATAGCACTGAAACAGCACTGAAACAGTCAGATAATGGACTTGTGTCTGTACTGGTTCTGTTAGATCTCAGTGCTGCATTTGATACAGTCGACCATAATATTCTCTTAAAAAGGCTGGAATATGCTGTAGGGATCAGGGGAACAGCGCTAGGCTGGTTTAAATCTTATCTGTCTGACAGATTCCAGTTTGTTCATGTAAATGATAAATCATCTTTAAACTCCAGGGTTAATTGTGGAGTACCACAGGGTTCAGTACTTGGGCCAATTCTCTTTATTATATATATGCTTCCAATAGGTCAAATTATCAGGGAGCATAGGATACATTTTCACTGTTACGCTGATGACACTCAGCTTTACTTATCCATAAATCCTGATGAGCCCAACCAGTTAGATAGACTACAAGCATGTCTTGAAGACATAAAAACTTGGATGACTATAAATTTTTTGCTTCTAAATTCAGACAAGACAGAAGTTGTCGTCTTTGGACCGGAGTCTTTAAAAAAGAAACTGCTTAGTCAATCACTTAACCTGGATGGCGTTAAAATTACCTCCGGTAATAAAGTAAAAAACCTTGGTGTTACTTTTGACCAGGACATGTCATTTAAATCCCATATTAAACAGTTTTCTATGATTTCCTTCTTTCACCTCCGGAACATTGCCAAAATTAGAAATATCCTGTCCAGGAGTGACGCTGAAAAACTAGTCCATGCATTTGTTACTTCAAGGCTGGACTATTGTAATTCTTTACTATCAGGATGTCCACAAAATGCAGTTAAAAGCCTTCAACTGATTCAAAATGCTGCAGCAAGAGTTCTGATGAAAATTAAAAAGAGAGATCATATTTCTCCTATTTTAGCTTCCCTTCATTGGCTCCCTGTTAAATCCAGGATAGAATTTAAAATTCTCCTCCTCACATATAAAGTCCTTAATGATCTAGCTCCATCATACATCAGAGGTCTGAGTCAGGTTTAGCCCAAACCGGCTCAGTTACGGTTGAGGTGCAAACACACCCTCCATTTCTGCTACCTGTATGACCCCTTCTCTTTTCCAATGGTTATTATCAGTCTGACAGAGAGAGGTATCCCAATCCTTGTGGTTTTTAGTATAACAATGGCCATCAGTGGGCTCTAGATGGTGTGGAAATAAAAAGGCCTTATTAGTAGTAGTGTGGAAATATAACTGCCTTATTATCAGTAGCTAAAACTAAGATATGTTTGGGACTCTGCAAATTGATTTTTATTAGGAGTTTAAGTTATGCTTTTCATAGTTAGAAAAAACCTTAACAGTAGCCTCTAGTATTATAGAGTCCAGTTTTTCCACAATGAGTGTTTATTATTCGAGGTTAAATCCTGCAAGTGTTTTCTGTCTGTCTCGTGAGAAGCCGGCAGTGTATTAGGAAGGGAAGCATGGTACTCCTCTTCTTGAAGATTCCTGAAGACGCGTGGGAAACAATTCTTTAATTAAATAATTAAATGTATCTCTGTTTCTTTGATGTTGTTGCTGGGGAGACATCCACAGACAGAATGATTGTGTATGTAGGCTGCATGGCAGCGTGGGGTATAAAATGTAATGAAACACAGCCCCAGTCAGACGACACACACGGATTTCCAAGGTATAGCAGTGTAAGTGTGACGTCTCCCTCTCTGAATTCAGATTGGTTTAATAAACTGGTGGAAACTACAACTGATCTCTGACTGAGGATTGTCCTTTGGGGTGCCAAATAAAACGAGTCGATGAGAGGTGAGGAGTAATGTAGGAGTTAACGGACGGCCAGTAAAGGTTTTCTACCTCGACAATGGATAAACTTTATCAGTTTATTTTTTTACTTAGTTCCCCTACACGTGGCCCGTTCTGGGGTGGCCGGGCTCTGGCACTCTGTGGTTTAGTCTGGCCTCCCCGGCGGCTCCGCTCCGTTTCGGACCCTTTGTGGGGTGCCTTGAGATGACATCGTTGTAAATAAGCGGAGTTTAACTAAATAATCTGAACTGAAACTATCTCTGTCGTTATGACATAATGACTGCTTTAACCCTCTTCGCTACATTCTCACACTACTCTCCAACTTTGCATTATTTGCTGTTATTTTAGTTTTTAACTTCTTGTTCTCTCTCTTTTCTCTTCCTAGAAGCTACACCTGGCCTGACTCTGTGTCTACCCGTGACACCTTCTGGAAGGGGCATTGTCCAAGCTTCTGCTGGCAACAACTTAATGCTTACCCTTCTACAGATGATCCACTTCGCCCTGTCTTTCAGTGTTTAACCCTTTCTCTCTCCTAGATATAGCAATTGACTGAGCTTTTACTGTAACTAATTATATGTGCTCTCTTTCAGTTAAAAACTGGCTCAGAGTTTATCTGTTCTTTCTTTCTAAATGAAACGACTAAAGGAGCTACATCCATTAACATTTACTTTTCCTTCCCATAGAAAGTACTCCTGGATCAGTGCTTCTCAGTTCTCTTTGTGTCTCTGCTCTGTTCTCTCTAATCCCCAGTCGGTCGTGGCAGATGGTCACTCACACTGAGCCTGGTTCTGCTGGAGGTTTCTTCCTGTTAAAAGGGAGTTTTTCCTCTCCACTGTTGCTACATGCATGCTCAGTATGAGGGATTGCTGCAAAGTCAACGCCAGTGACTGTCCTCTGAATGCTACAAGTGTCTGACTCGATGCAATCTGCTGGGTTTTCTTAGATAGAAAAACTTCTTATCCAATTTGAAAAAATAACTGAATCTAACTTCACTGTTCAATGGTTAATTGGAATGTATGTACCTGACTTTTGTGAAGTGCCTTGAGACAACATTTGTTGTGAATTGGCACTATATAAATAAACTGAATTTAATTCAAGTAATGTGTATAAATATATCTCTAAATATGCTGCATCAGATGTCTCCTATAATAAAAGTGAACACTGGTCCAACTTTTGGCTTCGCAGTGAGTTAATGCTAAGGACGCGAGCCTCGGCCTCGGGTTCATGGGAGTTTGCCCAACCGGTCCACATGTGTTTTGTGGACCTGGAGAAGGCATTCGACTGTGTCCCTCGTGGTGCCCTGTTGGGGGTGCTCCAGGAGTACGGAGTCGGGGGCCCTTTATTAGGGGCCATCCGGTCTCTGTACAAGCGGAGCAGGAGTTTGGTCCGCATTGCCGGCACTAAGTCGGACCTGTTCCTGGTGCATGTTGGACTCCGGCAGGGCTGCCCTTTGTCACCGGTGCTGTTCATAACATCTATGGACAGGATTTCTAGGCGCAGTCAAAGACGGGAAGGGGTCTGGTTTGGGGACCAATGGATTTCCTCTCTTCTTTTTGCAGATGACGTGGTCCTGCTGGGCCCCTCTAGCCAAAACCTACAGCATGCACTGGGGCAGTTTGCAGCCAAGTGTGAAGCGGCTGGGATGAAGATCGGCTCCACCAAGTCAGAGGCCATGGTGCTCGACCGGAAAAGGGTGGCACGTCCTCTTCAGTTTGGAGGGGAGTTAATGCCTCAAGTGGAGGAGTTCAAGTATCATGGGATCTTATTCATGAGTGAGGGGAGAATGGAGCGGGAGATCGACAGACAGATCGGTTTGGCTGCCACAGTAATGGTGTGGTGAAGAGAGAGCTGAGCCAAAAAGGAAAGCTCTCGATTTCAACTCTTTAGAGGCATTCACCCATCTCCATGCTAGCTAGCATAGTTTATCTTGCAAAAGTCCCGCTCAATCTGTGCGATTTGCTTCTCCAAAACTCCGTCTTCTGGTCGGTGCTCTGCCTCCTGGGCCCATATCCTGTTGAACATCATGTAGCGCAGAGGTGTTGACGGTGTAGAGGGATGGATAAATAAGTGAGTCGCTGGACTCCTTTAGCCTCTTTCTGGCATATTTATTGAAAATGACCAGAGCTGTTGATACTCACTTCATAAATTCAAAGCACCAGCTCATGAGAAAGAGGGCGTCAGTTATGACATAATGACATAGTACCTGTGCACACCAGAAGCAGCATACAAGAACACAACAGCTGGTGGCAGTAATGGAACATATTTTTGAATAAAAGCGTCAATAAGAGTAAAGCTTAACACCTGTCACCCTTAATACAAGTTTTGCACACTCACAGCAAGGCTGTCTGTCTGTCTGGATTGCAGGACTACTATCATCATTATCCAGACCCTGTCAAGCCAGTGGTAGTGCCAAAGCTGTTGCTGCATCTTTGGGATGGATCTTGTAGCGGAAATGAAACCTTATTAAAAACTCTTGTGAGACGACCAGTTGTCGTGAATCAGTTTGATCTGTTACAGAGACCCAAGAGTTACATGGTGCAAAGACCGATTTAGCCATTACATTTTTATACATATATGTGAAAACCAACAAAATACAAATCAATCAAGATATTAAATCTTCCCAGTGTAAAGCAAACCAGTTGAGCAGACTATTTTCAGGTGTTCAAATGTGACAATTTGTTCTGGTTCTCTCAGAGCTCCTTCAAACTGTCTGAGAAATATCAGCTTGTTGACCTTCGACCCTGATGGAGATGAGGTTAAATGCAGATATGCATCATCGAGACCTGTACACCACCTTCTGTCCTCAGCCTCTCATCAGTAAGTAATAAATGCTGGAGTCAGCTGACATGAAAGCAAAATGTAGTTTTCACAGGTAATTAACCTGGATTTACTGATTATTTTACTGTTGTTTGTCCATTTGTCCAGTGACTTACTTTGGCAACCCCCAAATCTGCTTTTAATTAACTTATTAAACTTAGCTAAATACAGGAAACCATTTCAAAGAAAAAGTAACCAAATTCCTGGGTCTTATTACTCCCCAAAAAAAGGACCCATTTTTAGTATTATTTTTTCCAGTCAGGCCCCAAAGAGTTTGCCAACCCCGGATGTCTTTCTTTTCATATGGCAAACGGAAAAGTTTACGTTTTTGGTCTACAATTGTTTAAAATGCCTTTCGTATCTACCTTTTTTTTTTTTTTGTCTAATTACGATTTTACATGCTTAGTATAATAATTGAGCAGGGGAAAAAAATACAATCTAATTTCTTGGCATTTTAGTTTATTAAAAATTTATTTATTTGGCCAGAAAATACTTTTTACCCACAAAATGACAAAACGTTTGGACACTCCTGGCCCAGATGTATTAAAAAACTTTATCAGACCTCAATGTATGTATTGGTCTTGAATTGGTGCCTGATAACTAAAACCATTTATCGGTCAAATTGCTTTCACAAGTGAAGATTATAACTTCTTTATTTCTATGTGTATCTAAATGAAAACTGTGAAAACACAAACAACTGCGAGCTGACTGCAACCAGCAGCGTCTTACTTTTATGGCATACATTAAAACAGCAAAATAATAAAAAAGCAAAGGGCACTTTGCCCCTGCATCAAAAAACCCTTGGAAAATGCTGTCAGTTGGGTCCAAAAAAATCTGCAGCAAGACCCTAAATTTGGGAAAAAAAAACGAGGAGCTCTCGCCACTTCTGTTGTTTAATGTCTTCGCACTGATTCATTTTAAAAAACCCTGACTGACGTTTAACATTTTCAACCACTCATGTTTTAATGTTTATACTGTCTTTGTAAAGTACTGCAGTAACCACCGTTCAACCCAAAGAGGGCAGCACGAAGATGGTTTTAGGACAAATATTGCAGACTAACAAACAACAAACAGGTTTACATGAAAATGTAGAAAATTGCATAGTAACATAAATATAGCACATTCAAGGCCCAATTTATACAGCTTTTCTGCAAAAAGAGATTATTTGGAGTTTAGTTACTCTTTAAATAATTTTGATGAAGTTAAACCAAAGTTATGATATTATTAATCACACCATGTTCTTCTTATAGAATCATGTCTGAGGTAAAAAAAATAAAATAAGATAATTAAAAAAGCTAAAAGCCAGCAAAGGCAGATTGAAATGCAGAAGTGTGAACACTGCCCTCCGGTGGACAACAAGGTATGACACACCAGGACCCCAGAGGGTTGACTAGAGTACAGATATACCTCAGTTTAAATCCTTAAAAAGAAAGCGGTACGGCAACGGCCTGAGGTTTCTAGAAAATCTTTGAAATTGGTAAAAGAAACTGCATAGTGTATGTTCAGCATGCACTCAACAGGCATCAAATCTGCCAATTAATTTCAATAAAAAAAAAATAGTTTCCATTGAAAACTCACATAACTAAAACTCATGATGGAAAACACAGAAATAATTGACATCGTCAACATTTGGTTTTATATTTAAAATCTTTGGTTTATCACCTCTGTCCTCTTGCAGTCTTGTATGCTTTCATTCAGCCCGACTGACAGCAGTTCTGAAGGTCCTTATGCAGTCCAGCTGATGATGGAGGACTTTACCCAGAAGAGACATCACCCTGATTCAAACATGAGGCTTTCAACGTCGCTTATAAACACCAGCAATGCCATAAGCAAAATCCCTGTCCAGTTTGTTTGAAAGGTAAAACCGCATATTTTGATCAGCTTGTTTTACCCCACAAAGAGCTACACTGATGTAAAAAAAAAATGTTTTTCCTTTTGATGTTTAATAATTAGCTGCTGAAGGTTTGTCATAACCTAGGGATCAATAAAATGACTTTTAACCTTTCATATTTCTGAATACTAGAATTTAACAAAATTCACCTTTTATAAGAACAGCTGAGCTGGACAAATGTGTAACTTTACTGAATTCATCCTTTAATCTAGGTGCAGAATTGTTGGAATAAACCAATTTAATGTGTTTTCTACGTTTATTTCACCATATCTATCCTTGTTCTTTCCTACATTGCTCCAGTGGATCCTGCAGCACCATCCTGCACAGAAGGTGAATATCTGCCCAGGTTCCTGCCTCCAACTCCAAAACATGGAGGTCAGATCTTCATTGATGTTTATCAGATGCTGGAAATCCCCATCAGAGCAGAGACATCTCAGTCTGTGTGAGCAGCAATTAAAGACTGTTTCTAATCATGGGAATGTTTTAACATGATTCATGGTGGCAGTCTAAAATTTGATCTTTCCTGTTGGGGCTAAACATAACAGCGTACCTCCAATCAACAAAATAATTTAAAATCTGCATACATATAGTAAACAAAAACTGCTCTTTTGCTGTCTGTACTATTTGAACATGACATCAGAAAAAGGCGATTTTGGATTCAGGGAATTTGCAAATATAACACAAACAGACTTGTGTATCTCTCTTTCTGTTTTTTAAGCATCACTGAGCTCCTGTTCAGCGGGCCGATCAATGTGGTCAAGATTTCATCTGGTCAGGACATTTCACCCTGAGATGGACGCCTTCAGGGGAAGAAAATGATGACAAGGCCATCCCATCTGTTTTGGGTCCAAGGCAAATGCAGCTATCTGATCTGAAGTGAAATTATTACCTCCCCCAAAATGCACAGAAAAAGCCCCAACCAAAGAAACAAAAATCAGTCAGTCAGTCATGCAGTCAATGTTTCTCACCCTGCTTAGCCAACAATATAAAGGAGGTACCATAGTAAACAGTATTGCAAAGAACGCCAGGTGTTTGAGATTGGAAATATTTATTGAAGATATACTGATTTAGTGATTAATGTTATGAACTGTTGACAGACAGGTTAACAAATCCTGGGTTGTGGATTGTCTATAAACATTTGGCATTTTAGTTCACATGCATGCTCAGGATTCCTCTGGGTATTCTGGTGAGGTTAAAGGCTAACTGGAAATTGGAAACGGCCCTTATGTTGTAAACATGCATGGTTATTTGTCTAGTGTTGTCTTTATGGTGGGTTGTTGACCTTATTTTACCTGCTGACCCTCTAAGGTTGTTTTAAAACCAATAATTTTTAAGAACCCTTTTTACACAAAAATTAATATTAAAGCCCCTTTTTGCTGAATTATTTACCACAGTGTGTATCCAGCTCTGTGTACCAGTCTGTTCATCGATGTGGTTGTTGTGACTGTTGGGAAAACAGTAAGTCAATTCGGTCATGTCTTTTAATCTTTAATATAATATTTTTTTTTTTCCTGAAAGGGATAATATTTCTGCTGTAGTCCCAGGACCAACTGTGACTTCAACCACTGTCGGTTTGCTCCCAACATCCCTTGTGACAACTTCAAATCCTCCCCCAAGAAATGTAAGTAGGACCCCGGAAGCAGCAGGGAAAGTAACTAGAAGTAGTAGTCTATACCATGTTGATCTCTTGTGATTCCAGCTTATCTTTCTGTCTCTGAATGAAGATCTCAACTACGCTGTCACTGAAAGACAATCATGAAATCATCCTAAAAGCTGTCAGTAATGTCCTTGACGTTAAACAACAACCCAATAACAACCTGAGTTTAAACTAAACTAATTTAGCCCAAATGAGCTGCTAATGTCAAATGATAAACATGAGTGTTTTGACTGCAAGTGATGCTGTTGATGTTAATGTTAATCATAGATGCTGCTTCAGTATGTTTAATAATTCACACAATGACTGTATATCAATTACATCTCGTGTGTTTCTTCTGCAGATCAAAGATGAACTGATCAGACGAGGGCTGCATCCAGACATAAAAGTTCACCTGCGGAGCCACGGTTCAGTGGAAGTTAAAAAACAGCTGCCCCCTAGTGGCTAATTATGAGAATGAACGTGATCCTTGCAGGGAAATGTGACTGGATTTATCTGTTTCTTGTGCCTTTTAATTACTTTAGGGACTTATGGCTGTTTTTAGATAAAGGACTAAGTTTAGTTTTGACTATGAGTAATTAAAGTAGTGTCCATTTTTTATTCCTGTGTGGAAAAAACTGCTGTAAAATAGGAATACTTTAACAAGCGTACATTTCAATTGTTCATCAGTTACCAATATGAAGTGAGTGAGCAGAAAAAAATGTAAATAACATCAATATTTGGTGTCACCTGAACTATTTATTAGGGCAGGTATTTACCTGGGGTTTTCTACTTCTTTATTCCCATCCTCCTTGTGCATGTGTAGCATTAATGCCTCTGGGATTTTTATTCATTTTAATATCTTCATTGGACTGTCTATGAAAAAGGAGCTCCTTAATTAAATACAAATTTTCAAAATGAATCATTCACCCTTGGTCTGAAAACAACATTAATAAGTGGAGGTACTTCTAGAAGCTATAGAAGTGGACAAGGCCAGATCATATGTTGTCTCTTTATGTAATCCTGGACACAGACATCGATCATGAAAATGAAGATATTGTTTGGTTTGTACAGACGCTTCCTGGAGTCCATATTCTTCATGCTGAAGAAGATGATTCTTTCTGCCATCAGGGCTGCAAGTTTTGAGGTTGTTTTCTGGATACAAAAGTAATTTGAGGCTTCACTAATTGAAAAGTATCTCCACACCTATTTCTCTCAATTGAGGATTGTAATGCAGTATTTTACCCCCAAAGCTATAGAGACTTTCTCCCTAGAACCACTGATTTCAGGTCTTACAATCACTTTTCATTTCAGCAGGTGTATAAAATCCAGAACCTCAACATGAAAACTGCTTCTACTAATCTTTGTGAAAGACTGGATCACTCTTAGGCTCACTGAATTCAAGCATAGTACCATGATAGGATGCCATCTGTGCAATTAGTTCATTTGTGACATTACCTCTCTGTTTAACATTCAGCAGTTAACTGGTTGTGATCCTGATCCAAGTCTTAAGACTGAGGAATAAATGGTAAATGGACTGAACTTATATAGCGTCTTTCCAGTCATACAGACCACTCAAAGCGCTTCACAGTAGAGCCACATTCACCCAATCGCACTCACTAACACTCACACATTCATACAACACACACATCGACATATGGCAGGGGAAGCTGAAATCAAACCGACAACCTTCTGATTGCAAGACGACTACTCTTCCTACTGAGCCACAGTCGCCTAGGTAACAGTCTCGTTATTTCACACAGCTGGATCAAAACCAGGTTGTAAGTTGAACTTCAAACTGCAAAAAGATAAAAACAGCAGCAAGAGACCAAACCAATGTGGTAATTTATGGAAGACATTTACTCAAACTAGATGTTAATCGGTTGATCAAAAGTTTAAGTCAAAAACAAGGATTCATTAGTGAGCAGCTCCACTGTTCTTCAAATGTTCATTTAGACATGCCTGATTTGTGTTTCCAGTAGGCTGGTGAGAACTCTGCTCCATGTGATGAAGATGACTTTACAAAAGCCATCTATGAAACTCACATGTATTTTTTTTCAAAACCTGCTTTTTCATACATCCACAAACTTCTTGTATGGGTAAGTAGTTCAGGAGAAGATTATCCAAAAGAAATACATAATTCAGTTAGAAACAGGCATCTGTCAGATGGTGTCAGAGAAGGCAGTGGCACAATATATTCTTAAATAAAATTATAAAAAAGACAAATGGCTCCCTCTTGAAAACCAACACGGGGGATCTTTATTCACAACACTGAGTACATCATTACCAAGTTCCAAAAAATCCCAACATTTGATACAAAAAAGGGTGTATTTACACAATCATATCATTGGTGTGGATGTGAAAATTCCAACCAATTCTGCTATCATCTTGCTAGGAACTTACAAAAAGGTTTCTGGCACTCTGGACTTTAATGTCTAGGTGACCTGGAAAGCTGCAAGATGTAATAATTTATTGCACACAGCTAGAATTGTTTCTGAAACAGGCCTACGTGCTTGTTTTTGAAATAACTCTATAGTCCCTTCTTCCATGCCAAGAACATTTGCTTATATCTAAACTGTTCTTAAAACTGGGCTTGTGTTTTATTGGGGAATCAACTCCTTAGTATTCTGCCACAGTGGAAGTTTTTGGAAGGGGGGTTGGTTAACTGCAGCATTGTCCTGTTGATTAATTCAGTCATCATCACACAGACAAGGAACCTCCAATCAAAATAGATTGCCCAAGCTGAATCTCCACATGAATCTCTGGGGTTTGGTTGCTGCCGGAACAACCTGAAGCTCCATTGTTCCAATGAAGGAAGACAAGCTTTCAGACCATGACTGGAGCCTCTTCCGACACTGTGTTGTGTAGAAAACATCTACAGTTGGATTTCACCATCAGGCTGACACAATCCATGGGGACTGCCTAGATATAATTTTTTCTCTATCAGAAAATAAAACTTTGTTCATCTTTCAATGTCCCTCAATTTTCCAAAAAGGGACACATTTGTGGGTGGGAGGAGACGTGGATGCTTTTTGAATGCGATATTTTTGCGTAAATAACCTGTTCCCCAGCCCGACCGCACGGGTTGAGGTGTCGTGATTAGGACGTTGCTTCACAGTGAGATGGATAAGACAAATAGATAATCCGAGCTCTATCAACAGATCCCTGCCACTTCTAAAAAGACCAGAAAGACACTTCCTTCTTTCTGTCATCAGAGGATGATTTGGAGATATGAAAGTTTCCGACAAGAAAAATAAACCTCTGAAAGTGCAGATTTCTACACAGATTTTGACTTTGTTCATAGCAAATTGATTTCTTCTCGACACAGCTGTAATAGTGACGAATCCCCTACAGAGTATGAAACAGCCACGTCCACATGTTTGGTACCATGGCTTAGATTTTGACAGAGAGAAATGGTTGCATAAACCAACATGGTAACCCGTTTAGCATTAGCAGCCCTTATACAACCCTGATCTTTGCAACCCTGACAGTTTAGCTTTGCTCCTAATGGCTGAGCATAAACAGATCAGGTATTTCTATAATGTAGCTCTGAATTTTAGCTGAATAACACTTTGTTTTCTTCTCTCGATCAAAGATATTTAAACTGTTTAAACGAGGGCTAATAAACTTGTACATCTGTTCAGCAGGGGTTTAGTGAGTGAAAGTTGCAACAACAGCGCCCTCTATGGGCTAATTAAGAGAATGCATTGTGAGCCCTGCAGAAAAAAAATGTTTCTTGAAGCTTAAATTAATTAATTAATTTATTTATTTTTGTAAATTTTCTCATTTTAATCTATTTAGGACATTAACAAATATAATAATCACAAAATACTATAAACAAATCATATAACAAGAAAGAATACATGTTCTGTATTGTGAATTATTCACTTTAGATTTTTTTTACAGAATTTATTATTGAATGTTTCCTTTTAAGTTCCATATTTCTCAAAACAAACTGTGGTTAATTTAGTTTTTATCATCACTTATTTGGTATTTTTAACAAGTTTAATAGCATCTGTCGTGTTTTGAAAATTCAACCATTTTAAACATCTTAATTAATAAACCAAGTCCGGTATTCTGTGTACTGGTTTTAAGTTATGGTTTAAGTCTTTATCTTTGCCAGTTAGAATCTAAATCAGAAAATGTTTTTGTTTTTGCAAAAGACTGTGCTGAAGTTTAGAAGTTTGTTAACATATAAAAACTTTTATAATTAAATAAAAGGTTTGTGACCTTTACAGTTAATGCACATCTCAGATTTGTTCTTTCACTTTTGATACTGATCTTTCTGGCATCAGACATTTTTCTCATACCAGCTAACCTCCTGGTCCATTATTCTTGGCATACCATAAAATCTTTCATGGATGGAGAAGAGGGTGTGGACCTGAGGCTCTCTGAGGAAGTATAACTTTACTTGTCTCTGGTAACTCTCAGTCTTGGTCTGGAAGCCTTGACTTTGCCACCATGTTGCTGTCTGTGCTGCTGCTGCTGGTGGTGGTTAGTGGTGCACAAACTGCTTATTATGGAATTGTCTATACCTACTCTGCTGGAGACATTCAGCAAGATAAATTGCCAGTAAGTTGAGCTTCATTGTAAAATATTGTACTTGCTTTTTTAATAACTGCATTTAACAGCTCTTCACTTAAACTCCACAGACACTGTATTCTTTTAAGCTGAGCTTCAGCTCATGTGAAGAGGTCGACTCTTGGCTTTGTGAAGGAAACTGTAATGTGCAGGACACTTACCTAATTGATGAAAGCAGAGGCGAATGGTGTCAGAAAGAGTTCATTCTGAATGTTACTGATACATTCCTGACTACATCTGAGTAAGTCCACTTCAGCATTAAATCAAAACATCCTTTGCTATGTTTAGATTCTAACAGAGGACTGATCCAAATGCCAAACTCCTACAAGACATCTTCATTGGCTGCTTTTTAAGAAAGAAAAACCTGTTATGTTCTGCTGTGGACAAATACTTGTTGATTGTCTTTAGAGATTTGGTCTTACGTGCTGCATTATTTCCCTGTAACATCACAGCAATCAATATCTTCCACTTTATGCAAACTGGACAGAAAACAGAAATGGGATTGTATCAATGGCAGCAGGACTGCTCACTGACTTGAGAAACCGGTCTGATATCAACAAACCCAACTCATCACCACAGACCACCATCCTTCCTCTACTGAGGTAGTTCTGTTTTTAATTTTATCTATGAACTGTGTATTTTTTTTGCTTGCAGAGTATTTAAAAGATCATATTTTGTTCCATATTTTAAATCAGCATTTGCAGATGAAACTGTGAAACAGCCATCCTGAAACAGAGGCCAGAAATGTACATAAAGCAAAATATGATTAACATCATAAACATCTGGAAATAATTCCTAATTTTTTCAATACAAGATCAGCTACATTAGTGGATTTCTTGATGGTATAATTTAGCTGGTGCTGTTATTCAAAATAAACTTACTGTAATTCTATTTAAAGCAATAACAGATTAATCCATCTAAAATAAGTAGGTACAGTATGTTCTGTGGAGAGAGCTCTTCATTATAGGCAACTGAACTGAGATAGTTCTGGAGGTTGTTCTTAAGTTGTTCTTCTAGGAAACACAATGATTAAAATCATTAAAACTATGGTGGGGATGAAACCACGGAGAACATGTCGGACTGGTTTAAAACAAATCCATCAAATTGCTGCATAGCTGGGTGGTTATATGACGCTTGATTTTTTTTTCTGTCCCAGAGTTCCTTCAAACTGTCAAAGAAACATCAACTTGTTGGTCTCTGACCCAGATGGAGACAACATTAGATGCAGATATGCATCTAGTCCAGAGTGTGAAACCTGCACACCACCGTCTGTCCTCAGCATCTCATCAGTGAGTATCAAATGTTGGCAGAACATTTGATACCTAATCTGTAATCCTCTGACTCCGTTTTAATTTGGACCTTTTGTCCTCTTGCAGTCTTGTATTCTGTCATTCAGTCCCACTAATAGCAGCAATGAAGGTCCTTATGCCGTGCAGCTGGTGATAGAGGACTTTCCAAGACAGACCATAACTCTGACTAATAGCAGTGGTTCACAGGAGGTGAAAACTTCCAGTGAAGTCATCAGCAAGATCCCTGTCCAGTTTGTTTTTGGAGGTATAACTGCATAGTTTGATCAGCTTGTTTTGAACCCACATAGACCTGCGCTGGATTAGAAAAGTCTGTTTCTGTGCTAAATATGTTGGATGTGTTGGTGAACATTTGAAATGTCCTGGAATCTATTATAGATTAATATAGAGAATCACACTATTCACCCAAAGTACATGACAGAATGTAATAAGTCTTAATTTACCTAAATATAACTAATATAAGAACAGTTGAGCTGGTTAAATATCTGGTTACATTAAATATTCATCTTCTAGCTAACAGCTGGAATTTGTTTGAATTAATGACCAAACAGACCAGCTCGTTTCAGCTTGGCTGAATTTGTTGCTTTGCTGATTTGTTCCAGTGGATCCTGCAGCACCATCCTGCACAGAAGGTCTGTATCTGCCCAGGTTCCTGCCTCCAACTCCTGAGAACGGAGCTCAGATCAGCTCCAATGTTAACCAGATTCTGGAAATCAGCATCAGTGCAGAGGCAACCCAGGCTGTGTGAGTGAATATTCCAGACACTTTGTCAACATTTCAGGACTCTGGAGTTGAATCAAATCTGATGTAATAAAGACTCCAACAGAAGCAACATCAATGCTTTAAAAAATTAAACAAGCAACTTATATGCTTTGTGGTAAATTTTTACTGACCCTAAAATATAACAGTGAAAAACCTAAAAAAAGCACTTATTCTAGTTAAGCAATACTGTAACTGCAGCTGTCAGAGCATGACAGTTATGATATCAATGAAAAAACTCGCCAATGCCAACAAAAGCCGCCATCCAGTGTTAGGGGGGAAAAATGTGTCATTTTAAGGGCGAGTGAGGGTGTGGGGAGTTGATGGGTAATGCTTTTGCTCCACCAAAGGGGGGTTCTAAAGTCTGATCCATAGATTTCACTCCTCACCCTCCTATAACCAATCACTATAATAAAAAAGCATGCATGCACTGCATGATTGATGCATCCTCTTTGGGATATTGTGTGCGCCTTCTTGAGTGCAGTAGGTTGAACTGAGAGGGGAACCCTGAGTCTCCAATAAATTTCTGACACAAAGAAGTAGGTTTGTGGTCTGTCTCACATAACCTAACAAACTGTGTATCTCCTGTTTATTAAAGGATCACTGAGCTCCTGTTCAGCGGGCCACGCAATGTAGCCAAGAGTTCATCAGGATCAGGAAACTTCACCCTGACATGGACACCATCTGCTGGTGATGAAGGACTGAGCCACACCTTCTGCTTTGTTGTCCAAGCAAAGTTAGTTTTTTTTCTTATTAATATATGAAAAAACTGCTCAAATATTAAATCTGGTTCAGGTCAGTTTATTGATATAGGGTCAATTCACAACAAATGTTGTCTCTAACATGAAAAAATTGGATATTTTTTAAAAGGAATAGTAATAAAGCAAAATGCACCATTTATCAACAAGGATGTCATTTACAGACATCAAAGGAAAGAAAAAAAAAACATAAACATAAAAGCAAAATTATGTTAAACAATAGATATTAAAGGCATAAAGCAAAAAAATAAACAGTTCATCTGTGAGACTTTGATCAAAATTTGCAGTAAAAAAAATGTTTTCAGTTCTGATTTAAGAAGGCCAACAGTTTCTGGACATCTCAGATTTTCAGGCAATTTGTTTTAAAGTTGAGGGTGTTAAAGTTGAGGCTAGAGCTCGCATGTTCTGCGGGCTTTAGCCTCATTAATTCTAGCTGAGCATTGATCTCGATCCTCGCATTTTTGTGATCAAAAACGATGGTTTCTGTCTGATCTGCATTAGGCTGGAGGAAATTCTGACCCATCGACTTTTATTATTATTATTATTGTTGACACACTGACTCAGTGACTGTAGTTAACTAGGGTCAAGCAGTGAGACACAGATATAAGGTTGTGTGTCGTCAGCATACGGGAGGAGATCCTGTTGCTAGTAAACTATAAAAGTGAGCAAAGAGGAATCATACAAATGTTCAATAAAAGTTGCCTGAAAATGGAACCTTGATGAACCCTACAATTATTTTTTGTTTTCCCAGATTTATAATTATGAAATATGTGTCAAATAAGATTAAAACCAGTTTAGCACAGTACCAGACAATCCCATCAATTTTTCCAGCCTATCAATTTGTATGCTGTAATCAGCTGTGTCAAATGCAGCTCTGAAATCGAGTCACACCAACACAGAAGGTCTTGACGCATCACTGTTAAGATGCATGCAAATCCATCAAGGATACTGCTCATAATGTTCCAGACCAAGAGGAAAAAAACAATCAATTTTCTTTTTACATGACAGATGGTGACAAAATATTAACATAAAATAGCCGTGTTTCTTGTTAACAGCACAGTTATTATATAAACTGAAAAATGGTTGAAATTTAGCTTTGTCCTGAGTCACTAAACTCATATTTGGTGTCTGAGAACTGCTTTACATCTGTGTTACACAAAGTCAATTAACTTCTGGCACCAGTGAATAGGTGTTGCAGGCCAGGTAACTCAAATGCTGTGAATTAACCTATCAGGAGCTTACAAAGCCATGACATCATAATCTGGGCTTTCTTAAATTAGCAAATAAAGATAATTGAGATAATCCTAACTGACCTCTGATAGGAAACGATTAGTCTGATTTAAAGTCATTGAAAGTCAGTATTTTAAATCAGTGCTTGTCGACCTCCAGTTTTAACTGTATAATAATAAAAGATAAAGTTAAATTGAAGAATGACAATTACAAGAGCTCAGGCTGTTAACGGGCAGTTAAAATAAAACTGATGTTGAAGGAATCAGAGGTGTAGCTGTGGGTGCAGCACATCCCTGCTTATAAAGATTAAAATGTGACCTCAACCAACACTTTAACATATAATCCTGACTTTATCTCGTCCAACCAGAGGGACTTTAGTTGCTGTTTGTATAAATTGTAAAAGGTTTGGACGTTATGATAAGAGAGGAGGAGGAGAAGACTGAAGAAAATGTGGGTTAATCACAACTGAATCATAATCACATGGTTGATTAGTGCTGTGTGTCTGCTTTGTATTGAGTTTGTTGAAATAACTGTGTCTAGACGTTGTTTAACTGCAGTAATTTGGTCATTTCATTAATAGCTTTAGATTTAAGCTGTTGTGAAAATTACCTCCACAGTTTCTCCAGCTCTGTGTTCCAGTCTGACCTTCGATGCATCCTTGTGACGACTCTGGGCAGTGAGTGAAAATCTTTGTTTTGTTTCTTGAGTTTGATTTCAATCAGCTTTTTCCTGAAACGATAATGTTCCTGCTTATCTGCTGCTCTGTCTCCAGGCCCAACAACTACTACTGTGACCACACCTGCACAACCAACAACTACAACATTTGCATCACCCTCCACTGCTAAACCTCCACAGCCAACAACTACAACATTTGCATCACCCTCCACTGCTACACCTCCACAACCAACAACTACAACATTTGCATCACCCTCCACTGCTAAACCTCCACAACCAACAACTACAACATTTGCATCACCCTCCACTGCTAAACCTCCACAACCAACAACTACAACATTTGCATCACCCTCCACTGCTACACCTCCACAACCAACAACTACAACATTTGCACCACCCTACACTACAACACCTGCACAGCCAACAACAACATTCACACCACTCTTTACACCTCCAACAAATGCGACTACTCTCACACCAGCCCCAGGACCATGTAAGTGTGACAGAACTCGATGTTTTAAAGCATCACCATATCTGCTAAAGGAAGCCTGTTAAGTAAAGCTGTTTTTATTAACATTATGGGTCCCTTCATTTTGTGTTTCACCTTTGTCCCACTGGGCACAGAAAAATATTTTCAAAGATTGCAATAGATATATTACATATAAATACATATGCTTTTCTTTTGCGAATGGTATTAGAAATAATGACAGACAAGTTGGAGCAACATTGACTTTTTGTAAATACATTTTTACACCGATGTCCCAAATATTATGTACAAACATGATATTTTCTTTTCCATTTTCATAAATGTCATCAGTAACTTCACTCCTCACCATACAGTAAAAGATTTATTGTTTTCCATCCCAATTATGTAAATAGGTTGACTTATTTCACAAACTACCTTCAGCTAGTGGAAAATAAAAAACGATGACATTTTTAAGGAACTTTAACACCACGAAAAGAAAAATTAAATTAAAAACGGAAACAAAATTGCATATTCATATATTGCCAAAGGGATGCAGATTTCCGCAGTTTTAAGGCAAATGAAAGAATTAAAGGGGGAAAAATATTAAATAATGAAAACTTACGCCAGAATACACAGCCTGATTAAACTCTATTCAGTTTGCATAAACACAGCCAAGGGACCCTAATGGATTAATAATCCTGTTTTAAATGTTGACTTTCTGTGCTTTTAGATTATGTTTTGGCTCTGAACGCAAAGATCTCCACTACACTATCACTGGAGAATGATGCTGGAACCATCACCAAACTGGCAAGTAACCTGCTTGACTTCATTCTTATTGATAACAATCAATTTCATTCTGGTCTGACAGATTAGACTGTTTCTACAGTAAACTGATCAGGTTTGTTTTCATCTTAAGCATTGGGTTGTTTTTTCTTGTATAGATGTAAAGGAACTTATTTTAACTTAGGAGATATGTAAGTAGAAGCCCACGTAGCACAAAGAGCCTAATCCGAAGCTCAACCTTGATTTTTAGCACGCAAATGTGGTTCAGTTTTGTTCTGTGTGTTTTGCTATTTTTAGGGTGTTGCACTGACTTCCTGTGTTTTCTTCCCCAGATCAAAGGTGAGCTGATAAAGTATGGGGTTCCATCAGATATAATTATAGAGCTGCGAAGCAATGGTAAAGTGCTAGTTATAGTCTCTCCCTAGTGGCTGAATATGAAAAAGAATATCATCCTTGCTGGGAAATCTGTCTTGATATATAATGTTTTTATTTAATATCTCATCTGGTTTATGGGGTTATACTTATTTTAATTAATGATTATGAAAAATTTATTACTCTTGTGTTTAATGTGATAAAATACTGTAAAGTCAGAATGTTTTAATGCAAATAATTTCCAATTGTTTATCAATTAATGCAAACTGAATAAAACGATTTCATACCACCCTCCTTTGGCCTAATATTATCAAGTCTTTTAAGTGACAGTTTTTGGATAAAACATTGGCAGGTTGTTGCCAGAAGAACTTAGTGATCTAATTAGTGATGTAATTTAGGTTTCTCCATGTAATCCAAGAATTACTTCAAGATGATAAAATCATGGTTTTCTGCATTCTTTGTAATTATATTAAATATTCCTTGTTCTTCTTTACACTGGGTGTGGATTTTGATGACGTTTCCTGCAGGTTTTAGCTTTTTGTTTGGATAAAACAAATAAATTGCTAATGCAGATGCAGGCTCTCATAGTGAAAATGTTTTAGAGCTAAAGAGCAGAAATTCACCAGATGATCTGGTACAATGCAACTTTCACCTATGCTCATGAAAAACATATCCTGAATACAAACATCTAAAATGGACTTCCTCTGTTTTGTGGCCGGGCTCTGCCTTGGGGATATGGAGCAGAACATGAGGAGTTCTGTCATCTGTGTAGAGGTTGGAGGTTCATGCATTTGATTAGCATGCCTCTTGTGTGCTTTCTAGAACCAGAACAGTAACTGTCAGAATAGAAGTAGAGAACATGTGCATCAACGGGTATTTTGTTGGGTCTATTAAACATTAAACATTCCTCAGTCTGTACTCTGCTTGTACAATAAATATTATGACCAAAATATGATGGGTCTCAGTGTAATCCTTTCTCATCGGTACCAAACTATGGCTTCTTTTGTACATGGATTTGCTAGCAGTAAATCCAGTAAATTCAGTAAAACTGAAAGGAAAATGAAGAAAATTGAAGTCTGAGTTTTGTAAAATGGGAAATAATATATATATATATAATAATATATATATTATATATAAGATTCCCGGCCGGGGTCTTTCTGCATGGAGTTTACATGTTCTCCCCGTGCATGCGTGGGTTTCTCACCGGGTACTCCGGCTTCCTCCCACAGTCCAAAGACATGCCTGTTAGGTTAATTGGTCACTCTAAATTGCCCTTAGGTGTATGAATGAGTGTGTGGATGGTTGTTTGTGTGTTGCCCTGCGATGGACTGGCGACCTGTCCAGGGTGTACCCCGGCTCTCGCCCATAGACTGCTGGAGATAGGCACCAGCTTCCCTGCGACCCACTATGGAATAAGCGGTAGAAAATGACTGACTGACTGATATATGTATATATTAAGCATTTCCCTTTGTCTGATAAAAGATCTGCTGGATTTTATGCGCCCTTGTTTGGTTTATTTGTTGAAAATGAATTCCCAAAACCTCCATTTTGAAAAGTCATTACTCCCTCAGTTTTAGGTCAACGATATGGATCAATGCCTGTTTTGTGTGGACCAAATGTGCCAAATCTCAAAAACTTAATTTTGTTATCAGATCTGATCTTTTGTAGTAGCTCCTTTTAATTGAATACGGCAGGACTGGCGTGAAGCTCTGATCCCTGATTTTACTTAGACTTAAATGTGATACTCAACTCCCTCATCAACAGTTTATGTAATGAGACAAATAAATCTAAGAACCAAACTAAAACCAGCCTCTAGGAACAGCCTCTAGTTGGATTGCTCTCTGCTGGTACAGTCACCTAGGTGTGACAGAAAGTAGGTGGAGCAGTGAATGTGACCCCTGGAGGTTAACGTGTGTGTCTCATTATGCTCACATATTTCCTGGCTGAACAACAAGAGAAACCCATTCTGAGAAATGTTATTGTATTAAAATAAGAGGCATGAACAAATTGAAAAGGAAAATCGTAAAACAAGTTTTTTTTAAATCAACATATCTACACAGAAGCAAAACGTGACCAGAGACCATTAACTCTAGGTCCTCTGTGTCACTTTTCAAGTATAAAGCCTATTGTTTCTAATAATGTCCAATCTGCGTGTGTGTGGAGGCATTGATTCAGTCACCATGCTGTCCTCTGTGGTGCTGCTTCTGCTGCTTATGGCTTTGTGTACAGCTGCTCTACAAAGACATTCAAGCAGGTGGATACCTGGTGAGTTTAAGAATTTTATAGCTATTTATTTTAACTAATGATTGTATTAAACAATCTCTTATTTTAAATCCACAAACTGTAATTCGCTACCTGTACAATTCAGGGTTTATCTTGACCGAAATCCAGGAAATCCGTGGCGACGGATGTCAGAAGTAAAGAATATATACCAGGGTGAACTATGGGAGCCTGCTAAGTCAGTCTGGATGAGTTCACCTCAGAATTATATAGAAATACATTCAGGGCTGATCAGTTTAAAACATTTATATCAAAGAATGATTCGTTCATCATAATTTCATTGTTCTAATATGTCCCACTGTAGGTTTTTTGGGGCAAACTGGACAGACATTCAGATTCAGAATGCAGGACGAGTAAGTAAGTAAAAAGGTTTATTCAGAAACTCAGGATCAGAGAGCAGAAGAACAGCAGTCAGCTTCCAGGAACCACTGAGAACAGAGAGACTAGTTAGTGGCTGAATAAAACTCAGGATCTGCAAGGAGTTAGATAAAGCCACTAACCTTCTCAGTCTGGTGATGAGGCACAGAATCCAGAGGAGGAAGAGATCCAGACAGTTAATGAGGAAGCGTCCAACAGACTGAAGTCGGATTGCCGACTGATCCAAATCCTCCGGGGAACCAGCTGACGCTGTGACAGGAACACAGAGAGAGCTGTGATTGTCCTCTTGACAATAAATCCAGGCAGACTAGAAAGCCAGGCGGGCTCAGGCTGAATAAACCAGTGGCTAGGCTGAGACGTAAATCCAGGGACAGAAAACAAGGTCGAATTCCAGTGCTAGAGGCGTCAGACAAGGGGCAGGCAGAGACATAAACCAGAGGCAGAAAACAGAGTCGAAATCCAAAATCAATCCGTCAGACAAGGAGCAAGCAAGAGGGAATAATCCGTAAGACCTATGTGGTGTCCCGAGACGGGACACCACATAGGGCTTGATCCGGGACACGTGGAAGGTAGGGTGAACTCTCATGGCACGAGGCAGACGTAAACGAACAGCCACAGGATTGATGATCTTTGATATGGGAAAGGGTCCCACAAAACGAGGTGCCAGCTTACGGGAGTCAACCAGAAGCGGGAGGTCCTTGGTGGATAGCCATACCTTCTGTCCCACCTTGTAGCTTGGAGCAGGGATTCTCCGACGATTTGCTGTGCGTGCCTGCACCTCCGACATTCTGATCATAGACCTTCTTGCCTTCCTCCAGATGCGCTGACATCTTAGGGCCGCGGCCTGAGCAGAAGGAACCTCAGCCTCTTTCTCCTGGACAGTGAACAAGGGTGGCTGAAAACCAAACACAACTTGGAAAGGGGATAACCCCGTGGCACTAGCCGGGAGGGTGTTGACAGCATATTCAACCCAGGGTAAATTTTGAGACCATTTGGTTGCGTCGGACTCACATAGTGTGCGAAGTTTGGTCTCCACCTCCTGGTTGGCCCTCTCCGTCTGTCCATCCGACTGTGGGTGAAATCCTGAGGACAAACTAACAGTAATCCCCAGCAAGGAACAAAACTCTTTCCAGAAACGTGACACAAACTGGGGCCCTCTGTCTGAGACAATGTCTGTGGGTATGCCGTGAAGGCGAAAAACCTCACGTGCCAGAATGTCCCCCATTTCCTTGGCTGAGGGCAACTTTTTGAGAGGGACTAGGTGAACCATTTTAGAAAATCTGTCGATGATGGTTAACAGAACTGTGAAACCATTAGAAACTGGCAAACCTGTGACGAAGTCCATGGCTATGTGTGACCAGGGACGAGGAGGAATGGGTAGGGGATGCAAGAGTCCAGCAGGAGGGCGATGAGAAGACTTGGCTTGGGAACATTGAGTACAGGCCGTGACGTAATCTGTGACATCTTTGACAAGAGATGGCCACCAAAACTGAGTTCGGACCATCTGTAACGTCCTGCTGATACCAGGATGACAGAACAGACGTGAATTATGGCATGAATTCAGTACCTTGGGTACGAGGCGTTCCGGGACAAAACACCGGTCAGGTGGGCATGAAGTTGGGATAGGGAGGTCTTTGGTGGCATCTCTAACCTCTCCCTCCAACTCCAACATGGTGACAGAGAGTCTCACTGATTCCGGAAGAATAAACTCATCCTCCCAGAGGTCTGTGACTCGGAGGGTTCCTGTATTCTGGACAGGGCGTCTGGTTTGCCATTTTTGACTCCAGGTCTGAAAGACAAAGAGAAGTTGAATCTTCCAAAAAATAGAGCCCACCTTGCCTGCCTGGGATTAAGGCGCTTCGCTGATCTCAGGTACTCCAGGTTCTTATAATCTGTCCATACAAGAAACAGTTCCCTTAGCCCCCTCTAGCCAATGCCTCCACTCCTCGAGAGCCAACTTGACTGCCAACAGTTCTCGGTCCCCCACATCATAATTGCGCTCTGCTTGGGACAAAATCCTAGAAAAGAAGGCACATGGGTGAATACGGCCATCAGAATTTCTTTGGCTTAGGACAGCTCCAACCCCCTGTGTTTGAGGCGTCAACCTCCACAATAAACTGTTTTATCTGGGTTAGGGGACCGTCTAAGAACAGGAGCAGACGTAAATAATCCTTTAAGCTTGACAAAAGCTCTTTCAGCCGTCTCATTCCAAACAAACCTTGTCTTGGATGATGTGAGAGCATTAAGAGGGGCTGCAACGAGGCTATAGTTCCTGATGAACCGTCTGTAAAAATTAGCAAACCCCAGAAACCTTTGAAGCTGTTTGCGGTCGTTAGGAGAAGGCCATTCCAAGACTGCCTTGACTTTGGAGGGGTCCACTATAACTTGGTCTGGAGAAATGATGAATCCAAGGAATGAAGTGATAGTGGTGTGAAACTCACACTTTTCAGCTTTGACAAACAGATGATTTTGAAGAAGACGGAGGAGGACAGCCCGGACATGATTTCTGTGGGTTTCCAGATCCTGAGAATAAATCAGAATGTCATCAAGGTATACAAAAACAAACTGTCCAACCATATCCCTCAGGACATCATTCACCAATGCCTGAAAAACTGCAGGGGCATTGGTTAAACCAAAAGGCATTACAAGGTACTCATAGTGACCAGTAGGAGTGTTAAATGCCGTCTTCCATTCATCCCCCTCCTTGATACGAACAAGGTGGTAAGCGTTTCTCAAATCCAATTTTGAGAAGATCTTGGCGCCCTGAATCTGGTCGAAAGCAGTGTTCATAAGTGGTAGAGGGTATCGGTTCTTGACGGTGATGTCGTTTAAACCCCTGTAGTCGATCTCGTTCCCCCGCAGAAATCTTAGAACGACCCAACTGCATGGGCTCCGGGTCACAACAGTGATCAGAAGGGGGTGGAAGACCCTTGGGTTCTAGGTGGGGAACAGGACTGTTAGCTGAAGGGGAATTAACCCGTCTATAAAGCCTCTCCCTCCTCCTTTCTGTGAGCCGCAAATCGATGCGGGTTGCCAGGTCCTCAAGTTGGTGAAGGGAGGCAGGGTAGTCCCGGGTAGCCAGTTCATCCTTAATATTCTCATTCAGACCTTGCATGAAAGCATCCATTTTAGCATGCTCATTCCAAAGGCTGTCTGCTGCCAGTAAATGAATGTCAATGATATAAGATGTAACACTTCTCTCTCCCTGTTTAATGGAGAGTAAACCTCTGGCAGCTTCACGACTAGGAAGAACTGGATCAAAAACCCTGATGAGCTCCTTGGAGAATGCAGAATAAGAAGCACATGTGATCGAACCATTTTGCCACTCAGCAGTGCCCTATTGCTTAGCCTTTCCAGAGAGCAGGGAAATAACAAACGCCAACTTAGAGCGCTCAGAAGGGAACGAAGAAGGCTGAAGCTCAAAATGAATCTCACATTGAGTAAGAAAAGCACGGCACTGGTCAGGATCTCCCCTAAACAGTTCAGGAGGCGTGAGTCTAGGTTCTCTTACCACAGCGGAAAGATCAGGAACTCTGGGGGAAACAGGCTGTGAGGACGCTGGCGTGGAAGCAGGAGTCATGGATCGCAGCATAGAAATCACTTCCCCCAAGCCGGAATTAAGACGGGCAATAGAGTGATCAACATTAGTGCGCCACTGCTGTGCTGGCGATGGGTCCATCTTTTGGCCAGATTTTACTATCACGACCAGAGACAGAGAACCCAAATTCAGCCAAACACAAAGTGATAAGTAAAAAGGTTTATTCAGAAACTCAGGATCAGAGAGCAGAAGAGCAGCAGTCAGCTTCTAGGAACCACTGAGAACAGAGGGACTAGTTAGTGGCTGAATAAAACTCAGGATCTGCAAGGAGTTAGATAAAGCCACTAACCTTCTCAGTCTGGTGATGAGGCACAGAATCCAGAGGAGGAAGAGATGCAGACAGTTAATGAGGAAGCGTCCAACAGACTGAAGTCGGATTGCCGACTGATCCAAATCCTCCGGGGAACCAGCTGATGCTGTGACAGGAACACAGAGAGCTGTGATTGTCCTCTTGACAATGAATCCAGGTAGACTAGAAAGCCAGGCAGACTCAGGCTGAATAAACCAGTGGCTAGGCTGAGACGTAAATCCAGGGACAGAAACAAGGTCGAATTCCAGGGCTAGAGGCGTCAGACAAGGGGCAGGCAGAGACATAAACCAGAGGCAGAAAACAGAGTCGAAATCCAAAATCCAATCCGTCAGACAAGGAGCAAGCAAGAGGGAATAATCCGTAAGGCAAGGCAAGGTCATGGAACGAGATCAGTCAGGAAGGAACGCTGGATAACTACTCACAAATGTTTTCGAAAATCTGGCACCGTCTGCCTGTCAGAGGGCTGTATATAACTGCAGCTCCACAGGTGTGTGGCATGACGGTGATTGTGCAGCAGCGCAGCAGCAGACAGGTGAAGCAGATGAGTTAATTGCATGAGTGAGAGCAGAGCAGGCAGACGGGCCAGAATCATAACAGAAACAGTTTGTAGATCATTTCTTTTAACTGTAAAAACCACAAACATGTAAAATTAATTATCTTATTATAACCAAGAATATAGATGTGGATTGTATATTTTTAAACCCTATGCACAAGTATGGCAAATAACACTTAAATATAAAACGGGTATATTAAATTATTTACATGAAAATGCAGACAACTCTTTATCCATTGTTATGAGTCACAGCAAGATACCATAGGTTATTTTTAACACTGCCCATCAAAACATTTAAAAAAATGGTGTATAGTTTAAAGTCTGCTCTTTCAACACGAGTTGAAATTGAGTCTCAGCTATCCTGCATCTTGCTTCTAAGACATCCTAAACCACTGCTGCTAAATCAATAATGTGACTCAAATATCGCCATCACGTCAGAGGCAACACAGTCTGTGTAGGTGAAAGCAAAACCTATTTAAGTGTGGCTGAGCGTGAAAAAAAACAAAAGTAGTAAAAGAACTGGTTCTGGTTAGACGGGTTTGTTCAGATTGTGTGACCGAGTTGAAAACAGTTGTGAGTGACAGGTCTGGTACAAAAGACACCAAGGTCTGCATGGTGGTACAGTGGTTAGCACTCTTGTTGCTGTTTTTGCATGTAGTTTCCTTGGTCTCCCCATGCATGTGTTCTCTCCAGGTACTCTGCTTCCTCCCACAGTCCAAAACATGACTAATAGTCTAAGTTGCTCTTAGGTCTGGATGTATGTGTGCATGGTTTTCTGTCCTGTGTGTATCTGTGTTGCCCTGTGATGAACTGGTGACCTGCCCTAAACCCAGATTTTGATACAACTCAAAGAGAGTGAGCTAATATTATTTAAATGTGTCAAATGTATTGACATTACTATGATAATTCAGATTAAGCTTAACTTTTTTATGTCCTTTTAATTATAACTGTATTTTTAAGTCCAATCAATAGTTTCTACTCAAGCATACTGAATTCATATTACTTAAACATTTGTCATTTCTTTACATTAATTGTAATTTCTGAATTGGAGCTCAAACAATTGGAGCTCAAACAACTCATCATCAAGTTTAGCAATGCATTGACCTCGCCCACCTGCCAAATATCTAGTTTAAACCAGTTTTAGGAGTGTCACTGATGAGATCTGAACTTTTGGAGACAAACTGAGACAAAGAATGCAAATGTATTTAAAGTTGTAACTGGTGGGTTGCCAGTTTGAGTCATGGGCGCCGACTCTCAGTCTGTGGCCACAATAAATTTTCCACTGTCAGTGTGTATGATTGGTTGGATGACTGATTGTATTTACCATTTTTGCTGTTGTTTTCATGTATTTTTCACAGTTCTATTGTTTGAAAGGCATATTTTGAATTTCAGGAATAAAGAATTTGTTTTAATTGATTAAACTACGGCTGCACGGTGGCACAGTTGGTTACCTTGCAGCAAGAAGGTCCTGAGTTCGACTCCCGGCTGGGCGTCTTTCTGGATGGAGTTTGCATGTTCTCCCTGTGCATGCGTGGGTTCTCTCCAGGTACTCCGGCTTCCTCCCACAGTCCAAAAAACATGACTGTTAGGTAAATTGGTCTCTCTAAGTTGGACTTAGGTGTGAATGAGTGTGTGCGTGGTTGACTGACGACCTCTCCGGGGTATACCCTGCCTCTCGCCCATAGACTGCTGGAGATGGGCACCAGCTCCCCCGTTACCCACTATGGAATAAGCAGCATAGAAGATTAATGAATGTTTAAAAAAAGTATCTTCAGTTGCTGTGACTTGGCAATTAGTACATTCAACTCAAAATTTCTATTCCATTGAATTAAAGGGTTAAAGTACATTGAATGTAGCCCACTTTACCCGTTCAACTAATGATTCATTACTTAAAAATTTTAAGACGAGTTACCTTGATTTTCTTAAGTAGATTCTAATTATCTGGGTTTATAGTGCAGGGTGTAGCCCGTCTCTCACCCAGTGACTGCTGGAGATAGGCACTAGCTCCCATCTAACCTTTCAAGGATAAGTAGGAATAGACGATGAATGGATGGACAAAAGAGCTAATTAAAAATGTAAAGTCAGTGGAAATACTGGAAAACTCACCTAAAACTTCTGATTTTGTGTTTGAAGGATAGACTAACCCAAATCAGAATCTGGAAACTTCACCCTAAGATGGACGCCATCTGACTTTTATTGAGCCATCCCATCTGTTTTGTGGTCCAGGCAAAGTCCGTATCTTTTCCCATCAAGATTATAATATTTCATGAAAATATGCAAACATGATTTTAATTAAATAATGTTACATATAGCATATTTGTTTGGGCTGGCCAACATTTATTTATCAGGCAAAGCCATGTCTTGCATTTGATGTATAATTGTTTTTCCACCTGGCTTTTTCAGAAACAAAAACTCAGATGTCCCTGCAGAGATATAATAAACCCTAACTGCTGCAATCACTCTACTTTCAATTGGTACAGAACAACATGAGATTTTAAGTGAACCTTCTGCCATTCGTATAGTTTGTCATACAAACTTTAAATCATTTTAATTTTCAGATTAATTTCATTTCACCTGTATTTAGGTAAGATGATTGAGAACTAGTTTTCATTTACAACTTAAATTGATGTAGTGGTGGCTGTTATTGTGAAAGACTAGTTTGGGCAATGTGTGACATCATTCATGGCCTGGCCACAACAGACCCAGCCTGAAAAACTGGGCTAAAAATCAAGGGGCACCCAGCTTATAATCACCTCACAATGTACCTTTTTAAAAAAAATCCAACTTTCTATATCCTGACTAAAATGTCACCATAATTTACAGAGGAACTACATTAAAAAATAAATGTATTTTTGTTTCTGATAAATACTGGAAAAAAAACAGGATGAAAGAAATTGTATGAGCTTTACAAAAGAAATGAATTAGTCTGTGAAAATGTACCAAAAACATGTGGTGACACACTAAAATGACAAAAAATTTGATTACCAGTAAATATTTGTAAAAAATACAAAAATAAGAGTTATTACTCCAAGCTTGACTGTAGAGGAACATGGTCCAGCTCATCAGTCTTCCTCTGTTCTGCAGAGACAAGGAAGGCAGGAGCATCTTTCTGGCGTCTGGACGTTGGCTCCTGAACACTGCATCAGAACCAGAATCCAGGCGACAATGCCAAGGAAAAGTACGACAATAAATTGTTGCTAAATTGTTGGTTTTATTCCCCCTGTAAAAGAAAGACCAATAACCTCTGTAGTCAAAACAACACACTAAAAGCAGACTTAAATCATAAACATAAAGAAGTAACTGCCAGTTAAATACACTTTTAGGGAGGGTGGAGTTATAACCATTCTGCCAGGGAATGTCAGCATCTTCATCTTCTTTCAATTATGTCCTTTTTTTCTCTCCATTTCTTTTCCTCTTTTTGGCCAAGGAGCGCCCTCTGGTGGTTAAAGCAGTCAATTGCTTCACCTTTCAATTAACCGCCCCTGGCTCCACCATCACCCCTCGACAGATTGTTCTTTTGCTTACCTGATAATACTCATCCTGCTGTTTGATAGGGATTACCTTAAGAGCTTTGCTGCTTCTGTAGCACCACCATGTTTCATAATTTTTTAGGTTAGTTTATGTTTTGAGGGACAACAGACATACTTCAACATTAGTAGCCTTAGTTAATTTGCAATGCTACTCTTTTGGTTGCATAAAACAGTCAAACTAACTCTTAAACACTCAGTAATGATTAACGATTCATTACCCTGGTAGATTTACATTTGAAATTATTTGATACTCAACTAATAAGTTTGTCTCTGATAGGAATGACAAATGCATCCCACCAAATACAATAACACAATTTACAGGATATATTATTTTAAGAAAAGAACATAATTTGTAATTATTCACATTAAAAAAAAAAGCATATCAAAAGTTATTTATACCCTGAAGAATCAATAGAAAAGTCTTTATTGGCCTTTTTTTTTAATAAACCCTTTTTTAAATTACTGATCAGCTTTTTGCACATCTTCATATTTGATAATTTCTGAATAACAATATCATGATTCACAGTTTCAAGCCTGTTTCCTAAGTTCAGTAAAACTTCTCCAACTACTTTACCCTGATCATGCGATGATTTCATCTGTTCAATAAACAATAAGCAGCCTCTGCTGAATCTAGGAAATGAAAATCAGATTGTAAAGGTTTTAATTTTGCGAGTGGCCATAAACCTCCTGCAAAACCTTGGAAGATTCACCTGCTGAGAAAAACCTCAATTATAATAAATCACCTATTAAAATTACTAAGTCGCATTGAAAGTGTTTTTTGTTTTTTGTTTTTTTTTTATGAAGAAGTAACTACATAGAATATATAATTTGAGGACATTTAAACAAGATGGATTTCCAATAAATTAAAACATTTTGCTTGGGGAATACCCAAATCTGTCCGTGATTTTATTTTAAGAGCACTTTCTGACACAACAGTGTCTTCTGTTGTCACAATTACCATTTGTCTCAAGTGGCTTGACTGAAAATAGTTCACTTCTATATTTTTATGTTCATTTATTTTAAGTATTTACTTCATTTAATTTTATTGGTACAGGACCTGTACTATGGAGGAACAATCATGCCATTAAGAATGCTTACAGTAATAAATGAATGACTCCATAAAATATTTACTGGGCCAAAAAGAAGCTAGAAATGTAAATTTGTGTGCCATGAAATCCAACAAAATAATAAAAAGAAGAGGCGTATTCAATAATTGATCAATTAATCAGGTATGAATAAATATTTCTATTTTAATCCACTAATTTTATTTAAAATCACAAATTTTCAAATTATATATTTTTCTTAAACTCAATGTTTTTCCTTTTTTAATTATTAAATACATTTATGATATAGCCTGGAATTGAACTCAATTTTTAACTATTTAATTTTTCCAGCCCCTTTCTTTCTTTCATATTTATTACCACATAAATATATTTAAAACATGTTTTTCCTTACAAAATCAATATTGTTTTCTAATTATTTTACTGTTATTTTATTTCTTAAACATTTTCTCCTCTAATATATCCCTTTTGTATTTTTTACCCAACGGATTGCCCTGAGCCCATACATATATATGTCTTTTAAGAAATTCACCTGTATTAAATAAACAAAGGAAAAACATATAATTTGAAAATTAGTGGATTAAAATAGAAATATATATTTATATCTTATTAAACAATGATAAATTGAACAAATATCTTCTCTTTATCATTTTGTTGTATTTAATGGTGCACTAATTTATATTTCTAGCTACTTTTTGGCCCAATAATTATTTTATTGAGACGATTATTGATTTCTGCATTTATTCTTAATCATGGCAGGATTGGTCGTCCATGCTGGAGAGCCCCTGGATTGTTTGGTCTGCAGAGCATTGTGGGAAAAGGTGATTTCAACAATACATTTCCTCATACCAATTGAAATTCCAGGTATTTTGTGTCTGTGTTACCTTCATTGGCTGTGACTATAAACAGACAAAGAAAGTGGGGGTGGTTTAGACGCTGCCTGTTAAAACTATAAACACCCTTATGTGGAAAAATTCCCAGCATTTGTGCAGAGGGATTAAGGTGCACACCATGTTGACCTCTGTGCTGTTGCTTCTGCAGGCGATCAGCAGTTCACACGCAGCTTTTTATGGTGTCCTACGTACCTACTCTTCAAAAGACCTTCAAGGAGGGGGATACCCAGTAAGTAAAATTTTGGAATATATATTGGAAGCTTTAACATGTTTTGTTTGTTTGTTAGAAAACCTTACTTATTTTAAATCTGCAGACAGTGGTCCGCCACATATACACGTTTACCACATGTGAAGAAGTTGATCAGCTGGCTTGTGGAAGCAACTGCAATGACCCAGGGGTTATATATAACAAGATCGAGGAAATCAGCGGGGAATGGTGTCAAAAAGAAAGAATCTTTACTTGGGTAAATCAGGCATACCAGCGAAGTCAGTCAAGGTGAGTGGCACCTCCGTAGCTACAAACCATCTATTCCTAGTTTAATAACCGCAGAACGTATGTGTGAATAAGTTACAAAGGGGTGGCTAGAAGAAGTAAAAGTAGCGGAAGCAGCAGAGTTTTGATACCTGCGGTCAACCATCGAAACCAGTAGAAAGAGTAAAATAGAGGTAAAGAAGAGCATGGAGGCATGGTGAGGTTGATGAAGTCGGGTTTCAGGGTTGATGTTTGAGAGAAGGATAGCTCCGAGATTGAAAGGTAAAGTCTATAAGACAGTAGTGAGACCTGTTATGACATATGTTTTGGAGACAGCGGCACTGTCTACAATAGACTGGAGGTGGCAGAGTTGAAGATGCTGAGATTTTCACTGGGAGGGACCAGAACGGAGATTATTAGTAAAGAGCAGACCAGAGGATGGGCTAAGGCTGGGCAGTTTGCAGATAAAGTAGAGGTTCAGATGGTTTGTATAAGTTTTGAGAAGAGATAGTGGATATGTTGGAAAGATAGAGCTGCTGGACAGGAGGAAAAGAGGAAGTGAAGGAGGACATGGAGATGGTTGGTATGACAGTTGAAGATACAAAGGATATAAATAGGATGGAGGCAGGTGATCCACTGTGGAAGGGGGGCAGCTAAAAGAAGAAGAATTAACACAGATAATTGATCAAATCCAGAACTCCTTCTTCAAAGCATCAACTAAGATCTAGTGAAAAAATAACACATTAGTGATCAGCTGCTACTAGCTACTACAAATAGATACCTTGCAGGGCTTTAGAGTTCTGCTACAGAATGCAAGAGTCTTTTTTACATTTGAAAACCTCTTAACTCTTATTTTCCACTGTAGGTCCCCTGCTGGAAACTGGACCTACAACTTAAATGGTATTGTAGCATCGCTCATTACAACCCAGGATGAAGAGAGGGTGCGCTCTGATACCAACAAACCCAACACGTCACCCCAAACCACCATCATCTCTGTTGTGAGGTAAATTTATTTGTATTTATGAAGTACGTCCTGGTATCAACAGGTAATTATAGCTTGTTAGAGCTTTGTCAATAAAAAAGCAGTTTCTTCATCTGAAACTATGAATCAGCTTTATTAAGTAACAGGTAACATGAAGGTTACACAAACTAAACTATATACTGTCTACAGTCAGTCAGTCATTTTCTGCCACTTCTTCCATAGTGGGACGAGGGAAGCTGGTGCCTATCTCCAGCAGTCTATGGGCGGGAGGAAGGTAAAAACTGGACAGGTCGCCAGTACATTGCAGGGCAATACAGTGTAAATACAGTGTAAATAACAGGCAGTGACCTTTGAATGACCTCATCCAGTTTTTCTGTGTAAAGCTTGTATGTTCCTCCCATGCATGCATGGGTTCTTCCCTGGTACAGTATCTCCCACCTCTCACGCATTGTTATCCCCTAGGAAACAGATAGAAAAGGGATGGATAAATAGTTGGATAGGAGAGGAGTGGTTACTGAAAGTAACATGTTGTACTAGGTACTAAGAGTTCTTGAAAGAACAAAAGGATTCACAGGATCTTAAGAATGTAAAACATGGGGTGTGGTGGTGGCGTAAGGGTAAAATGCACGACCCATTTTCGGAGCCCTTAGTCCTCTACACAACCGTTGACCTTTGCCGCATGTCCTCCCCCCTCTCTTTCCACCCCTTTCCTGTCAGCTCACTGTCAAAAATAAATAAATAAAGGCTGCTAGAGCTGCAAAAAGACATAATAAACATGAAAAATGCTGTGGTAGGAAATAGTGATGAAGAACAAGTCTGTCTTGTTGTTCACTACTTTACAATAATGTGTGTGAGCAGACTTTTCTTGGCACTGTGGGGTGCAGTCATGACAAGGTGAATTACATTTTTTATTCAGAGTTCCCTCAAACTGTCCAAGAAATATCAGCTTGTTGGCCTTTGACCCTGATGGAGACGAGGTCAGATGCAGATTTGCAGAAAATACCTTATCAGAGTGCACCGACTGCACACAGCCACCTGTCCTCAGCCTCTCATCTGTAAGTAACCAATGTCCATTCACTGGACAAAAGTGTGTAATTAACACTGGTAATTACGCTTTAAAATACAGAATATATATAATAAAAAACAAAATCATAATAACCATAAAATTAACATTTGCAATTTTGCCATTTTTGATTTAACCATTTGGTTTCTTGTTTGTCCTCTTGCAGTCTTGTACTCTTTCATTCAGCTCAACTAACAGCAGTTCTGAAGGTCCATATGCAGTGCAGCTGATAATGGAGGACCTGGCTGAACAAGCTATTACTGTGACTCAACCCAACGGTGGACAGGCGGTGATAAGTGCAGGCGCCATAATCAACAAGATACCTGTCCAATTTGTTTTCAGAGGTACGATGGCAGGTTTTAATTGGCTTGCTTTATAATCACCTTCAGTAATTGGGGAAAAAAATCCAGGACATTTGTTAGATCTTTCCTGCTAGGATATAGGTGGGGAAGTAGTGGCCATGGTGTCTAATCAAATGCAGGTGATTAAGTGAACACCTGGAAGTGTTTTGGCATGTTGCAGGTCGGTGCAGATCAGCCTGGACCTGGGAGAAGCAACTTTCACTCCATATCAAATAAGGCCTCTTCCAAAGACTTTACAATGAATTTGGCAGAATAATTTAGGTTTGCAAAGTTTCATCTGAACGAATCACACATTTCTGGACCAATGTTCTTTGGACAGATCAGACCAAAGCACAAGTATTTGCAACTAATGCGCTGTGCCATGTTTCATGAAAACCAAACAGATCAAATCTGCACAAAGACCTTCTAACAATTGTCGGTGATTCTGCCTGTTTTGTAGCTATAGGACCTTGCAGTCATGGAGTCTGACCTTGAACGTCTTTGTATGTTATAAGATTCTAGAGACAAAGTGAGGCCACCAGTCCAGCAGATGAACCTTGGTGATGAATCTACAGTAGAATGTTTGACAAAGGGGAAAAAAAAAGTGTTACGGTGGCCTAGCCAAAGTCCTGAGGTTTTGAACATTTGTAGCTGTGAAGAAATTAATATCTGCAAAAGTCAATACCTGAAGAAATTTTCCAAAGGAGAGCAGGCAAAAATTTCTTCAATATGACCTGAGAGACTAACTAAGTAAAAAAAAAATGTATCTATGAGCTATAGAACCATGGGGTGTACTTAGTTTTCTCCATGCCTGGCAATACAGTCACACTTTGTTGATCTTTATGTCTGAAATATCTCTCCAAACAGAAAATGTCTCAACAGCAACTGGGTGGATTATGAACTAATACAATGCTTCACACTTCTCCACTGTATGAATAAAGAAATCTGACAAAACAACGATAAATAATCACATTTGACAAAATTTATTTAAAAACAACTAACTGTGTTGTTGTTTTATGATATTCAGTTGATCCTGCAGTTCCATCCTGCACAGAAGGTCTTTACCTGCCCAGATTCCTGCCTCCGACTCCTGAAAACAGAGCTCATATCAGCGCCACTATCAATCAGACGCTTGAAATCAGCATCAGAGCAGAGGCCGCTCAGTCTGTGTAGGTGAAAGTAAAACACATCTGAAGGATGTTAAAAGTGACCGTGATGAAAACTGGTATGCAAATCTGCCTCCTGTTCTCCAGGTTTATATTATTTCTGTTGACCAAGTTTAACACCGATGCAGGAAAGATGATAATGAAAAAAACAATGGACAAACAGGAGAAATTGCTCATTTTTATTCACTACCCTTAAAAATGCAAAAAAGGGTCAATTAGATAGAAGAACTGTTGTTGTTTTTTCAAATTAGAAAAAATTAAATGTATGAAAAAATTTGGAAAAAGAATCACACAGATGTCCTCGTATGAAGCACTCATGCTTTCAGAGAAAAGAAAACAAGCAGCGTTTGTTTGCTTGTAGGAGAAGAAATAGAAGCATCACCTGACCAGTCTTGATTTTCTATTTGTTAAAGGATCACTAACTTGGTGTTCAGTGGGCCGTACACCGTGATCAGGAGCACATCAGGATCAGGAAACTTCACCTTGAGGTGGAAACCAACTGACTTTGAAGGAGGACTTAGCCACCCCATCTGTTTTGTTGTACAGGCAAAGTTAGCATCTTGTCTTGTGAATGTTACACTTTTCAAAGTAAAGAAAAAATAAAAGAAATAACAGTGCGTATTGCCATCTGTTTACTGAATTAGCTCTTTCACTCACTGCTTCCACAGTTTCTCCAGCTCTGTGTATAACTCTGACCTTCGATGCATTGTTGTGACGGTTGCAAACTGTGAGTGGGAAACTTTCATCTTTCTCATTTTTTTAAATTACTGCAGGTATTACCTAGATAATGATGTCACTGCCAATCTGTTGTATTGTTTGCAGATTCAGTACCAGCCGAATCCACAGCGATTGTGCTTACTACACCCACACCTATACAAACTCCAGCCACCCATTCTCCAGCTACAGCCATAATGGCGCCAACAACAGCAGTCATACCACCTCCAACCAGCTCTGCTGCTACAACCACCATTGCTTTGACGGATTCAACAGCACCTGACCCAAGACCGCGTAAGTATGACAGAAGTAAAGTTTATCCTTTATGGTTTAGGGACTGGCTGTATATCAGAACCTTTAATTTAAATTGTTCTGACCTACTTTGTTATGTTAATATCCTGTTCTTCTAGATTATGTTATAGCTGTGGATGCAATGATCTCCACTACATTGACACTGGAGGATAACAAGGATACTATCATGCAACTGGTCAGTAAGTGATTAAAGTGGTTTGTTTTAGATGGTGGCAGCCCAAGGCAGCATTCATACTAGAGCCACCACTGCAGATCAGCTATGTTTACAATGTAGCACTGGCAAAATGTATCTTAGTAGAACTTCCTGTTTTCTGTTTCAGCTTAAAGAAGAACTGATTCAACGAGGGCTGACATCAACCATTAGTCTACGCCTGCTGAGCAGCAGTTTAATGGACGCCACAACAACAGCTGCCCCCTAGTGGCTAATTGGGAGAATGTAATTTGACTCTTGGAAGGAAATGTTTTGAGAAGCTTGGATTCAGTCATTTTGTTCTTCTGACTCTTTCAGTACATCTTCTGAATCAAACTCATTCATGACGCTTCTAGATAATTAAATCAAATGTGAAAATATCTTAAGATTTTCTTTTGAATTTAGTGCTTTTTTTTAGTGTTTGGAAATAAAATATCGTGGTGCATGTTGTGTAAGTCATCTTTTACTTGACTTAAGTCTAGTACTAAATCTTTTCCGCAGTCACAGAGTTTGCATACAACATGCTGTGTGAAAGTGTGACTTACTATATGAGAGTGAGTGAGTGCTCAAGGGTCCGGAAGACAGAGAATCCATGTGGTTAAAAAAAATCATATACAGGGGTTGGACAATGAAACTGAAACACCTGTCATTTTAGTGTGGGAGGTTTCATGGCTAAATTGGACCAGCCTGGTAGCCAGTCTTCATTGATTGCACATTGCACCAGTAAGAGCAGAGTGTGAAGGTTCAATTAGCAGGGTAAGAGCACAGTTTTGCTCAAAATATTGAAATGCACACAACATTATGGGTGACATACCAGAGTTCAAAAGAAGAAAAATTGTTGGTGCACGTCTTGCTGGCGCATCTGTGACCAAGACAGCAAGTCTTTGTGATGTATCAAGAGCCACGGTATCCAGGGTGATGTCAGCATAACACCAAGAAGGACGAACCACATCCAACAGGATTAACTGTGGACGCAAGAGGCAGCTGTCTGAAAGGGATGTTCGGGTGCTAACCCGGATTGTATCCAAAAAACATAAAACCACGGCTGCCCAAATCACGGCAGAATCAAATGTGCACCTCAACTCTCCTGTTTCCACCAGAACTGTCCGTCGGGAGCTCCACAGGGTCAATATACACGGCCGGGCTGCTATAGCCAAACCTTTGGTCACTCATGCCAATGCCAAACGTCAGTTTCAATGGTGCAAGGAGCGCAAATCTTGGGCTGTGGACAATGTGAAACATGTATTGTTCTCTGATAAGTCCACCTTTACTGTTTTCCCCACATCCGGGAGAGTTACGGTGCGGAGAAGCCCCAAAGAAGCGTACCACCCAGACTGTTGCATGCCCAGAGTGAAGCATGGGGGTGGATCAGTGATGGTTTGGGCTGCCATATCATGGCATTGCCTTGGCCCAATACTTGTGCTAGATGGGTGCGTCACTGCCAAGGACTACCGGACCATTCTTGAGGACCATGTGCATCCAATGGTTCAAACATTGTATCCTGAAGGCGGTGCCGTGTATCAGGATGACAATGCACCAATACACACAGCAAGACTGGTGAAAGATTGGTTTGATGAACATGAAAGTGAAGTTGAACATCTCCCATGGCCTGCACAGTCACCAGATCTAAATATTATTGAGCCACTTTGGGGTGTTTTGGAGGAGCGAGTCAGGAAACGTTTTCCTCCACCAGTATCACATAGTGACCTGGCCACTATCCTGCAAGAAGAATGGCTTAAAATCCTTCTGACCACTGTGCAGTACTTGTATATGTCATTCCCAAGACGAATTGATGCTGTGTTGGCTGCAAAAGGAGGCCCTACACCATACTAATAAATTATTGTGGTCTGAAACCAGGTGTTTCAGTTTCATTGTCCAACCCCTGTATTTCCCCCATAAAATTATAATTTACTAAATATAAAACCATAAATTTCATATAAAAAGAAGTTATAACTAAAACAACTAAAGAACTCAGATGAAATTACTGAGTTAAAAAATGTGGACCGGTCTTATAAAATATACTGAAAATACGGGTTATGATAACAAGACGGCAAAACAGAAAAATAAATCCCAAAAATCAGAGGGTTTTTATGAGTTTCAGCAGCTTTGCTACTCTGTGGCCCACAGTGCTCTCATCCTGAGTGATCCTTCTCTGCACATCCTCATCGGCTAGAATAGTCAGAAACAATGACTGAGCAGAAACACTGAATATGTTTGGAAATTTTCATTTTCCTCTCTGGATCAATTCACTGATTCCAAATGGGCTGCCATGAACCATAAGTGTACGGGTACTTACTGCTGGTTCAGTGTTAGTCACAACACCCCCAACACCTTAGGTGTTTCTTGTGAAAATGTGTTCAATGCCTGAAGAGAATTGTGTTTCCTCAAGCATTTGCAAATCCAAATCCTAATCGAAAACATAACAAATATTTGTTTTATTTTAGATTTTAACTTTTTCAGGTTGGGTATGCCCCTTTGCTTTGTGTTTGTTTATTACAAATTGTTGGCATTATTTCTAAATATTTGTCTGACTCTTAAATATTTCATGAACGAAAAATCCAGCAATAACATAGATCTCAGTCCTACTTACATGTTTCAGATCATAAAACCAATTATACTATCAGACAAAACCAGTTACGGTTGTGCCACCTGTGCCTGTCTTCAAGTATTTGCCATATATGGCAATGAGTCTTTTATATCACTGTGGAGAACTGCAGCCAAATAATTTTTAGTTTTTTTTTTTATTCGGATAATTTTTTGGTAATTAATTTTTACAGGACCAGGATGTTTTTGATAGCTTTTTTTTACATGAAGAAATAAAATAATAACATAAAAACTGCATTTATTTAATTGCATTCAGTATTTCCTCTGACTATCTTTGTATGATGTTAAAATTGTATGATCTGAAACGCTTAAGTTTGACCAAGCAAAAACAGAACAAATCTGTAAGGTGCAAATAATTCTCACTTCACAGCCTTGTAAATAAGTGTAGTGTAAGTAGGAGTTTAGGGTTAATATACTGGCTGCTTTTGGAAATATTACCTCATAATTCTTATTCAGGTATGTATGGAGTTCACACTTTACAAGTGCAAAGTTACCACATGCTAATGATTTTTCTTGCTAATATACACGCAGTACTGAGGGGAAATCTTTAATGCTTTTGTAGTGGACATGACTTTAAGATGGCAGGTTCTAGGCTGCAAGAAAAACATGATAAAAAAGAGTTGAACTAAAGAGTAGGTTCAAGAGGTACAATGGGAATCACCCAAAATAAACAACCATGTTCAGACAACAGATTCTACTTAGTCTGCCTACACAATGCAATATGTATTAATGTGTTAATTATTGCATGGAGTTTGCATGTTCTCTCCAGGTATACTAGATTCCCCCCACAGTCCAGGTTAAAGGGGAAAAGCATGTTATGTTTCAAAAAAGAATACAGATTAAACTAAATTAACCCTTCACATACTAGTCACTAGAATAAAGAGACAGAACTTAAATAGTGAGCTACACCATTTGAACTGATAAAAAAGCAATCCTAAAGACAAATCACTCTAGTAGATGTGCTTTGCTGAACAAAGGGTTTCCTCCATTTAAGTGTACATCAGCTCATAACATTTCTACTCAAACCTTGTCGAAAAAATCTATATAATTTAGAAAATACTGTACATAAAATTATAACTTGAGAAATTTGACTGAGGGATCAGAAAATACACAGAAAACTAAGTTCCAGTACAGAAATAAAATACCAAAGTAAGACTGTCAAACAGAATTCAATATTTTGATGATAAATCTGTGCAACACACAGTGGAAAACAGCAGAAACCTAATTTAGGTCATTCAAACTATCGCCCAGAACTGAGACCAGGACTGATGTTTGTTGTTTGGACAACTGTGTTGATAAGTTAATGTTTCGACTTATAAGGGGTCCAGTAAGGGCTTAAGATTGGAACATAGCAAAATACTTCTTGACTGTATGAAATCTGACTGTATGTTATTTCGGATACTTTTAATACAGTCGGCAGTCTCGGCTAATGATACCTCCAATCAGAACCACGGATGCCATTCAGCTCAGCACCAAATGTAACAACAGCCAGTTGTTAAACTGTGGCCTATTAATATCCAATAACTTAGCGTTATAACCCACTGATATGAATATTTTTTGGTATCTTTAAGATAAAAGACATTATGGATCCCGCAGTGGGGAGATTCAATTACTTAAGCAACTAAAGAAAACAATAAAGTGCCAGGAAATTTAAAAACAACATGTTATAAAAAATTTAAATAAGACAGAAATATGAGTACAAATATAATATACAGGGGTTGGACAATGAAACTGAAACACCTGTCATTGTAGTGTGGGAGGTTTCATGGCTAAATTGGACCAGCCTGGTAGCCAGTCTTCATTGATCGCACATTGCACCAGTAAGAGCAGAGTGTGAAGGTTCAATTAGCAGGGTAAGAGCACAGTTTTGCTCAAAATATTGAAATGCACACAACATAATGGGTGACATACCAGAGTTCAAAAGAGGACAAATTGTTGGTGCACGTCTTGCTGGCGCATCTGTGACCAAGACAGCAAGTCTTTGTGATGTATCAAGAGCCACGGTATCCAGGGTAATGTCAGCATACCACCAAGAAGGACGAACCACATCCAACAGGATTAACTGTGGACGCAAGAGGAAGCTGTCTGAAAGGGATGTTCAGGTGCTAACCCGGATTGTATCAAAAAACATAAAACCACGGCTGCCCAAATCACGGCAGAATTAAATGTGCACCTCAACTCTCTTGTTTCCACCAGAACTGTCCGTCGGGAGCTCCACAGGGTCAATATACACGGCCGGGCTGCTATAGCCAAACCTTTGGTCACTCATGCCAATGGCCAAACGTCAGTTTCATGGTGCAAGGAGCGCAAATCTTGGGCTGTGGACAATGTGAAAACATGTATTGTTCTCTGATGAGTCCACCTTTACTGTTTTTCCCCACATCTGGGAGAGTTACGGTGTGGAGAAGCCCCAAAGAAGCGTACCACCCAGACTGTTACATGCCCAGAGTGAAGCATGGGGGTGGATCAGTGATGGTTTTGGTTGCCATATCATGGCATTCCCTTGGCCCAATACTTGTGCTAGATGGGTGCGTCACTGCCAAGGACTACCGAACCATTCTTGAGGACCATGTGCATCCAATGGTTCAAACATTGTATCCTGAAGGCGGTGCCGTGTATCAGGATGACAATGCACCAATACACACAGCAAGACTGGTGAAAGATTGGTTTGATGAACATGAAAGTGAAGTTGAACATCTCCCATGGCCCGCACAGTCACCAGATCTAAATATTATTGAGCCACTTTGGGGTGTTTTGGAGGAGCGAGTCAGGAAACGTTTTCCTCCACCAGTATCACGTAGTGACCTGGCCACTATCCTGCAAGAAGAATGGCTTAAAATCCCTCTGACCACTGTGCAGGACTTCTATATGTCATTCCCAAGACGAATTGACGCTGTATTGGCCTCAAAAGGAGGCCCTACACCATACTAATAAATTATTGTGGTCTAAAACCAGGTGTTTCAGTTTCATTGTCCAGCCCCTGTATGTATGTCTTAAAAAACCTGTTGGCATCCACCACTTTAATGGTTTATTTTCATTTTCAACAAACCAACAGTCTTATGACATTATCTGAGTGAACTGGTACAGATAATAACTTAACCGGACCTCACACTGAGAAATCCGAACTAACCCTTTTTTACTCGACAACATTTTGTTGTCATAATCTGCCTGTGTTTGGGGTTTGAGTTTGAGTTCTGTTCACTTTTCTCTGTACTGCCATGTTCTTCACTTGCTTTATTTCAGATCATGTATGTTTGATTCATTCTGGCGCATAGGTGTTGTGTTTACCCCTTCCATGGATTCCTATGTTAGATGTTTTAGTTAGTATTGTCTTTTAGATCTAGTTCCTTCCTGTTTATGTTCGTTTGGTAATCTCATTGTTTACTTATTTCAGTTCACTTAGATGTTTTCAGTTACTTCCATAGACTCTGTACTCATCAGAGTTAATTAGTCACCCTCCCTCAGTTACCTTCTATCTCCCTGTGTCTAGGTAATAAATGGTATAACATTAGAAAGCCTTGGTGTTTCCCTATAAATAGGGCATCATTTGGAATAAAAATGCATTTGTGCGTTGCCATATCTTCTCTTCCAATACCAAAACAGCTTTGGTGAAGGCAATGTAATGATGTGGGGTCCATCACTGGACAAACAAGGACCATCATTATTGGAGGCCATCTTAGTGCAGAGACAACCCCTTACCTCAACTCTAGTGGAGCAAACTCTATCCTCCAAGATGTCAATATTCTCCCCAAAAGAGGAGGGTTTATCAGAGGCTATCTCCAGAATCTAGGGCCGTAGAGGATGGAGTAGCCTGCTTGCAGTCCTGATATGAATGCCATTGAACACATCTGAGATCAGCTCAGGCTGAGCTTTTGCTCTTCATGTGAAAGTAACAGAACTGTTCAGAAAACATTTTTCCCAATTCAGTTCTAAAGTCCTTGAGGGGCAAGTCCAAGTCAAGTCTCAAGTCTTTAACGAAATGAGAAGAGGAAATCAGGCAACCAAAAAAGAAAAGACAAAAGGAGAGGGAGAAAGAAATTCACATTTCCTTGAAAAGAGAGATGAGCAGCACAACACACACTGAGGTAATATTAATAGTGACTGTCTGAGAAAGGCAGCACATTACTACTACTATTACTACTGTATTTTTATTATATAGATCATTTACTATCATATATTAGTCACTATCAAAGTTCAAAGGAGATAAGGTAAAAACTGTTACGTTTTGAACCAATATTTTAGCGCAGCGATACATTATGACTTATTTATTACCAATGAATTCCTTGCAATTTTAGGATGGTCATCCTATTATCAGGACAAATTATATGCAAAAGACTTCAAAAACTGTAATGATCACCAAATGATCTACCGTTATTTTACATTATTACAAATGAAACAGAAAAGGGAAGTATTTCAGCCTGTGGCTATAATGAAAGCCAGATAATTATGGGTCAATTTATTATGACCTATTGTTGGTGCCTTAACTATTTGATCTTAAAAAGTCTTACAGTCATTACTTAATTACTTGTTGCAATCCATTCACTTTTAATCAATCCATTGTCTATAATTGCTTATCCTTGCAGGGTAGTGGGCGTGGGGCATCTAGTGCCTGCCTGCAGAAGTCATTGGGCAAGAGGCGGGATACACCCCGGAGAGTTCATTAGATGGTGAAAAAATAAATCTCAAGCTGTGCCATGCATCAGAAAGCTGACCAGCCTGCAAGGGATTTACTGGAGAATAAATTCCAACTTTCATTTTTACCACTATCTCTGCTTCAACACATTTCCAAAACCAGCTAATTCTTATTTTTCTGCAAATAGAAATGAAAGTCTGGGAATTTGACTCAGTATAAAGCTTAAGCTAGGGTTTGGTTTACAATTATTTACACCATGGCCACAATATTAATTGTGAGACATAAAAATCAAGTGAGCATGGCAGCCCACCAAGATGGCTTACACATAGGGTCCCAAATTTCATGCTATGCTTCTGATTGTTCTAAATAAAGGAAGAAAATGGATTAATGTTCAAAACATTGTCTCTTATGAGAGTCCCATGTAGCTGCAGGTGGCTTCATATAAACAAAAACTTCAAAGTTGTTCTTTTTTTGAGTTATTTTTAGGCTGTAATGGCCTTTTTTGAGAGTAGTCAGATAGGAAATGTTGTGGAAAGAGCGGGTTAAGGGAGAGCAAAAAGCGTCAATGGAACGGGATTCAATCCCGCGACAGCCTGCGTTGAGGACTAAGGCCTAAGCAGATCTGAATGTAAGAAAAACATCACTGGAGCTCCCAGACACTTGAGTTATGTGGTGAGAAATATTGTGTATTATGGCTGACCTGACCAAATTCTAGGATTCAGCTTGATATTTGAGGTTAACAGGAAAACAGAGTATCTTGGAGATGAAAAAGTCAAAGTTCAAAGGTTCTTTCACCTTTAATAAAAAAACAACTTTTTAAAGTTATTTAATTAAATTCAATTCAATTTAATTCAATTTATTTATATAGCGCCAATTCACAACACGTCATCTCAAGGCACTTCACAAAAGTCAGGTACATACATTCCAATTAATCCTTATCATTGAACAGTGCAGTCAGATTCAGTTATTTATTCAAATTGGATACAAAGTTTTTCTGTCTAAGGAAACCCAGCAGATTGCATCCAGTCAGTGACTTGCAGCATTAACTCCTCCCGGATGAGCATGTAGAGACAGTGGACAGTTATTCCTTATAGTGAGAAACACCTTTGGTTGTGGTATGAACAGAACCTCTAAAAAAAACAGCTTTTAATCTTTCAGACCTTTTTGATTCGCTGAATTTAGTTCAGTTCTGTTTAATTAAACGACATCCATTAAAAGTCATCTACATCATAGCTTTTAGCCCCGGGATATCAAATAATCTGGGCTGAAATAAACAGATGTAAATTCACCCACAGAAGTGAAAGCCAAACACAATTACAACAGGTCAGATCCGAACAAAGCCAGTTGACGCCAACAGAGAATTGTTTGTATTCAGAACCTGATACTGGTTGGACAAGTTTTAGCAGCAATTCAGGTAAACAAGCCAGGAATTTTAATTGTATCTTGTGTATCAGGAAAAGCAGAGAGATGCATGACTCATGGTTGTCAAGACTTTGGAATGAAAACTACAGATGAAACTAAACCAGCCAATAAAATTAAATCAATTTTACATGTATGTAGTAAAATTGCAGTAAAATTGTTAAGTAAATGTGTTTATTTTGCAGAATAATTATTTGTGACCATTCTGCTATATCTAAAGCAACATAGAAAGTTTAGCAGGTTGATTTTTAACAACAGAGACAGTAACCTTCGAGGCTTGTTGCCACCCTTTCGTTGAAAAGTGTTTTTTTTTAAACGATGATGAGTGGCGTTCCTAGAGTATCCAAACTAAGGTATATAGTTTAGACTAATCTGACCTACAGAGTAACATTGGCCCTAACTTTGACGCTGTCAAAGAGGAAGAATAATGAGCACTTTGTAAATCAGGTCCACACCTTCATCGCCATACATGCATCACAACAAGCCCAGTTGCACCTGCTTGAAAAGGTAAGAACAGGTTATACATTAAATAACTTCATTGTGTTTTTTGTTTTGTTTTTCTTCCACTTTTCCGTTTTCTTCTCCAAGGCACCTGCTTTAATAATAATTTTGATAAACAGGTGATTTAAAATAAAATCTTCAACTAATTTTATCTTTCAAATCAAACAATAATAATAATACATTTTATTTATAAAGTACTTCAAAAAAGAGCACCACAGGATAAAAGTAAAATAAAACCCTAAAAAAACCTCAAATAAACCCAACCAGTGTGACTCCACAGCTTGTTTTTTCAGCTATGTTTCTACATACAATAACACTGGTTTAAACAATTCTTTACTTTGCCCTTACTAGTTTTGTTTTAATCTGTTTTAATATTTAATTATCGTAAAACAAAACATTTTACTCGTGGCGAACAGAAAGTAAAAGCAGCTAATTTAAAGGCATGGGGTTGCTTATGTAACTAAATGTTGCATACATTACAGTGTGTTGCTAGGCAACTAGGTAAATGCCAGCTTTAATTGTGTTATTATGAAGGGCGGGGCCTCTTGTTCCCTGGCTTAGACATCAGATGTTGATAAAGGAACTGACTTTTACCGAGTTGAAACAACTGATCTGTGACAAGTGCTTCATGTTATTGGACGCTTTGTTTTACCTACTTTTATCCATTCAAATAAATGGTAGTTTAAGCATAGTTCTTCTAAATTAGGAGGATGTATTCTTTATAAACATTGAGGCAATGACTGCAGGAAAATAAAGTTCAAGACTACCAGAAGAGACAGAGAGAGAAAGACGTTACTCGTCTGTTGCTCAGTGGTCCAAAGTCGTCTTTTCAGTTGAAAGTGAAGCTTTCATCTGGAGTCTAAAAGAAGAGTGGAGAGGCACAAAATCCATGTTTTGTTAACGGCCAGTGTGAAGTTTCCACACTCGATGAAAATTTGGGGTGCCGTGTCATCTGCTGGTGTTCGTCAACTGGGTTTTCTGAAGAACACAGTCAACACAGCCATCTGCCAGGAAAAGTTACAGTGCTTCATGCGACTTCACTGCAGAAAATAACTGCTTTAATATCCATGAGATCACCATGCTTGATTTATGAGGTATTGTCCAGAAGATGAGAGACGCAAAACCAAAGCACCCTGGACTTCCATTACACCTTGGCGGAACCACAGGCTGGTTGCCTCCATGCTACACAGCAATGATGCAGTAATTCATGCAAATGAGCCAAGTATTGGGTGCATATGCTGTAAAGTACATGTGCTCGCTGTACTTTTTAGTAAGTCCACATTTTTAACAGGGTTTAAACAATTCAGTTTTTAATTGGTCCGATGAAATTTAAATGTTTTTTGAAAAACTGACTTTCTGTGTTACTTTAAGACATTTTTATCAAAATTTCCTCAAGTAAATGCTTGAGTGTAATGAGTGTAATGTGTGTGTAATGAACCTCATACTATAAACTGTACTTCACTTTTTAAATTGAATGAGCAAACCTTTTGAGTGATAACGAAATTTACTGCGATGCCCCCATACTGTCGTCTAGGTTACAGCTGTATGAGGATTTGCATCATACAGCTTGTAGACAGAGCTGAGAGGGAGCAGGGTAGGGGTATACATACAGGGTGAAGTTTACATGTTACATATGACAAGCTAATGTTATCAAGTTTCATTTAAAGAAACTGAATATGGGGCACGGTGCATGGTGTAACAGTACAGAACGCAACCCCGACAGAGGTCTCAGTCCTCGACGCAGCTGTCCCAACCCAAGAGGCCTGTGCTGCATGTCTTCCCTCTCATTCGACTTCCTGTCTCCCTTTTTCTAAAAAATAACAAATAAAGGCCTCTAGTGCTCAAGGAAATCGTTATAAAATAGAAGCAATCAAAGATAGTATGAGTGCTAAAGAGAGTCACAAACAACTGTGACTTTGCTGGAGATGACCAATAAGAATAAGACTTACACTTTGTTTTGGGGGTATAAGAGCCAGAGGTTTAAAAGAATGTCTGACAAAGAAATAATAACAAAGAAGACTGAAAATCTTTGAAATGCTTTAATTTTTGGTTTGTTTATTTGATTGGTTTATAGTTCATAGTTAATCTAACCCTTAATTAATGCTAGGCGATTTTCTTTGATAGAAAACCACACCCTATAATCTCTTTCTAATGAACAGAAAAGAGAAAGGAGGGGCAGAGGATAAGAGACTGAGATTGAAAGGATATATCCTCATTGTCACTAACAGCTCCTTCTGTAGAGACATTGACTCATGCACCATGTTGCTCTCTGTGCTGCTGTTACTGCTGGTCTGCGGTTCACAAGCCACTCAGTATTATGGCACTGTGATGACCTACTACCCAAAGGAAATAGATACAAATGGATATGTCTTGGTAAGTTGAGATTGCCTAAAAACTCTTGTGTTTATCTTCCAAAGCTTTATTTTTACTTAACACCTCTTTGCCACTAACCTGTAGGTGAAAATTCAGTACAAGCTGAGCTCAGTTTCTTGCACAGACAATGACACGTGGAGCTGCAATGGCAACTGTGGAAACGAGACAGTGGGTGTTGAATTATACAAGGTTGACGAAAGCACCGGGGAATGGTGTCAGAGAGAAGGCATCGTGACCCGGATGGTTTCCGGCACCGCTCCATTTGAGCTTGTGTGAGTCTAGATCGTCAGTGTCCAAATTTAAATTTGATGATGGTTAAATTGTAATTCAGGAGTCAGGAAAACGTTCAACCTTCATCGGTTCTTGTTGGGCCTTAGAGATCGGCTCGAACACCACAGCACATCAGTACCAGTACTAGCATTTGTTAATGCTTATGCCATTCTGGGTGTGGATCTGAAAGCTTCTCAATATCCACCAGTGCAGGTTTGCTGGTGAAAACTGGATAGCTGGAATCATAAACAGCATCGTGTCCTGGAGAGCCGTGACAGACATTGAGCTGGGTTTCCGGTCTGACACCACCCAAATCAACACATCACCGCTGACCACCATCCTCCCAGCTCTGAGGTAAATCCTTCACAGTCACATGCTGGCATCAGGATTTGATTTTTCATCCTTACTACACTTTAAAAGCAGCTTAGCAGTATTTGCATCTGGAACATAAATGATCTTTCTGATGTACCTGAGGAATCAGAGAAATGACCCAAGCATTTTTCCAAAAACAGATGAGTCACAATGTTACATCATTATCACAACAAAAATAATTTTATATAATAATATAACTTGGCTGATGTTTTTGTGACCCAGATTGAACTGGAAAGTACTGAACACAAATGAACTGGTTAAAGTGTGAGTCATGTGTTTCAAGCGAGAAGATGTTTTGCAAGGAGCTTAAACAATAACAGAAAAGGGCAGTTAGACTCATTAAACTTACATTACCACATTGTTCCTTGAAGAAACTGGGAACTTATGAACCATTCAAATGTCATGAGAAACAAAGCACAGAAGAACAATTGACAAGTTATAGTAACCATATTAAGGTGAGTCTGGGTGTGGCTGTGGGAAATTATTCATGCTTATTCATTCCTGCGCTTTCAGGGTCCCTTCAAACTGTCCAAGAAATATCAGGTTGTTGGCGTTCGACCCTGATGGTGATGAGGTTAAATGCAGGAATGGGATCACATCAGATTCAGAGTGTAACCCCTGCACACCTCCATCCATCCTCAACCTCTCGCCTGTAAGTGACAGCTCTGCAGAGGAGATTTACAAAGCAGTTTCCTTTGCTTTGCCTTACATTGCATGGTCTTCAGTCATCTCCATTTCTGCACTGCATTCATGCCCCAGACTGCACAAAACAATTTGGCCCCCTTTCATATTTCTTCAATTCGGCCACACTGCAGGGTTTTGAGCATGAGCGGCCTGTGTAAGGTTATGCAACAGCATCTAAATGGGTTGGTCAACGTTTGGACACATTATTTAAGTCTAGACTTTGACTTAGTGAAACCTTCTTTTTTTAAGCTGTTCAGTGGTGGACTTGCTTTGAAACACTGTCCTGCTCCATAAATTAAATGCACTTGACCTTAAAGTCCCAAACTAATAGCTGGACTTTGTCCTTCAGGATTTTCCAGTAGAAAGCAGAATTTGACTTTTCATCAATTGTGGTTGAATGTCCATTTTCTGAAGCATCACCACACTGCCACCGCCATGCTTTACTGTGGAATTATGTTCTTTTTTTGAAATGCTGTGTTAGTTTTATACTAGATCTAACAAGACGTACACCTTCCTAAAGGTTCCTCCGTTGTCCTGTCAGTTCATAGAATATTTTCCTAAAAGTTTTTGGAATCAGCAGGCTGTTTTTTGGGGAAATGTGAGATGGGTTTTTGTGGGTTTTTTTTGTGTTGAGTCATGAACTCTGACCCTAGCTGAGGCAAGTGAGGCCTGCAGAGCTTTAGATGTTGTTATGGGTCCTTTGTGACCTTCTGGGTGAGTAGTAGAGAAATGCTGGTTGCTCGGCCACTCTTAGGAAGATTTGCTATTGTTCCAAGTTTTATTCATTTATGGATAATGTCTTGCTGGAGTCTCATCAGCATTAGAAATGTCTTTGTAACTTCTACCAAAGTAAAATTGACGTCATTCTCCATTTGTTCTTGAATTTGCTGTCCTGGATTTTGCAGCCTACCTCATTCCTCAGGAGTCTTTCTTTCTCCACACGTCTAAATCAGATGTTTTTAGCATGCAGCCAAGTTCTATAGAGTACTTCTAACGACTTACCTATTTGATTTAGGTGTTGAAGAAGGTGCATGTCTGAAAGTTGCAGGACACTGGCCCCTGAAGACTGGAGTTTAAGGGCCCCTGGCCTACTCCATGTTGTCAGACAAGTCCTTTTTAACTGATGTCTTGATTCTACATGTCTGATAGTAATCAGACCTCAGTGTGGCTTGCTAAATTCAAGTCAGCTTTGCATAACATAAAATTTATCACAGTTAATGATTTAACAATGAGAGTACTTAAATTTTCACACAGGGCCAGGGTTGTTTGCATTTCCTCAGGTTATCTTTGATATTAATGGTGTTGGAGAAATAAAGCAAAACCAGAAGAAATCTGTAAGAGGCAAATATTTTTTCACAGCACTGTAAGCAAACCCAAATATGTTCATCAAGTCCAGCAGATGCAAGGAATTTATACATACTTTTGCATCACAGATGTCCTCATTTAAGCTACAAACGCAGCAGGTACAGAGTTTATTGTTCAGAATGACGTTTTTAAAATCAGTCAGTGATGTGAATGTTTTATAATGAACCACCACAGACTGTAAAAGACAAGTATCCATTCCATTAACTAAACAAAGCACCAACTAATTGTAAAATTGCATTATATTGGAAAATTATTAATTTTAGTCCAAATAAAAATCTATGAATCTGTGACATATTGTCATAATAAAAAAAGAAATGTGCATTAAGCACCTAATTTAAATCCTGTTTTCATGTAATAGATAATAAACAGGTTGTTGATATCAATGAGAAGCTAAGGGGAAAAACATTTCAACATGGAGGGCTCCGTTAAATACCAGGCAAATATACTAGGGGGGAGACATATGCACAATCTAGAAAGTAATAATCTAACACTGAGCATGAAGTTTAACTGTTTCATGTCTTTTCTGTCCTCTTGCAGTCTTGTACTCTGTCATTCAGTCCCACAAGCAGCAGCAACGAAGGTCCGTACGCAGTGCAGCTGGTGATGGAGGACTTCCCCAGGCAGGATATAGTCCTGCTACAACTCGACGGTTCCTCAGTGCAGAAGGCTACCAACGAAGCCATCAGCAAGATACCCATCCAGTTTGTTTTGAAAGGTCTGACCCAATATTCTGATTACAGTGTTTTAAAACCACAAAGAGCTGTTTTAAGGTCACATCTACTCTTTAGAGGTTCACTTTAGATATGTTCACAAAGATCAGTTCACTAAAGGGTTTACAAGTCATCATCATTTTATGACCTGGTTAAATGAAGAAGTTTAAGAGATTTGATCAACAAAACTACAGGAATTTATCTTTTTAAAAACATCTCCCCTGTCATTGGATTAAAACCTGCGGTCCAACTTCTGGAAAAAAAGTCAGGATTTTCTTCCAGAGTTGTTTTAGTGGAGCTGAATTTGTTGCTTTCCTTTGTTGTTCTAGTGGATCCTGCTGTACCATCTTGCACTGAAGGCGTATATCTGCCCAGATTCCTTTCTCCAACTCCAGACCACGGTTCCGAGATCCTAGCCACTGTCAATCAGAGACTAGAAATCAACATCAGAGCAGAGGCCACTCAGTCCACGTAGGTGGAAGCAAAACAAATTTAACAGAGTTTGAGTTAGATTGGGGCACAAAAAAAGTTTTCTTAATTTCTTGCTTCCTAAAGGATCTCTGAGCTCCTGTTCAGCGGTCCCCCTGATGTGGTGAAGAGTTCACAAGGTTTGGGAATCTTTACCTTGACATGGGCACCATCTCTTCTTGAAAATGGAGAGAGCCATCCCATCTGCTTTGTCGTCCAGTCAAGGTAAGTTGTAGAATGTAGTTTCAGGTAGGCTCCTTTCCTGTAAATCAGGCCAGTCGCACAAGATGCAAACCAAACAAAGACATCCATCCATCCATCCATCTATCCATCCATCCATCTATTCATTGTCCATACTTGCTTGTCCTTGCAGGGTTGTGGAGGGGCTGGTACCTATCTCCAGCAGTAATTGTATGGGGGGCGAGGTACACCCCCCAGATAGGTTGCCAGTTCACCCAGGACCTTCGCTGCAAGGCAACAGTGCTACCATCTGGGTAACAGTGCAGCCCAAAATAAAGAAATATTTAATTAAAAAGTAGCAAAAAAGAAACATGCAATAGAATTGCATACTTTTACCCTGTGGCATCCCCCTGTAAAATGTTGCCAGTCACTGACAAGAAGGGATTTAACTTTGGTGTAAGGAGCTTCTCATCCAGTATAACAACCATGTTAGATGATTGTTTCAGTGCAACATCCAACAAGACTTTGTGTTTAATTCTTTACCAAACAGGGAGCCAGTGCAGCCAGCATTCACAAAAGCAGACTTTACTTCTTGGTTTGTGCTGTTCCACTTCATGAACCGTATCCAGAACCAGGGTAGCTTTTTAGAGTAGTTTCCTCTGCATTTCATATTTCTTGTCAATTGTTAATTACACGACAGTTCATAATGAATTTTATATTATTATTTGCAAGAACAACAGATTTGTAGATTATAATAACGTTTTTCATAGTCAAACCTGATTTTAATACTTTTGGAGCTTAAGTAATGTCTTTAGATTCATTTTATCCATACGTTTCGACACAGGTTGGAAAGGCAGTCCATAGCTTTTAAACGTAAAGCTGGTTAGGTCTGTTTCACTGCTTTAATCACATTCTGGACTCTGCTGTTGCACTGGGTAAAAATCTTTGTTCGCGGATTGTGTCAACACTTCAGTGGGAGGAGGACCCGTTTAGCATCAGGGCACTTAATCTCCATAAATGGCTCGATTTAGGACCGCCACAGTGGAAAAACACCCCATTACTCAAACTCAAAACGCAAATTCACGGCTGTTCCAGAATGGGTCCATAGTGTAAGAACCCCCACGTCACAATGAACATGGCCAGCTTTTCTATCAGAACCTTATCATAGGTTACCTTTATTATGTAGGCTAAAGACTAAAGTTAAACATCAAAATAATCTTGTAGATACTAAGAATTTTCCAAATATGTGACATTCTGCACTGCAGGTAACAATGTGATTTGTTTTCATTGAAAGGAATATTTTTGGATATGACAAATGCGTTTTTTAAAACTGTTAATTTTGGGCTTAAACTGAAATAAAAGCCACTTTCACTATTGCTGGATATTAATGACACTAACTACTGAATTGTTTCCACAGTCTGTCTTCGACTGTGTATCAGTCTGACCTGAGATGCATCATTGTAAAAGTTGCACATCGTGAGTACATTAATTTTTGTTATTTCTCATTATTTTAAAGTCTATTCTTTATTTACACTGCTAATCGTGTTTCTGTTAATATCTTGCTCTGTTTACAGACTTGGCAAAAAGAGCTGTAGCTTCATCAGGAATTGTCACGCAAAATGCATCATTAGTAACAACAGCCCAACCCCCGCCTACAACTACAACTACAACTGCAGCTCTCCCAACAACAGTCACACAAAATGTACCCACAACTACCGCCCAACCCCTAACTACAACTGCAGTGAAGACTACAACTGCATCGATGACTACGGCTGCAGCTACAACTACAACTACAACTGCACCAACAACGACTACGGCTGCAGCTACAACTACAACTACAACTGCACCAACAATGACTACGGCTGCGGCTACAACTACAACTACAACTGCACCAACAACTACGACTGCAGCTAAAACTACAACTGCACCAACGACTACAACTGCAGCTACAACTACAACTGCACCAATGACTACGATTGCAGCTACAACTACAACTGCACCAATGACTACGACTGCAGCTACAACTACAACTGCACCAATGACTACGATTGCAGCTACAACTACAACTACAACTGCACCAACGACTACGACTGCAGCTACAACTACAACTACAACTACAACTGCACCAACAACTACGACTGCAGCTACAACTACAACTGCACCAGCAACGACTACGATTGCAGCTACAACTACAACTACAACTGCACTAAGAACGACTACGACTGCAGCTACTATCAACTCTTTTCCTACATCCACCAGTTCTTGGTCAAGTTCACCAACATCTAATCCAGAATCATGTAAGTATGACTAAAGTAAGTCAGACATTGTGCAGGCATCATGATAATATTCAGAAATAAAAGTACAACTCAAAAAATTTTGTGAAAAAGTTCAATATTTTTTTCTCAGTCATGTCACAAAGTAGAAGTCATGTACTATATAGATTTATTACACATATGTGTAATAAATCACAGACTGAAATATTTCAAGCCTTTATTTCTGGTACTTTTGATGATTATTGCTTACAGGTAATGAAAATCCAAAAATGTCTGAAAAAACTAGAATATTGTAAAAAAGATTTCTACAAATATTGTTTTAGACAAATATTAGTTCTTATTTCTAATTATTTATTTTCTAATTTTATGAGACAGTGGATTTTGGGTTTTCAGTATCTGCAAGCAATAATGATCAAAATAACAAGTACAAGTCAGTGTTGTGGGTTTGGAGGTAGGAACAGCATGCAGAACACGGCGAGGAGGCCGCATGGTGAGTGGATAAAGTTTAATATTGAAACTGAAGGTGGCAGGCAGAGTACAGGCAGGTTATGCAAAAGCACAAGTTCAGGAGGCAAAACAGAAAACAAACCACAAGGAGAAGCTTGGGAAGATAGCAAGGGTTGTCAACGTAAGGAACCAGCAGGGAACAATGAAAACTAGAGAGCTTATAAGCTGAGGGAAGTGGAGTATGGACCAATGAGACTGGGAGGCAGGTGATCAGAGGAAACATGAAACAGGTGTGGACCAGGCTGCAGGGAACTGAGGGAATATGTTCATATGAGAACGGGAGCTAGAAAATGCAAAGTTGGAAGGGAGAACTAAGCTAAACTAGAGACAACTCTAGGTAAAGAAACCTAAACATAAACTAACATAAATAGTAATTCTAGGAAGAACTAAACAGGGACGTGGGGAAAAGCTAAACTAACGGAAAACAGACCTAAGGAAACCTATATAAATAAAAACTCTAACATAAAACACAAAACTAAATCCGGAAGAAACACTTACTAGACAAAGCAGGGACAGGAAGAACTATACTAAAGAGCAAGGCTGGGAAATAACAACTAACCATAACGGGAACAAGCTATTGGGTAAATAATAACAAAAAGGGGTCTTAGGCCAAAGGAAAAGGGGTACCTAATAAACTACAAGAATGCAGCAAGAACAAGTAACCTAAAAGTAAACAAGCACAGAAACACTAACTGAAAAACTAAACAAACACAAAACCCAAAATGGCGGATCCTGACAGTACCAACGGCTTGTAATAGTTCACTCTGTGAAATCTATATAATTTTATATAATTTTATGTCTAGATAGACATCTTAACATTCTACCCTCAATCATGATGCACACCGTTCTGTTGCTTTGGTTCTGCACCTCAGCACCACAACCTTTGGCTCTGGTCCGAGAAGCACGCACCAAGAGGCAGGCCCTGTCTAAATTTCTTCAGAAATTTTCTAGTTTATTATTATGATTATTGTGTGAATGCTGAAGAGTGCATAATTTTTTAAACGGCAATTTCATAGACTTTTTGAATATATACGCTGATAGTAAGCAGTAGCAATTTTAGCTAATTTTAGCTTATACATTGCTTTTTGCATGGTAGATGGGTTAATTATAGCGCCGTTCATGCTAGTGATAGCCAATATGCTAATGTTAGCATTTAGCTTCTTTTCCTCCTCTCTTCTCTCTTAGCTGAAGAACACTTTTGCGTTTTAGGCAATTTCTTGTTTTTTTTTTTTTGTGTTTCTTCAGCGTATTTGTTGGTAGTTAATTTTTTCTGAATTTTCTGCTATTTTTCATGTATTTTAGCAGTGACTTCAACTTCTTAGGCTATATTTTTGCTTGGGTCTCTGCTTTTTCAGCTCATCTATGGCAGCCCTTCCCTGCTTTTTTAAAGTTTTTGTCAGTTCTTGCATTTCAACAACTTTTTCAACAAGTAATTTTGAGGTAACTTTACATTGTTAAGCTGTTTTATAGCTAATAGTCTTCCTGCTCAAATAGATCAGATGAATGTTTTTCTTTGCTGTTTCTTCTATTTCTACTAATTTATCAGATTTCAGCAGATGTTTTGCAGTCAATTTCAGCTTGTTTCTGCAAGCTTTCAGCTAAAAAAATTCAGCTTTCAGCATTCACACTGTATTTTCGCAGGAAATGCAAATTTTTTTAGTTTTATGAGTTTCCCTTTCTGAAATGAGTGAGAAAAAATTTACTTTTTTAAGATGCTGTAAATTACATTATTCTTCTTCAGATTACATTATTCTTCTTCAGATTATCATGTTTATTCCCTGTTTTTTTAGACTATGTTGTTGCTTTGAATGCAAAGATCTCAACGACACTGTCTCTGGAGAATGACTATGAAACCATCGTAAAATTGGTCAGTAACTTCCTTGACTTTCACAATACCAAAAATATTTTTAGCTCTTTCTTCTCCCTCTGCTGGCTTTAGATAGTTTTATGTATTGTAGTTATGAACAGAATAGTTAAAGAAACAAAATATAACATACACATATATATAATATAATAGAAAACAGAGATTTCACACTATTTAAAGTAGAAAAAAAACTCGATGTTATATCCAAAATGAAGCATCAATAGCTTTATCATTTTTTGAATTCTCCTACAGTGCCTCTGTGCTTCAAACTGTTCTTGTTTCATCTTGTTGTTGGATTCATCAGCAGCAGCCGTGTCAGACTTCATGAGAAATCAAACACACCTGTTGTTCTGCAGGTGTGTTTGTACAAAGTTAATACATAGGTTTGTGTGTGCAGAAGATACTGAAACTAATGACTTCATGTTGAAACTGTGTGACACAAGTTAACGACCACTGATGAATGTTGACATTGCATATAATTCCAGTGGCTGATGATGGAGCCACCAACATGGTGAAAGAGACTCAGCTGCATCGGTACAGTGCTGACACAGCTGTAGTTGTAGCAGTAGCTGAATGCAAACACATAGACCAGTTCTAAGGAGCTGCCTCCTCCCCAGGGAGAAACGTTTCCTGTTAAGAAAATATGGGTCTAAAATCATCAAGTGCATTCCTTCATTAATTTTATCCTGTAGTCCAACTTTTCTTTACTTCTCTTTACTTTCCTTTATTTACCATGCCACTGCAATGTACTTTTTTATGAGGGGTCAGAGTAACAAAAATTAACTTCAAATGAATTGAAGGTGTGAAATACTGACCATGGTAAAATTGAGTGTTATAAAAACCAAGATGTGATTAATATCACCTCTGTGAAAATTAGAATAGGTGAATTTGGATGTCATTAAAACGATAGAATGGTAAATATCGATGTTCTAAATATAAAGGTAATTAAATTTAACGTTCTCTGTTTTAATTCACTGCCTTGATTTTAGCGCCTTCATTTTTACCACTTCAGTTTTATCATTCATCACGTTCACAGTGTAATTTTTGTCACTTCCGGTAGATCGAAATATTGCACCACCCCCGGCGCGACCGCGGAGCACTTGTAGTCCATTCTCAATACTACGGCAGTGATTTGCTGGAAGTTCTTTAGGGTCCAGAACTCGGCATACAGAGCTCACAAAAATTGTCAATATGAGTGGCATGCTGTAGGATTATTTTTAGACTATGTGTGGTGACTATTTGTCAAAGGAAACAAATCAACCAAACAACTTAACTCAAATAATCACTTATGCGCACCATGGGTTTGTGGTTTAGGCAGTAGCCTGTTATTCAAAAGAGTCCAATATACAAACAAAAGTAAATCTTTTTAAAGCTTTATTTCCAGGGAAACAAGAAAAATAAAACTAAAGTGGTAAAAATGGAGGCAGTGAACGAAAATGGGCAACATTAAATTTGATGACCTTAATATTTATAACATTTACCAATATTTACTATATTATCATTATGATGACCTCCAAATTCACAGATTCTAATTTTCACAGAGGCGATATTAATCATGTGTTGGTTTTTTACGGCACAGTTTTACCTTGTTCAGTTTTTCACACCTTCAATTCATTTCAAGTTAATTTTTGTTACTTTGACCCCTCATACTTTTTAAATGTATTTTTTCATAATTTAAAGCACTTTAAATTGTCTAGTTGCTGAAATGTGCTACACAAATAAACCTTCCTTTCTTTATGAAGCAGCACTTATTGTGTCGTGATTTAACCTTGTGTTTAATTTTCCAGCTTAAGGTTATAATGGTTGACCTTGGGCTGCCACCATCCATAATCTTCAGCACCCTGAGAAACGTTACCGTGGAAAAGACGACAGCTGTCAACTAGTGGCAACTAATCAGACTGTGACTAAACCCTGCAGAAAAATGTGGTTCCTGACGTTTTGATTCAGCGCACTGCTCCCTCCCTCATGAGTATATTGTTAACCATATTTTCTTAAGAGGTCCATGGATGTCTTCAGCTTCCTCTCCTATATATTATGTGTATATAATATGAATTTTTGATTTCTTGTCAGACTGTTGAATCATTTTTGATCTTTTTCTCTTCCTTAAAGGATACAAATTACTGTGTGGATACCTTGAAGTTGTCTTGCTAAACGTTTTGACATGTTTGTAAGTAGAAACTTAGAAGTTCAATTGGTTTTTGTCATCATTATTTTGATATATTTTTCTGTTTCCTAAGCCGGAAGAATGCAATGTACTAAGACTATATTTAAACTTCAATTATGATGTGCAGAAATGAAATCCAGCTACTTAGGGGATTAAAAACTTTTGCAAGTAAGGAAATTAAATGTTAGGTTTGCCAGAAAAAAAGATTATATGTAATCCTTTTATCATTGTAACATTAAAGGTGTTTTGTAGTCTGTATTTACCTCGATTTTGTTTTTTACCTCAAAGTTTAATGCAGGAACATGATATAAAAGGTATACTCACAAATGTGTACAGATTTATGTTCTCCTGGGTTTATTATTCATTCAAAACCTTTTGGAAGAAATTATTTGCAAGTTTTCATTGATAACTGGATTATATACAGTGATATTCAATAAATTAGAATATTATTGGAAAGTTCATTTATTTCAGTAACTCAATTCACTTAGTGAATTCACACAGACTGATGTTTTCAAGCCTTTATTTCTATTAATTATGATGATTTTCTGCTTGCAACTAATAAAAACACAACATTTAAGTTTATAATATTACATCAGACCAATAAACAATACATTTTTAATACAGAAACAAGGGCTTAATGAAGAATATGTTTAATACCTGCTTAATTGTTGTTATTTTCAAAGGGTGCTTTCAATCTGACAAATGAGCCTCGTCTGAACCCACATTCTAATTTACTGAATATGACTGTACATGTCCATTTACACTTGTTTATGCGCATTTATAGTATTTGTAGTGTTGAAGGTGTATTCTGAGCAGCCTGGACATCAGGCATTCTTACTTTGATAACTTATCACTAATGCTGCAGTTGGTTTGCCTGAACTTGGAATAAGTCTTAGACTTCATTTAAAATACCCACATGGATCTACTGGAAATTACAGCATTTCAAAACCCTGCAAAATATTTTTTCTAAAATCCTAAAATTATTTGTTCTTCTTTACTTTGTTTCATTAAAATATTGCATGTTTAATTTATTGCTGAGCAGATAAAAAAAAAATTATTCCCAAATAAATTATTAAGCATTTTTAATTTGAAATGAAAAGAAGAACAGCCCATGAATACTTTCAACTCGGCGATTTTGGCCCAGGGTGCATAAAGTTTGGACACCAATGGCCTACATGGTGTTTTTTCGTTAGTGGCACTGTGTGCGGTACTGACGCAGGCTCTGACGCAGGCTCTGACCTCTGAGGACGAAACTCGTGTTTCTCAATGCAAATTTGCCAGACGATAAGGTGAAACAGAACCTTGAAGCAAGATTCTGCCTTTTTATTTCAGGGCTATTTTATTTTTGGATGTTTGCACTTTGGTTAATGTTTACAGCTAAGTGTTGTTCACCATTAGCATGTTGCCTTAATTGCTATAGTTAATGGAGCAGCAGAAGGTAACTTTTGTTTCTGCCAAAGCAACTCAACCGCACTTTTTTTTCCTATTTTTCTACATTTTGCTTTCTTTTTTTGTTCCTATATCACAAATAGCACCAGAATGCTATTATTGCACATAAAACTTGTAGTAAAGAACTACATGGGTATTCGATTTTTTATACTTCATTTTATGAAAATAAATACATAAAGACTTTTTTTTCTTGCTCTTTGAAAAATGTACATTCTCAAAAATGGATCATTGAACGGCTCTTTAAAGGGAACAGATCCTGAAGATTTAGCTCCCTTTAAAGAGCTATAAGTCCCATCACTACTCCTGAATAATGGCATCATGGAATCAGAATCAGAATCAGAATCAGCTTTATTGCCAAGTTTGTACATACAAACAAGGAATTTGACTCCGGTACACTTTGCTCTTTGGTTTTGTATTACAGAATATACATATCTACAATTACACATATAGGCCATATATAATAATAAAAGGTGCATTTGCAACAACATCTGAATGCCTGTTTTTTGTACTCTATTGAAGTTCACAGAGAAACAGCCTGAGGGAAGAATCTGTCTCTGTGGCGGCCTGGTTTTGTGAACAGTGGCTCTGTAAGCGTCGGCCTTGAAGGCAGAACGCTAAACAGTTTATGTGCAGGGTGTTTGGGGTCCTTCAGAGGAAATTTTAGCAGCATCTTTTCCTGACCCTTGACCTGTGTAAGTCCCGAGATGGAGTGAAAGGTCCAGCACCTGATGATTCCTCTCTGGCAGTCATGATTATTCGTTGGCAGTCTGGACTGTCCCTGTTTTGGTTTCGAACCATCCCAATGATATGGATGAAGACAGGACAGACTGAATGATGGCAGTGTAGAAGATGACCATACAGCTCCTGTGGAAGGTTGTTACTTCTTAAGTTGCCTTCATGAATACATCCTCTGCTGGGCCTTCTTTTCGAACAGTGTCTATGTGTGAAGACCATCTCAGGTCCTCGAGATGTGTTCCTAAGAACCTGAAGTGATCCACAGCCGACGACGGTTGTTTTGAGGAGATGGTGAGTGGGGTGTTGGAGGTGGTGTTTTCCGTGTCCACCACCATCTCCCAGTCTTGAGTGGAGGTTCGTCCAGGCAGTTCTGACTACACCAGTGTATCAGGCGATCCACCTACGTCTGTATGCACATACTACATCACCGACCTTGATCATCTCAATGCAGTGGTGTCATCTGCAAACTTAAGGAGTTTCCCGGACGGTCCGCTGAAGGTGCAGTCATTTGGTACACGGGAGAAGAGGAGTGTGGGATAGAACAATCACCCCGCGGGCACCAGCATTATTGAAATCTGGTTCTGGAGAGATGCTCCCCAAGTTCTCACCTGCTGCTTGTCGGTCCGTCCAGGAAGCCTGTTGATCCACTGACACGGTGGAGGCTGGCACGGTTGCGGCTGGGTGTAGCTTCTTGTGGAGGGATGTCTGGTATATAGTGTTGACTGTGACGCGCTGAAGTCTACAAACCGAATCCTGCGCGTAGGTCCCTCGCGTCGGTGCGACTTGTTGCAGGTAATGAAGTGTAGACCCAATTAACACATCATATGCCGACCTGTTGCTCGGTAAGTCAAACTGCGGGCGTCCAGTAGATAGGGCCTGTGATGTCTTTCAGTTGCTTCAACACCAGCACTCTCCAAACAGGATTTCAGGACACAGTACTCATGGGCTACAGCCTAGAGTCTTTAATCCGTGGGATGGTGGGTTTCTTCTTGGGCCTGGGATGATTGTGGATCGTTTGTAAGGCAGGGGGGACCTCACACTTCTAGCTCCAGTGACTTGTTGAAGAAGATCGTCGGGTGAAGATCGGAGCGGTCGAATGCTGTACAGGCTTTCAGGCATGATGGGAGACGCGATCAGGCCTCCAGCTTTCTTTGTTTTCATGCGCTGAAAGAGCTGTTTACATCTTCCTCAGAGATCTTTATTGTGCAGGCTAGATCTGAAGGTAGCCGACACCCGCTCTCTCTTAAAGATTGTGTATCGCCTACCAGCTGTCATTACGGTAATTGAGTCAGAAGGACCCAACCTGGCAACGTTGAGAAATAAGAGGAACAGAAAAGTAAACCTATAGAACATTTATAATGTAATTACATTTTTACAACTTTCACATTCATGTTTTGATGTAAAGAATAAATATTAATATATTACTGTAGCATTTTTGGCAGAAATTATATTTCAAGTACGCATCAAAATTCTCACCATGTAGAATGCATTTGTCCACTTTCAGGAATGTATTCTCCGAAACATGAGAGGTGAGCAACAATCTCTTTTCATGATTATATTAGATTAGAGGGTCATCTATATTATAACCAGAATTAGGCATTTTCATAATTTCCCTTTAGATTTCGGAGAAATCACAACTACCCACAACGTACACAACCGCTTCTTTTTTGTGAGGTCGTTGGAGTCCTGTGGGAAGTGGTCTGGACAGCTTAAGTGCAAGGCATACAGATCTCCGCTGACTCTCCGGGATCTGAAACCCCTCGCCTGTTTGAAGAAGGTACAGACAGTTCTTCTTCATCAGACCATGCACAGACTGTTCTCTCTACATCAGCTGCTTACAATTTCTACATAGGTCCATGGTGAACGCACTCTGTGTGGTGTAACTGCACCAGGAGAGGAAGGAAGTATCACGGTGGTGAGTACAGCACCAGATTATGGTGTGCCGTCTGCCCGCATTGTACTCTGTTTTTCTCTTTTTCTCAACCGTTGCCAGGATCAGGTCCTTTCTGCTACCATTAACCAGTATTGCCCTTGTATGATGCGCTAACACTAATCTTTAATAGAGAAGCTGGTGTCGGGCTGGCGGTACCTCGTATTTCTGACTGTCGTCTCAACTTAACCGCAGTCTTTCTTTCTGTAACAACACGACTGCAAGTTCGAGTAATCGGCCCGCTTTTATTCGTGCTACCCATATGGAAAGACGTCTTACAATCTTTCGTCTTTATAGGCCACCCCAGGATGTTTTCTTGTTTCCAGCACCTCAACTTCTTTGAGTTCACCAGAGAGCGTCAAAACCAAAAGAGCGGAGTCGTAACCAAAGATTTTTGACATGCGTAAATAAATAGTTTTAAACAATTTTTTTGATCACAACTTAATATTTTTTGACTGAGATTAGTTTTTTTTGATTGAATATTACAAAAGTTTTGACCACAATTAAATTTTTTGATTGAGATTAGTTTTTTTTTGATTGAGATTAGTTTTTTGATTGATTGAATAATTGTGAGACAAATTTACCTCCATACCCTTTGACCTCTTTATTTACTGCACAGTGAGTTTTTTCTTTAAAAAATCTCTGATCTTTATCTCAGGGTTACAAGAAATATCCACTTATCAGGTGGTTTTCTGGTTTTACTGTGTCAAACATCACGTTCAACAACATTCCACAATGAGATGATGTGGAATGGAGGCAGAGAGGAGGAGTATAAATGTTCCTCGTCTCTGTTACCTCCCAGTGTTTGTGAAGAGACGCTGACCCCTTCACCATGTTGTTTTCCTTGGTGCTGCAGCTGCTGCTGGTCAGCGGTTCACAAGCCACTCATTTTCTAGGCACCATAATGACCTACTATCCATGGAAAACCTATGCAGACGGCTCAATCTCAGTAAGATAAGACTCTGTCAAATTTTGTTTCTGGCTTTTAGTATTTAATAGTACTTAAAATCTCTTCACTTAAAATCCACAGGTGATCCTTCGCTACAAGCAGAATTTTGTTTTGTGCTCAGATAGTGATACATGGCAATGTGTAGACAACTGTGGAGCGGAAACCCAGACCCTTTCATTATCTGTGGTTGAGGAAGTAAGCAGTGAATGGTGTCAAAGAGAAGGAGCAATGACTCACCTGCTCCCCAACAACACTGGATTTCAAACTGTGTGAGTCCTCCACATTTGCCCCTTTTACACTGGCTCCATTTGGCCCAACTCGACTCCACTCTCTTTGCAAGTGTTTCCATTACTGTTTTTTCCGTACCAGTCGTTTCTTGGTCCCCCAGACCGCAGCGTCTCTCCTCTATGCTCCTCCTGCCACACACACCTCACATCAAAACCCCTGAACCTTATTTTATAGGTTCTGGCTGGGTTGCGGTCCAGATAATTATCCCAGTGGATCATTTTATACATGAAAAAATATGTATAAGACATTCTGGCATATACAATAATACAAACATTATGTGCATTTTGTATATTTATGTGTTTATTTTCTATTTATTTATTTTTTATCATTTCACACAGATGACTTTAATGTGACAATGTCACACAGTAACGTTAATAGCAGCACAGCGCAGTACACAGACTGCTGGAGATGGGGACTTCAAGCCATAGTTCCAGCCATCAGTGGGTCAGTGGAGCGGAGCCAAGCCGCCTAACTAGAGCCAATGGAAAAGGGGCAATTGAGTAGATAAAGTTTAAAATGTCACTAAGAAGTTATCATTTCTAAAAATGCACTTTCAGAACTTTATCCAGTCAATAAAAAACACTATATATTGATTAGAAATATATATATAATATATATCTATATATACTATATATATATATAATATATATCTAATATAATATATAATGTTTACTCAGTAATCGTCAAATTAAAAGTATACGTTTTTTTTCATCATTTTTTTGTTTTTTTCACGCCTTGTTGGAGTTTGTGGATCTGGTGTATGTCAGCGCTCTGTGTAGCATCTGAAACCTTTTCGACAATGCCCGCTGCAGGTTTGCTGGTGGAGACTGGATAAATAACATACAAAATGGTGTTGTATCCTGGAGAGCTGTGGCTGACGTTGAGCTGAGGAACCGGTCCGACACAGGAAAACCCAACACATCCCCACAGACCACCATGCTCCCAGCTCTAAGGTGGGTACTTCAATAAACCCACGACATACTGTAGGTATGGATATAAATAAATGACACAGGTATCTCTCACAGACAAGACAATGTACATGGAGTACTGTTTGAGAGAAAGTACTTTTCTAATTTTACTTGACATTTGACCAAACATGGCATGTCAAAAATTATTTATACCCCTCTCAATTACCAATCAAAAAGTCTTTACACCATCAAAAGCCATTATGGCAGTCACATGCTTTTTATAATTGTTGATGGGATTTTTGCATGGCTTCTCTGGTTTTTGTTTTATTTAGCATTGAGCACCATTACGCTTAGATGGGCACTATGCCATCAACCTGAGTTCAGACTTAAAGCTGTCTGAAGCAACAACTTGGGGCTAAATGCATGGCCCAGGGGAATATCAACATGTAACAGTAGGAAGCCAGAGTCAAACCGACAACTTTCCGATTGCATGTCAACTACTCTACCCACTGAGCCACAGTCACTAATTTAAGTGTGTGATATTAAATTTAATGTTTTTGCTCTCCCAGAATTCCCTCAAACTGTGCCAAAAATATACATTTATTGGCCTTCGACCCTGATGGAGACGAAGTTAAATGCAGATATGGAAACACATCTGGTTCAGAATGCAACCCGTGCACACCACCATCTGTTCTCAACGTCTCATCCGTAAGTAACAAGATCACGTGTGTGCAGATGATACAGACAGTTGGAGTGAATTTTATGAATTTTTTACTGTTACATATATATGTTTTTTTTTTAAGGTTTTTGCAATTTAAAGTACGTTAATCTTAAAACAACAATTGTCCTGAAAATATAATTACATGCTTAAGTTTTCCTGCAACTTTTATTGACTTTCTCTCATTTTACATTCTACTCTACAGGGCGAGAGCTCCTGTCTCAAAGAGATTACTTGTACAGAAAAAGTAAATAATCTCTAGATATAGTAAGGTTGCAATCTTCAGACCATAGAGCTAATTTCAGGGTGAAACCACCACTAGAGACGTCAGTGCTGGTGCTTACATTTTTACTGTTAGAAAAAGTAGTGCAACATTTTATTTGAAGTGAGATTACCCCACTGCTTGGGGAGGTTCTACACACCAGCTCTCCATCTTGAGGGTCCAGACCCCGAGCCTGATGTGTTTTCTTCAAACAGAGCCTCCAGGGAGTTTGTTTAAGCTGGTGTCAAGAGGGACTGGTTTAGCTTCTCGCTGCCTTCATTCAAGTGCCACATCCATCTTCATCTGGTGGCTTAACGCGACTGAGTGGCCACGCAGCCAGCTAGGTTCCTCCAACCACGCCTATTATTGGGAGTACCCTTTCTTAATATAATTTGCACTAGTTATCTGGGCTAGATTTGTTTTGGTGGCTTGAAACTAAGATCCAGGGGAGTTGTTTTGCTAAGCTTTGGCAACCTTTTAAAACCTTCAAATATTCTTTGAACCTAAGCACCCAGGGCCCATATTCACAAAGAATCCTAAGACTAAAAGTGGCTCCTAGTGACGTCATTGTAAGAAAAATCTTAGAATTTCTAAAATTCTAAGATTTTTCTTAGAATTTTCCCTCGGTAAGATAAAAATGATTCACGAAGCACCTTAGGCCTCCTAAGGTGTCTTAAGCAGTCACCAACCAGCCACCAAGACCCCCCCACCCCTCACTGCGGTCCACCTTGGGGGCGCCAAGGAGCAGAGTCGTCCCAGCAACCACCAAGAGGGGCTGCAGACACCCGCTCCAAGTCCTTGACATTATTTTTTTTTTAATAATTAATAATCTTTATTTTTGTCATTGCAATTGGACACTCCTACGAAATTTGTCCTCTGCATTTAACCCATCCCTTAGGGAGCAGTGGGCTGCCATTATGCAGCGACCAGGGAACATTCAGGGGCTAAGGATCTTGCTCAGGGACCCAGAGTGGCAGCATGTGGGATTGAACCTGTGTCCTTGTGCTCTCTCAAGAACGCAAATCCTCTCCCACTCTCCAAACTCATCCTCAAGAGTCCCCAGAAACCCGAACCCACCCCGCCACCACAAGGCACAGAGCGAAGACCAATGACATAAGCCTGGTCCCAAGAACTGCAGCCTCAGGCTAAGCAACAAAGGACCAGGAGAAGTGAAGAGGGCCAAGCACCCCCTAAAAACACCGCATGCAGACATGCAGCATACACACTTGCTTATACAGCACTGTGTTATAATGCCATTCACCTCCACTCTTCATCACAGTATATTCTCATGCTTCGATTTTGCTTCAGCTTTTTGTAGAGTTTATTCCAGACCTTCACACCACTGACTGAAATCTAAACACTGTATACACATGGTTTGTTCGCATCGTAATCCCAGAACCAAATCTACCTTTCAACACTCTCTGCTCCTCCACCAGCTGTGCCAAAAGCATGCTCTGCTCCTCTCCATTTTTTTTTGGTCATCTTACCAAATCAAACCTCTTTATACAAAAAGGCAATCGCCATAAAATGCTGAGTGTCCACATTAATATCAAATAGATGAAATAGTAAAATGTAATAAGCAAATCAGAATAAGACATTGAGAGTAAGAATAGACTAATGATGAGCATGTAAATAAGGTTCAAACATTTTGATGCTGTCAGATTCTATGATTGATTAATTTCTCTCCATTAATTACTAGGAGCGTGTTTGTTTTATTTTTATGTCTTTTGCAACAACTAATCACAGTTCTTGGAAGACAGCATCACACCTAGCAACAGGGTCAACCACACCTAGCAACAGGGTCAACCACACCTCCTCACTAAGAGAGGAATTTCTGTCTTCTCCTCGCTCAGAGACGCTGAATCACTGGAGCTGAGAGTCTTTGACAGGAATTTTTAGGCTAAGATAGAAGCTCCTTGAAAGGACTGGGTATCTTTGTGAATACTGACCCAGGTCTTTTACTACTATTGAAAAACATAAATTATGTCAAAGAGTCAATAATTGAATGTCCACAACTGCTACAATGATTGTACTTGCTCTTTAATGTGAAGCTTTAGCAGGTACAGTACACAAATAAATTCAGCAGCTGAGAAAAGAGTAAATAGCATATAAAAATCACTAATTTATGTCAAACTACATGTCACAAAAGCTGAGGCTGAGATGTTTTAGATATAATAATGGAACTGTGGCAGAAAGAGGGACTCATCCCCACAAGTCCCCACAAGATGGAAGTCCCATCTTGTGGGGACTCTTTGTACCTTGTGTTGAAAACATGTTGTAATCCAGAGGCCCCAACTAAGGATTGAATGAGTCCTAGTAAGATGAAAAAAATTGCTTTTTGGAAAATCTTGTAATTTGGAAAAACCCAATTCTTCCGTTCTCACAGTACGATCAGGGGTTCTGTGAGGTATTCTAAATACAGAGGCCTCAACTCTTCTGGCTCAAGGTTTGAACCCCTTTCAATGCAGAATCTTAAGTCGCAATTGAGGCTCTAAAACTCCTCAAAACCTGCCGTGTTTTTGCCGTTAGTTCTAACGCAATTTCTGTCCGTGATCTTGACTCAAAGCTTCGGTGGGGTAACAATGCCTTCTGTTTCCTCACTTTGTTCTTGATCCTTCCCCTCTATGTAGCTTCTCGTGACCGTTTACTGGATCGATTCTTCCCACTTTTTGCCCTTAAATGTACATTCTTCATATATACCCTAATAAATTACATGAGTTATCTTTTCCCAAAATGATTAAACATTAAACATCTGTTTTTCCTAATCTTGCAAATCTATGCCATTCTGCTTTCTGGTTTCCCAACCTTATGCTATCTTATTTTAACACCAGGGCCTCGTTACCCAAGATGACTTCTCTTTGTTATCATAAAAATAATTTCTCTAGCAACCACTACTGATTTCTACTGTCAGTTATAATACCCAAACAGCACTTTACCTTCATCTTCTTCCACATCTTTAACTGCCCGTAGACCCTTTCTCTCATCATGGGAATAAGGACGGATCTCACCTTATTTTGACAAACCCCTGCTGTATATTAAATGCTGTAAAATAAATACTAAACATGATGTCCTAATTTCTGGGTGCACTAGATTGCACATGATGCACCCAGCTTATTATTCACTGCTTCCATTTGAAAAATGAATAAAAATATTAAAATTATGTGCGTATAAAACGCCCGGGTATGTAATTAGAGTTTTACAAAAGCAGACAACAAAAGCATGAGTGCACAGTTGTTTCATTATTGCACATGTCACAATCTTGGTGTGACATTCCAGTACTATTAAAAAGCATACAACATTTAGGTTTTCCTTATGTTTTTGTCTCTTCTCTGTCTCTTTGCAGTCTTGTTCTCTGTCATTCAACCCGACCAACAACAGTACTGAGCTTCCATACGCGGTCCAGTTGGTGATTGAAGACTTTCCTACACAGAGCATCACTTTGACTCAAACTAATGGTTTACAGGAGGAGAAAACTACCAGTGATGCTATCAGCAAGATTCCTTTACAGTTCGTTTTGAAAGGTACAATCCAATAATAAAATCGTCTTTCTAACAGCCAAAGGTAGCTGCTCTGAAGTTTAGAAGCTTCTTTCCAGTTTTGGTGCAATATCTTAACAACTGTTCAGATAGTCATCTAGCACAGGCAACTATACTTTTACACCCAGAGTAATGTGGCAAAGTAAATTTAAGCTTTAAAGTCTGACCTGATGTAGCATAAGGTAGTAAAATTGTAACACAAAAGTTCAAAAAGACTCCTTTTCCAAATTCACATTTTAATTTCCTAATCGAGATAATGGTTTTAATTTTTCTTAACATCTTGGCTCAGTTTTTTCCTTCCCTCAACTCTTTAGTGGCTCCTCCAGTACCGTCCTGCACAGAAGGTCTCTATCTGCCCAGATTCCTGTCTCCAACTCCAGACAACAGAGCTCAGCTCTGCACTCCTGTTGGCCAAGCTCTGGAAATCACCATCAGAGCAGAGGCGACTCTGTCTGAGTGAGTAAAGACAAAACAGATTTTGAGAGGTTAATTATTTAACGAAGTTAGAAATCAAGATTGTATTTGTTGTATTGCTGTACTTTGCAACAGAAAAAGCTTGTTTATTATATAAAGAGTCACTTATCAGCATATATTTTGCCAAAGTAATCAGGTATTATACTTTTTCTTGCTCGAGTTTCTTCCTCAAGTTTTAACAGCAGCCTGTCCTTTATAACATATGCAACCATTGATTAATTTCTTATTTTGCACTGAATCTTGAAAAACTACAATAACCAAAAACGAAGCCCTTCTGGTAACATGACTGTTTACTTAAATGAATGAAAGCATGTCAGTGACAGCAAAATCTGATAGTACACTGACTGCATACCGACAGAAACTTGAAGTTGCTTCTGACTGTTTGACCTGTATTGGCTTTTCTTTGAAAGCTGAAAAACTACAGGGGTTGGACAATGAAACTGAAACACCTGGTTTTAGACCACAATAATTTATTATATGGTGTAGGGCCTCCTTTTGCGGCCAATACAGCGTCAATTCGTCTTGGGAATGACATATACAAGTCCTGCACAGTGGTCAGAGGGATTTTAAGCCATTCTTCTTGCAGGATAGTGGCCAGGTCACTACGTGATACTGGTGGAGGAAAACGTTTCCTGACTCGCTCCTCCAAAACACCCCAAAGTGGCTCAATAATATTTAGATCTGGTGACTGTGCAGGCCATGGAGATGTTCAACTTCACTTTCATGTTCATCAAACCAATCTTTCACCAGTCTTGCTGTGTGTATTGGTGCATTGTCATCCTGATACACGGCACCCCCCTTCAGGATACATTGTTTGAACATTGGATGCACATGGTCCTCAAGAATGGTTCGGTAGTCCTTGGCAGTGACGTGCCATCTTGCACAAGTATTGGGCCAAGGGAATGCCATGATATGGCAGCCCAAACCGTCATTGATCCACCCCCAGCTTCACTCTGGGCATGCAACAGTCTGGGTGGTACGCTTCTTTGGGGCTTCTCCCACACCGTAACTCTCCCAGATGGGGGAAAACGGTAAAGGTGGACTCATCAGAGAACAATACATGTTTCACATTGTCCCCACCCAAGATTTGCGCTCCTTGCACCATTGAAACCGACGTTTGGCACTGGCGTGAGTGACCAAAAGGTTTTGGCTATAGCAGCCCGGCCGTGTATATTGACCCTGTGGAGCTCCCCGACGGACAGTTCTGGTGGAAACAAGAGAGTTGAGGTGCACATTTAATTCTGCCATGATTTGGGCAGCCGTGGTTTTTTGTTTTTTTGATACAATCCGGGTTAGCACCCGAACATCCCTTTTCAGACAGCTTCCTCTTGCGTCCACAGTTAATCCTGTTGGATGTGGTTCATCCTTCTTGGTGGTATGCTGACATTACCCTGGATACCGTGGCTCTTGATACATCACAAAGACTTGCTGTCTTGGTCACAGATGCGCCAGCAAGACGTGCACCAACAATTGTCCTCTTTTGAACTCTGGTATGTCACCCATAATGTTGTGTGCATTTCAATATTTTGAGGGAAAACTGTGCTGTTACCCTCCTAATTGAACCTTCACACTCTGCTCTTACTGGTGCAATGTGCAAACAATGAAGACTGGCTACCAGGCTGGTCCAATTTAGCCATGAAACCTCCCACACTACAATGACAGGTGTTTCAGTTTCATTGTCCAACCCCTGTAGGTGTGCATGCAAATCTGGTCTCTGGCTAGAGTTTGATTTGTTGTGTCACATAACTCCAACACAGATACAGGAAAGTTAACTAAAACACAAGAGAAAAATGTGACACTCCCTACCCCGTCCTGTGCATATTGTAATAATGACAATGAAGGACAGTCAGCTGTCAGAATATTTAGATAATGACATGAAGAAAAACTCCTCCTAAAACATCTGTTTGTTTTCTCTTTGTTAAAAGCATTAGTAACCTTTTGTACAGTGGGCCATACAATATGGTAAAGAGTTCATCAGGATCTGAATACTTCTCACTAACATGGACGCCGTCTGCGAGTGAAGATGGACAGATTCACCCCATCTGTTTTGTCGTCCAGGCAAAGTTAGTGTCTTTTCTCATGAACATTACACCAGTTTAAAGAAGCAGTTTATCATAACTGAAAAAAGAAATGACTACAATAAATATATTTTTTTATTTTAGTATTACATTAGAGAGGCACCAAGGTAGAGTTTTGCATCTGTGTTGTGATCACTGGTTTTGTAAACAGATGCCGATTTTAACTGTGGCTGTGATTGGTTTAGCCTTCCTTTTATGGCAACAGCCTAAATAAACAGCAGACATGCCTCAATAGAACGTATGGTTTCCTTTCTAGGAGCTTTTTCCAGCTTCCGTGCTTCCTCTTACCTAATTATAAAACATCTCACTAATATTTCTTCTTCACTTAGTAACGGCTTACACAGTGAAGAGTGCTGCTGTGAAAGTAAAGTGGTAGCGCTTGGGTCTACTGCATTTAACTGGCCGACCACTGGTCAGGGCCGATCAAGCTGAAAATCAAATTATTTCTCCTTGCATCTCCACATTTACCAGTAAAGTCATCTTTAAATTTAAAGACCTTCCACTTTGTATAATATATATAATATATATTTCAATTGACTTGTTATTTAATACCGACCAATGCTGTAATGTGTTACCAATCCAGATATAATACTTACTAGTATATACTGATGTTACCACTCTGTTTTAATGAAGAAGAAAGTACATACAGTGTAAGTTAATAATGATTATGCAATTACAACTGCAAATACAATAGGAGGAATATTTTAGTTTTTTTCATGATCATGATAAAAATAATTTGTTTCTGGAAATCACTGTTAAAACTTAACATTTTTCTCAACAATCTAATAATAAAGCTGTTGTTTTAAATTATTTCCATAGTGTCTCTGGTATTCTTTATCACTCTGACCTTCGGTGTGTTATTGTGACGGTTGGAAACAGTAAGTAAAGTTCTCCGTTGTTCCTAAGTTGTAAAGTCTACCAGTGGATTTCTGCACTGCTGATGTTTCTGTGGATCTGGTTTTGTGTTTACAGACCCATGGGCTTTAACTTCAATGACTCTACCAACCACCCCGCCTACAACTACAACCTTAACTACTCTACCAACCACCCTGCCTACAACTGCAACTCCAATGACTCTATCAACCTCCCCGCCTACAACTACAACCCAAATTATTCTACAAACCACTCTGCCTACAACTACAACCCCAACAACTCTACCAACTATCCCGCCTACAACTACAACCCCAATGACTTTACCAACCACCCCACCTACAACTACAACCCCAACGACTCTACCCACCCCGCCTACAACTACAACCCCAACGACTCTATCAACCTCCCCACCTACAACTACAACCCGAATTACTCTACCAACCACTCTGCCTACAACTACAACCCCAACAACTCTACCAACTATCCCGCCTACAACTACAACCCCAATGACTTTACCAACCACTCCACCTACAACTACAACCCCAATGACTTTACCAACCACTCCACCTACAACTACAACCCCAATGACTTTACCAACCACTCCACCTACAACTACAACCCCAACGACTGTACCAACCACCCCGCCTACAACTACAACCCCAACAACTCTACCAACTATCCCGCCTACAACTACAACCCCAATGACTTTACCAACCACTCTGCTTACAACTACAACCCCAACGACTCTATCAACCTCCCCACCTACAACTACAACCCGAATTACTTTACCAACCATCCTGCCTACAACTACAACCCCAACAACTCTACCAACTATCCCGCCTACAACTACAACCCCAATGACTTTACCAACCACCCCACCTACAACTACAACCCCAACGACTGTACCAACCACCCCGCCTACAACTACAACCCCAACGACTGTACCAGCCACCCCACCTCCAGTTACAGACGTAGGGACTGTACCAACCACTCTGCTTACAACTACAACCCCAACGACTCTATCAACCTCCCCACCTACAACTATAACCCGAATTACTCTACCAACCATCCTGCCTACAACTACAACCCCAACAACTCTACCAACTATCCCGCCTACAACTACAACCCCAATGACTTTACCAACCACCCCACCTAAAACTACAACCTCAACGACTGTACCAACCACCCCGCCTACAACTACAACCCCAACGACTGTACCAGCCACCCCACCTCCAGTTACAACCGTAGGGACTGTACCAACCACTCTGCCTACAACTACAACCCCAACGACTCTATCAACATCCCCACCTACAACTACAACCCGAATTACTCTACCAACCACTCTGCCTACAACTACAACCCCAACAACTCTACCAACTATCCCGCCTACAACTACAACCCCAATGACTTTACCAACCACCACACCTACAACTACAACCCCAAGGACTCTACCAACCACCCCCCTTACAACTACAACCCCATTGATTGCAGCAACTACACCTGCTGCCGGACCACGTAAGTAGGACTAAGGTTTATGTTTGCAGACTCTGTCATAATTACAGTGTATTTTACTGCACCTAAGCTGTTATTTGGATAATTCTGGCCCAAATCGTGAAGTTGATTCTATCTGTTTCCAGAATATGTTATTGCTCTGACTATGAAGATCTCTACCACACTTTCATTGGAGAATGATTCTGATACCATCATGACTCTGGTCAGTAACTTTCTTGACTTCCAAATAAATGATAAGGAGTCAGTTTCAGCCAGGTTGGGCTGATTCTCCACTAAAGCATTAAGTGTCTTTCTCCTCTCAACCTGTTTAGTATCTCTGCACCTTGAGGTTTAAACATGGCAGACCCAGCTGCCATTAGCAGCTCATTCCAGCTGGAAAATAACTCACAGTTTTCAGAAGCAGTTTCGATTGAGCACAAACAGCGAATAGTCATGTTAACAACCTGTGTTTTCTTCCTCAGATTAAAAATAAACTGATTGAACAAGGGCTGCCTTCAACCATAACTGTTCGCCTCCTGAGCAGCGGTCGAGTGGTCGTTACAACGGCAAAACCCTAGAGAAGCATCATGAAGAAATAACTGTTCTTTACAGGAACATATATGGTGCCTAGCTAACAGCAGTCATTGGGTGAGAGGTGGGGTACAATGAAATATGAAATAAAATTAAAATAAATGAAAATGGCTATTTTCATCTTTTGTTTTCCTTTTTGTTTTTACCTCTCAGCTTGGATTAAAAGCAGAAATCCTAAAGTCTGAATTTTTCACAAATGTCCACAAAGGATGAAAAAAAATCAGACACTTGGTTATAGGATAATTTAAAATATATTATTTTTTTGTTATTAAATCTTTGTAACTGTTCTTCTTTTTCAACAAAACAGAATATGAAACAGCATTCACAGATGTTGCAGATAAGATAATTTTGTCTCTTCAAACCATGACTTTTAACAACTAGCAGAGTGATTTACAGCCAAATGGAGAGTGGTCAGGATCCTTGGAGTCTAAGGTCAGGGTTCACACCCAGAAGAAGGTGGACTGGCAGGATGATGACCGAGGGCACAGCTCTGTCTGTCATGGCTGAGTTGACTCTCTATTTGGTCATTCTCACTGTTCCATTCATCCAATATGGGTCAGGACTGAAAGAAATTAGATCCAAGAACAAATTGTTTGGAACTGACCCTCCTTCATAGGGTGGCTGGACTCAGCCCTAAATTTAAGGTACACACTAAAAACTGCCAAGTTAAAAAAAAACAATTTGTAACCCAGACCTGGGTCAAATTTGGACCGAGCTGGCTCTGGGTTGTTTGAACTCAGCAGGGCTGGGTGATTGCTTTGACCCAGCATACTGGGTTATAAACTGAAGATTGGGTTAAATTGATCAATACAGAAAATAGGTATAGCTTTCTTTACCACAAGTGTAGCTGGTGTTATTTGTTAAGAGCCCTTTCATGAGTAGATTGAATTCTAGAATAAACCAATAATTTATAATTAACAAAAATAACTCCATCATTTTTTACTTATCATGTTTTGTTTCATAGTAGAGGAGAAGTCCAGTGACATCTGATCATAGTCTAGCTGATTCGAGTTGTGAAGAACTATGTGACTTCTTCTGAGGCTTGTCTTCAACCTAACCGATTGGGTAAAACTTTGCCCCAAAATTTGACCCCGTTTTAACCCTGCAGTTAAATTATTAAAATATCCCTTCACCTTTCAGTGTGTAAGGAGGTAGAGCTATTGCTGCTGCAAATTAACGGGGTTTAGCTGAGGGGGTTCAAGCACTGGGAGGAGACCCCAGGGCAGACCAATAACCTGCTGGAGAGAATATAAAAATACAAAAGATGTGAACATCGTGAAAAATTTTTGTCACTCATTTCAGAAGGTCAAACTAATATACTGAATTCATTACAATTCTCAGAACTCCTTACTGCAGCTTTAACATAAAACAATCACAGAAGAGAGTCTCCGATGGGTGCAGATATGTATTTCTCATTTTTAGACCACCCAGGATAACTCTTGCATCTCCAGAACACTTTCCAGTTCTGTGAAAAGTACAAAATAAACATAACATATGTGGATTCTCATACAGTGTTCTAAACATAACTGAATGAACATAACATTGTCACATTCTGTGGCTTTACATTGTCATAAAATGCAAAATAAAGGCAAATGATCCAGATTTGTCCCACAGTTACATTTGAAGTCATAAAACTAAACACGCGTAAATAGAATAACATGCAGTTCCTAAGTAAAATTAAGAACAATATAAATCTACAACAAGGGTGCAAAACTTCTTCAAACATGTAAACAGTGGGTCTCTCACAGGTGGAATGCAGCTAGCTGGAGTCAGCATGAGAGCTAAAATACCACAGGGATACAAGTTGTAAATATACATTTAGACGGTTTGAATGCGTTTTAAAGCGAACTGACAGACACCATTGGAGTGTCATTAGACAGAAAAGGCTAAGCGAATTACTTTAACTCATTAGCTCAATCTTATCTTTGAGAGTGAAAGATCTCCTTACTATTACCCTAATCTTTACCTCCCTCTACAGATTCTCTGCCAGATTGAAGTCTGGACTCTGGGTGGGTCAGTCCAAAACGTTAATATTATTTCCAGACAGAAGAAACTTGTTGGTAAACTAAAAGAACACTTCAAACCTAAATCTCCATGGGGTATGAATAATTTGGGACTTAAATGTACTTAATTTCAACTGATAGGAAGGAACCTATTAATGATTATACAGAACTTTACTTTAAAATTCAGAACTAACCCTTTTCAGAACTTGTGAACAAAAATACTTCTGTTTTTATTTGGATTTGCCAAGAATTTGAAGACTTTTTTCTCCTTTTTTAAGCAATTTAATTAAATAAAAAGTTAGGAATTAAAAATGCACTTGAAACAAATTATTGTATTTAAACTTAGGATGGATTAGTAAACAGCTCATTTTGAATTGTATCTTTAGGCAGAAATGTCGTAGCAGCCACATTGTTCAAATAGATAGTCAAAGGGTTGGTTTCCAAAAACCAATGTCCCATCTAAATAAAACTGTTGTAAAGTAAAATAAAAAACATAAATACAGTATTTGTTGGTTATAGTAAGTTGTTATCATACCAAGCTTGAATATTTATGTGCGATATAGAATTAACTACAGTATTGATCATGGATATCTGTAGGACAAATGATGAATGCCCACCATGACTGCTCTTTCTTGGGACCAAGATTGTATCTTGCAAATGGCCTTAAAACTTGTCAGTACATGCTTATCATAACCAAATCCCTGAGCAGATGAGTTCTATCTGAAGTAATACAGATCTTGGTAAGAACAGGTTCACAGATATTCTGAGACCGCTGGTTACTACTCAGGTTACCATTCTAGCTGAACTAATAAGCTGATGTCTCCCCCCAGGTTGCTGCTCCTTAAGAAACCGTCCTGATTGGGTCCAATGAGTTGCACCTGTGAGGCTACGCCTGCCAATCACCACCTGCAGGAAGAGAGAGGAACCAAAGACAACAAACCACCTGCACAAAACCTATGAGTATGACGGTTTGCATATTCAACAAGACAATGAACTCACAGCTATCATAAAAACCCATTAGGCTTGTGGGTTTGTTACGTTATATTAAAAAAAGTAGGGCCAGACCACATCAACTGCTTATTATTATAGTAACAGTTATGAACATCCACCAAAAAAGAACCCGTCCCTCAAATCTCTCGCTCTTGTTACATTGAGAGGGAGAGAGATCTATTTATCTACATATATACTGTACTTTATATGTATATATATATAGAGATATATAGATATATCTCTATATATCTATATATAGAGAGAGAGATATAGCTATATGTATATCAAACGATATATATGCATACACACACACCTGTCACACTTTGTATGTCCACCTGTAGGAAAAATATCAGTTTTTATCTCTGTTCTACGGAATGTCTGCATTGACATCTGAAATCAGTGCTAATAAGAATCTAGAAAAAAATCTCTGATCATTATCTTTCGGTCATAAGACGTTTCCTCATAGCAGGTATCAGATTTCTATTGTGTTAAACCATGTCTTTTACAGGTGAGCAATGAAACAGACAATGAGAGGGAGGGGAAGAGAGAGTCTGTGGAAGTATAAATGCTCCTTGTCTTCACTATCTCTCAGTAGTTGTGCAGACATCGACTTAGCCACCATGTTGCTCTCTGTGCTGCTGCTGCTGCTGCTGGTCAGTAGTTCACAAGGTACACATTTTCTAGGGACTATGATGACCTACTATCCAAAGGAAACTAATGCAGACGGATCAGTCTCAGTAAGTTGATACTGTTTGTGAATTTTTTTTTTTCTATATTGTACCTTCAGATTTATCTAACACCGCTTTGATTCCCAGGTGATTCTGCGCTATAAGATGAATTTCCACTCGTGCTCATACAATGACCAGTGGGTCTGTGGTGGCAACTGTGGAAGTGAGACTCAGACGCTTGCATTAACCAAAGTGGAGGAAGTAAGCGGTGAATGGTGTCAGAATGAAGGAATCATAACTCGTCTGCTTCCCAACAACACTGGATTTGAGACTGTGTGAGTCCATTTAAACAGTGAACTAAATTTAATGCAGCAATGTTTAAACTTTTACTGAGTTTAACAACTTCATCTGTTTAATCAAACACCACACCTTTGAACTAAAACAAAAGTTAATCTGAAACATTGCCACTGTTTTTCTTAATTCATGTAAATATGAGGCGGGTTTGAATTTTGTGGATCTGCAGTACTGGAGTATTAAATAAATAAATAATAAATAAAGCTATGTAGGTTTTAAAAACATCTCAATTATGTCCACTGCAGGCTGGCTGGTGGAAGTTGGATAAATAACATACAAAATGGTGTTTCATCTTGGAGAGCTGTTACTAACGTTGAACTGAGGAACCGGTCTGACATCGGAAAACCCAACACATCACCACAGACCACCATCCTCCCAGCTCTAAGGTAATCTGAGGCTACAGTTAGATTGTTAATCTGCAACAGGATTCAAACCTCAACATATGTAACCATTTGTTCCTCACTCTCTGACATTAAATCAGATTAAATATTTTGTGTTTACATCACCTAGATTACCAAACGTATTTTTGTTGACTAACGAGAGACATTCTTTTTTAAACTTCAAATTCAGAGCTGCCTTTTAAGCTGTATGACTTGGGTCAACAACCTGGCTCTTTATGCTGAAACCTCAACAAAATGGCTCTTCTTTCCTCATGATGCCATCTATTTTTTTGAAGTACAATAGTCCTTTTTGCCCCAAAAAAACCCATACATCATGATGCTGCCGCTCCCATACTTCACAGTCTTACCAGCTTCAGCCTGCATATTCACAAGGTATTTGGCTGTCTTTTGATGTTGAGATAATTGGCACCAAAATATGTTAAACTCTGGGACATAGAAATTGCCTCCGTCTAAAATATTTCCATGAGTGGACATTCCCATGGCCTTTAGTGTTGCTTATAAATGTTTTAACGTATAAAGATAACTCCTCAGCCATCCGCAAATTGTACCCAAAGATAAAGCAGCCCTGAGAAGGTCCACTATTCTCTTCCTGATATTCTTACAAATGTTCCATGACTGGTGAAGCCCTGAATCCTCTCGAGTCAGATGCACAAATATATGAACGCAACATAGCTGATATTTAATTGTTTTTACCTCAATTAAAACATGTAGTTGTTTTAAAAGCTTTTAATGATGCTTTCATTAATTCTATACTGTTCAACAATACGACAGCAAGAAAAACAGAAGAATTTTTACTATAAGGTTAAATTTGAGTATCTAATTTATTTTTTATTTTGGCGGAATGCAAAGTTCTGCTTATCCTGCTGCTCCTGGATGGGGTGAAGGCAGAGCCGGCCCTAGACATTTGGGCACCCTTGGTGCCCGCCCTACTGACCGCTGCACCCCATCTAAGCATATTAGAGAGACCTCAGTGTTTTATACAGCATGTAGCATTGTTCTACACCACACATGGGTAAATACATCTCCCTGTTAGATGCAACGAAATACAAAAAAATTAATTAATACAAAAATGAAAACAGTGTTATTAAACAAGTGGCACAATTCAATATCAATCCAACTGCACTTTATTTCACACTTAAAAACCAAACAAAGAAAATATCAAGGCAATGACAAAATAAATACTGCAAAATACAACACAGTTAAAGCACGTGCTAAATTTAAACAAAATTAACCACAATATAAATAATATATTATTGCACAAAATAAAATATCACAGAACATTTTGTAGATATAACGATATATAAATATAACAATAAACAGAACTGGTCAAAAAAACGATGCATAATGTAGCATAATGCATAATGCATATGCATAATGTCCAACATTAAACATGGTTCCTATAAACAAAATAACCTGGAGACAACATTATGAAAACAAATGTCAGTTGACGCAAACAAGTGACTAATGACATTGTCTACATTTCAAAAAGACTTAAAGCCTCAAGTTGACTTAGTACCTCAAATCTACAGCCTCACTCGTCTTGCCAAAGTCATCTATAACATCATCAGGACAGCTGCTTTGAGACTACCTGATTTATTCTTACGATGGAAAGTCCACTGAGACGTTCTTTCATCATAGTAGTTCTCAGGTGTGTTTTATTGAGTTTGAGCTTTGCGAAGGTCCTTTCAGCAGCACCAACTGTAACTGACAGAGTGGCTCAGAGCTTCTCAGATTCTCAGAGCTACCCACCATTTCTGTGGGCTTCCGGTCATGTAAGAGGGTAAAGAGTTGCATTGTGTTTGTCAGGTTTCATGGTAAATGTGGAAAATTGAGGTAGCGAGGACAAGAACTGATGTTACACCTCTGGAGTCTGAGGTAGACCTGTCTGTGAGTGGGTCAGGTTTTAAAGACGCAGATACTTAGATATTGAAGAAGTGCATCTGAAAACAGATGAATAGATAAAAGTATTACCGATAATAAACCACATTAAACTTGCCCTGTATCAGTCTAAAAACTAACAGCTAGAGTAGACTGGGGTAAATTGTGACAAATCAAATTGCGTTTTATTGCGATAATATTGTGATGTAGCATAGTGTTGTCTTTTCCTGTTTTAAAGGCTATATTAGACTACAGTAAATTGGTGTCATTTTGTGTTTTCATATTAGTTACCTTATCCACTATTATATCCACATTGAGATAAATTTATCAAGAATCTTATTGTGTAAAATATGCTATAACTTTGCACCAAAACTTTGTTTTATTTTAATCACAGTCTTGTTTCAATAAAAGTGCTTATAACATGATGATGACAGGCTCATATCACCCAGTTCTGGTCTAATGTTGGATGTCTACTGGTCAATAACATCATAACGTTATACCTGCTGGTGGTCTATCCAGTAGGGCAAAAGAGAAAAAGACTATTTCTACACCTGAATTATTTTCAACTTCCTCTAAGGTGGGAGTATCTGATGGAAACTCTTGACATTATTTTTTAATTAGTGATGTTTACTCTGGGGTCCTCCAAAATAAACTAGCTTTGGCTAATCGTTCACTTGCTGCATGTAACGTTATGCTCACTCCACCTTCTGCTCCAATTAAGCAGGTAGCAGGAGGAATAAACACAGTGTTCAAAATACATAAACAGAGACTGTGGAAGGGCAACTTTTAAAGAGGGAACAGGAGGAAGGAGGGTTCTAGGTTAAAGTCCTCACTGTTTCAAGACCCTAAAAACGCCACTTAAGTTACTCAGCAACATTACCCTGTCACAAAACTGAGTACGTGAATTCAAGCACAAGGCGACAGAGAAAAAAAGGTTAGATTTGTTTTATTGCAGTTTTTTAAATATCTGCTTTTAAATGTATTTGAAGAAATAAGCATGGAAAAACTGTAAGTTTGTGTTTTTTCTAAAGAGAACAGAAGATTAGGAAGGATGGATGTGAAGCTAAAAGTACTGTACATCATTTAACTCAAATAAACTTTTTATGTAATCCAAAATTAGAGTAGATATCAGCTTGACAAACAGATCTGATTCGTATGTCAGAGGAAGAAACAGTAAAGATAAAGTTAAGCCAGTTACTTGTAATTTTACCATTTTTACTTTTAAGATGAACCTTGTAGAAGAACCGATTCACTTATTTGTTTTTGTTCTACCAGAGTTCCTTCAAATTGTCCAAGAAATATTGACCTGCTGGCCTTCGACCCAGATGGAGACACTGTTAAATGCAGATATGGAAACACCTCAGATTCAGAGTGTAACCCCTGCACACCGCCGTCCGTCCTCAGCCTCTCACCTGTAAGTTACAATCTCACCTGTGAGTAGCTGCTACAGGCAGTTAGTCTGGCTCTGATTAATCTTTTAATGATGAACAACAATGATCATCTATTCCCAAAAGTCAAACTCAAACGTTACAGGATTAAAATTATTTGTACATGAACAGCATCAACTAGAGCAGCACAATTAAATGTTTCCTCGTGTTTCTGTCTTTTTTCTGTCTCCTTGCAGTCTTGCTCTCTGTCATTTAGCCCAACCAACAGCAATACTGAGCTTCCATACGCGGTCCAGTTGGTGATGGAGGATTTTCCCACACAGAGCATCACTTTGACTCAAACTAATGGTTCGCAGGAGGTCAAAACTAGCCGTGACGCCATCAGCAAGATACCTTTACAGTTCGTTTTGAAAGGTAAAATCCCATACATACATCATGTTGTTTTACAGCCACAGATAGCTGCTCTGAAGTTAGGAAAATAATGTTCTGATCATTTGGAAAGAAATCGCTAGTGTGTGTTTGGTCCAATACTTTAACAATTGTTCAGATTGTTGGCTTGAAAGGAGGATGTTATATTACCCAAGCAACATGTAAACAAACCTAACCATATTTAGCAGGATGGCAGCTGCACAAACATTTGAACTCATACATAAGCTGAAGGGATTCCTTTTCTGATCTAACATTGACAGAGAAACATGAATAAAGATAGTGTATGGTGAACTTAAGGTGTATTTTTCTCAGACAATATGACCTCTTGGCTCTGTTTTTTCCTTCCCTCAACTCTTTAGTGGGTCCTCCAGTACCGTCCTGCACAGATGGTCTCTATCTGCCCAGATTCCTCTCGCCAACTCCGGACAACAGAGCTCAGCTCTACACCCCTGTCAATCAGGCTCTGGAAATCCCCATCAGAGCAGAGGCGACTGGGTCTCAGTGAGTGAAGACAAACAAATTTTAAGACAATTTATAGCAATTTATGTGTGACATACTCGCCCCTATTCCTGCGCAAAAATCCACTCTGTTGACAGAGAGAGACATTTTCAATGTATCTCCTAACACATCTGTGTATTTCCTCTGTTAAAGGTCAACCGAGCTCCTGTACAGTGGGCCGTACAATGTGGGGAAGAGTTCATGGGAATCAGGAAACTTCTCTCTGACGTGGACGCCATCTGTGACTGAAGCCGGACAGAGCCACCCCATCTGTTTTGTCGCCCAAGCAAAGTCAGTATTCTGTGTCATGACCAATTTCAAAATGAAAAAGATGAATAAAAATAAGTGACAAAAGGTAAGTTGTTAAAGAGGACATACCATGCTTTAAATCCTTCCTTTCCCCCCTTAAATCACTCAGTTATGGTCTATATAAAGTGGAACTGCAATGCTTTGGTCTGAACTCTGAACGGGACGTCATATCAACAAACAATGAATTCATGTTGAAAATAAAGTTTATTGTCATTTTAGCGTTATTTGTAGCTTAGCGCTTTGCTGTGTCCATTGTTTCCATAGACAGAAGGAACTGACCCCTTAATCAGATGAAGTCTTTTAGCAAATCCATCTTGAGACTGGCAGAGGCTGCTGAAGCAGAGTTCAAGGTCACAACAAAATGTATTTAAGGTCTAAAAGGTGTATTTTAATGATATGTCCTCTCTAACATGAATTGCATTGAGCTTTCCAATATATTATTGCCGACATGAACCACTCTGTGTTTTGAAACTGCTTTCTGATTATCTTTCAGGTGATGCCTACTTCTCTTTTTGAACTAGGATTAACAATATAAAATATATTTGTGTTAATTATTTATATGTGGAGCAGAGGCAACATCACAGCATCTATGTAAGAGAGCAGTCGCTGTGAACAAGGTTTTACTATTTTGAAACAAGGACAAAATGATTCTGGAGTGGATTTTAAGTTGTGATTAGCATCTTATGTTATCGATTAGTGCAGTTAGCATGTCAACAGCTAATTTGTCAATGCATTTAGAGATATCACCCAATGGTCCCCAAGTTATTTAACACCAACTGATCATGCAAATAAGTTACCAAAGTAAGCTCCACATAGTGTTAGGGAACACTTTGCAATAATGACTATCAACTCATTTTATTAGAAATGCTGTTTAGCTTTGCAGCTAATCTTGGTAAGAATCAAATTTACCCTGTAATTGCATTTATACAATAGGGTTTTCCCTGTCCTACCACCATGTTTCGCATGATAGAAAAATACTTTAGTTCTGAAAAAGCGATCAGACTTTACATTCAATGATAATCTAATAATAAAGCTTTCGTTTTAAATTATTTTCACAGTGTCTCCAGTACTTTCTATCACTCTGACCTCAGATGTGTTATTGTGACGGTTGGAAACAGTGAGTCAAGTTCTCTCTTGTTCCTCATGTTGTAAAGTCCGCCAGTGGTTTTCTGCATTGCTGATGTTTCTGTGGCTCTGGTTTTCTGTTTATGTGTCTACCAATGACTACAGCAACTTTTATTGAAGCTGCAAGTACAGTAGGCACCCTCCTTACAACCACAACCCCAATGACTCTACCAGCCACCCTACCTCCATTTACAACCGTAGGGACTGTACCAGCCACCCCACTTCCAGTTACAACCCCAATGACTGTACCAGCCACCCCACCTCCAGCTACAACTCCAATTATTGCAGCATCAACACCTGCTCCAGGACCACGTAAGTAGGACTAAAGCAGATGTTTGCAGACTCTGTCATAATAACACTCCATTTTACTGCACCTAAGCTGTGATTTGGAGAATTCTGGCCCAAATCGTGAAGTTGATTCTCTCTGTTTCCAGAATATGTTATTGCTCTGAATATGAGGATCTCTACCACGCTTTCATTGGAGAATGATTCTGATACCATCATAACTCTGGTTAGTAACTTTTTTGACACCCAAGCAGATGATAAGGAGTCAGTTTCAGCCTAACAGGTCATTCCAGCTGGAATATAACTGACATTTTTCAGATTCATTCAACAGTTTCAACTGAGCACAAACAGCGATAAGTGATGTTAACAACCTGTGTTTTCTTCCTCAGATTAAAAACAAACTGATTGAAAAAGGGCTGCCTTCAACCATAACTGTTCGCCTCCTGAGCAGCAGTCAAGTGGTCGTTACAACGGCAAAACCCTAGAGGAGCATCATGAAGAAGTAACTGATCCTTGCAGGGAAATCTGTTCCAAGAAAACATTACTACCCATATTCTAATTGATTTTTATTCTTTTAAAATTTTTTTTCAATCCATCTATCTATTCATTGTCTATACTAGCATGTCCATGCAGGGTTGCTGGGGAGCTGGTATCTATCTCCAGCAGTCATTGGGTGAAAGATGGAGTACACCCAAGATAGGTCACCTGTCCATCAGAGAGCAACACAGTGACACACAGGACAGACAACCATGCACATACACTCTCTCAAACCAATTAACCTAATTCCTCCTGTGGGAGGAAGCCGGAGTACACAGAAAGAACCCACTTTTTTATTTTTTACATCTATAATTTCTTCTTTTCTTATTTGATGTTAATAAATACAATGCAATATGAAATAAAATAAAAATAAATGAAAATGGCTATTTTCATCCTTTGTTTTCCTTTTTGTTTTTACCTCTCAGCTTGGATTAAAAGCAGAAATCCTAAAGTCTGAATTTTTCACAAATGTCCACAAAGGATGAAAAAAAATCAGACACGTGGTTATAGGATAATTTAAAATATATTATTTGTTTGTTATTAAATCCTCGTAACTGTTCTTCTTTTTCAAGAAAACAGAATATGAAACAGCATTTACAGATGTTGCAGATGAGGTAATTTTGTTGGCATCTTCAAACTATGACTTTTAACAACTAGCAGAGTGATTTACAGCCAAATGGAGAGTGGTCAGGATCCTTGGAGTCTAAGGTCAGGGTTCACACCCGGAAGAAGGTGGACTGGCAGGATGATGAGCGAGGTGATAACGAGGGCAAAGCTCTGTCTGTAATGGCTGAGTTGACTCTCTATTTGGTCATTCTCACTGTTCCTTTCATCCAATATGGGTCAGGACTGAAAGAAATGAGATCCAAGAACAAATTGTCTGGAACTGACCCTCCTTCATAGGGTGACTGGACTCAGCTCTAAATTAAGGGTTCACACTAAAAACTGCTGGGTTAAACATAACACAATTTGTAACCCACACCTGGGTCAAATTTGGACCGAGCCAACTCTGGGTTGTTTCAATTCAGCAGGGCTGGGTGATTGGTTTGACCCAGCATACTGAGTTATAAACTGAAGATTGGGTTAAATTGATCAATATGGAAATAAATATAGCTTTCTTTACCGCAGGCGTAGCTGGTGTTATTTGTTAAGAGCCCTTTCGTGAGTAGATTCAATTCTAGAATAAACCAATACTTTGTAATTAACAAAAGTAACTCCAACATTTTTTACTAATCATGATTTGTTTCATAGTAGAGGAGAAGTAGAAGGTAAAATATAATAACAAAAAATAAGAATTAAGTGACTGTACAGTTAGCGCGAATTCACAACATGAAACAAAGAGTAAAAAATACTGTATGTAATTACAAATAGCAGACCCAGATTCAAAGTAATGAGCCTGAACAAAATACTATTTACAACAGCAAAGAAAATTGTGCAAATAACAGCAGGGATATAGACAACGTATTGAGTTTGTTGGGAGCAGTAATGGTGATAAGGTCTAACAGCTGCTGGGAGGTAGGATCTGCGATAACCATCCTTTGTGCACTTAGGATGAAGCAGTCTATCACTAAAGGAGCTCTCCCGCTCTGCAACAGCTTGATGAATAAAGTGGGGTGGGAGACATTGTCCAACAGTGATATTATTTTTGCCAGAGACCGTCTGTTTCCCAACACCTGCACTGGCTTGAGGGGGCATCTTAGGACACCTCTGGCCTTCGGGATGAGCTATCTAACCGCTTCTTCTCAGCTGTAAAGAGGCTGCTGCTCCAATATGCTACACCACAGAAGATGGCTGATCCCACCACAGAGTCAACAAATTCTTCTGTAGCACCCCCTGGACTCCAAAAGACCCCAGCCTCCTTAGCACCAGTGTTGTGACTCTAATCCAGTTTACACCTTAAGCTGCTTAGTTTTCCCTGCATATATCAGGAGGTTGTGCAGCTGACACCAGTCCACAAAATCCTGTGTCTACAGGCTGTGAAGAGACCTACTATGGCAGAGTCATGTGAGAACGTCTGAAGATGGCAGACTTGGGAGTTGATGGAGAAGTCTGCAGTGTAAAGAAGGGCTGTCAAACTCCAATCCTCAAGGGTTGGTCTCCTGGAGCTTTTTGATGTGTCCCAAGTCAAACAAACCTGGATCAAAGGGCTAAATTACTTCCTCATACACTCAAGTTCTGCAGAGTCATGGTAAATGACCTAATTATTTAATTGTGTTGACATCTAAAAGTTGCAGGACATTGGCTCTCGAGGACTGGAGTTTGATACCTGGATTGTAGAGGGTGAAGAGGAAAGGTCCAAGCACAATTCCTTGCAGGGCCCCCGCACTGCAGACAAGTCTGTCAGACACATAGCCCTGTGTCCTTCCATACTGTGGGCGGCCTGTGAGCTAGTCTAGTATCTACTGGGAAAGGTGGTGGTCAACTCAAGACAGCTCCAGCTTGTACCTCAGAAGTCCTGACTGGATTGTATCAAAAGCACTAGATATTCAAAACACATGATCCTCACAGTGCTTCCAGGCTTTTCCAGGAGATAGATTATGGCATTACCCACCCCGATGCCAGGCTGGTAGACAAAATTTAGCGGATCCAATGAGGCTACTGAGATTCTTTGGATGTCTGGTAAATTATGGGATTGCTGAACATATGTGAAAGAAAACATTGTACATACCATTGGCCCATCTCCTTTTCCATATTAACTGTAGTTTGTGGATGCTCTCTTTTTGCATTAGAAGGAACATTGCGCACAGCTCAGCAAGCTCTGCTGTCTCACTACCAGGCAATTATTAAAATTGAAATTATATTATAAAGACAAATGTCAATATATAAGTGAAACATAAAAAAAGTAAATAAATGCATCTGTATTTCCTCCTTAGAGTCAGAGTGGGAACCTGTAAGCAACAGAATCTGATAAGATGAAGGGTTATTCTCTTCAAAGGGGACATATCATGCTTTTAAAGCCTTCCTTTTCACACTTTAATCATTCGGATGTGGTCTGTATAAAGTGGAACTGCAATGATTTGGTCTGAAATCCTTGTTCTTGTAGCTCCACAGGCTCCTCTTTTACCTGTTCTGAGGTGAGTCAGAGAGAAACTTGTTTTGGTGCCGTCTCTTTAGATGCTACTGAGGCGCTTCAGACCGCGCCCCGTCCAGGTCAAAGAGTGATCCACTTTAACCCATTCGGCCAGTTTTGTAGTTTGATAACAATTATCTACTGGCACAGAAACAAGGCAAACACGATGCAAACTGTTAATGAACAATAATAATATTCAAAACACGCAATACGGTTCTGTCCTCAAGGAACTAAAAGCAGCACGGAGCTCTAAGCAGAAGACATGATGCTACTGCTATGAGAACAATGACCAGGACGTCATATCAACACACAATAAATTCATGTCTAAAATAAAGTTTCTTGTTATTTTAGCTTCATTTGCAGCTTACCGCTTTGCTGTGTCTGTTTCCATAGACAGAAGGAACTGACCGCTTAATCAGATAAAGTTTTTCAGCAAAGACTTCTTGATTCTGGTGGAGGTTACTGAAGAACTTATCCTTGAAGTGGGGAAATAGCAATTTTTCCACTTTCCAAAAATCTAATTTAACCAGGCACATTGTGTGGGTTAAAACACCCAACAACCAAACCAAACTTATCCTCTTTCACCGTAGGCATACTTGAGCTTGGACTGCAAAATGGCAGTGGAAAATAAATATGCTGGATATGCGAAAATTGATCAGTTGGAAGTCCATAACTTTAGCTGTTCCGCAGCAAATACTGTGACGTAACAGTTACAAAAAGGTAACAGATGATATCGAAAAATGAACAGACTAAAAAATATGACCCAGACATATCTCCACAATGAATATATAAACATATCTCCACAACACCTGGAGAGACTAAATTCAACTTTTCTGCACTCCTACAGACTCCAAGTACACAACAAAAAGGCTAAAAAAGTGGATTTTGCACAATATGTTCCCTTTAATAGGGCAGCAGTAATACATCTATTAGTTAGGGTTCTCAAGCAGTGAATAGACCCGCAGCCACAAAAGGGTTAAATTGCTGTGAAAACCACAAGGAAGTGAGAGCTGCTAAAACTAAGTCCTATAACATCTAAAACACGTGTAAACTAGTCATCAAGTGGATCCTCATACTTAAATGTTCAGTCACATAACTTATTATAGTACAAAGGTCATCCATGTTATTTAGAAAAAAATTATGTAATTGACATGGTAATGGTGACCAGTGTGATTAAGAGTATTACAAAATCACTGATATATATTTTTGACTTTATTGTTATAGTTTTTATATTTATTTTCAGCATTAAAATGTCTGTATTTGAAGATTTTTTTTGTTTTCTTGCAGGCACTTTTTAGACTCTTATTTATCAACTGACTTAATGTACTGTTTTGTTTCTTACTATATTCAATAATTGGAGTCTTTTTATCAATAATGTTTTAGGAATCTTGAAAAATATCGCTATGTTAGCAGAATTTTCTTCTTAGATGATCTAATTTTGTTCCAGTAGTTTCATTTTGAAAATGTTGAACATCTTCTGTCATAACATGATGTTGTTTTCCCACTTCATTAATCATAGTTATCATTCTTTCCACATTCCATGGTTTATGGTCCTCACCTGATTTAGACAGTAGATGGCAGCGTGACTCCATGATGTAGCCAGAGGTTGGATTCCTAACACTGATCACAAATACCCAGAACATACAAAACACGCTGGGGCTATTTATTCTTCTTTACTTCTGGGCAGGGAAGCCTTAAGGGAGGAGTTCTGTCTGATCAACTTGGATATATCAAGGTCTGTTTTATAATGGTTCGTTATGTATAAGTTAGACCTAAAAGTGGCACCACAAAATGAATTGAAATAACCTTTCAGCTTGCAGTACCTCCAAATCTTAATTCCCTCAAAAGCTTTACGGATTCAGATGGAATTAAAAGGCACAATATAATATAATATAATATAATATAATATAATATAATATAATATAATATAATATAATATAATATAATATAATATAATATAATATAATATAATATAATATAATATATAGTGTTCTATATATTTCTAGAGTCTCTAGAAGTAGAATGGGAGGCAGATCCTTTAGTAATCAGGCTCCTCTCCTGTGGAACCAGCTCCCAGTTTTGGTCCGTGAGGCAGACACCCTGTCTACTTTTAAGGCTAGGCTTAAAACTTTCCTTTTTGATAAAGCTTATAGTTAGAGGGGCTTAGGTTATCCTGAGCTATAGGCTTTCTTTCACTCACTTTTTGCTTTCAACTTGTTCTCTCTCTGTTTTTTTTTTTGTATTCCTAGAAGCTACACCTGGCCTGGCTCTGTGTTTAGCTGTGACACCTTCCTGAAGGGGGACATTGGCCAAGCTGCTGCTGCCAACAACTTAATGCTCACCTTATACAGATGATACTCGTTGCCCTGTCTTTCAGTGTTTAACCCTTTCTCTCCTCGACGTAGCTACTGGCTGAGCTTTTACTGTGACTAACTGTATGTGCTCTCTTTCACACTCTTCAGCTTAGCTGTCCTTCTCTCCAAGATAAAGGCTCTAAAGGAGCTACATCCACTAACATTTACTTTTCCTTCCCATAGAAAGTACTCCTGGATCAGTGCTTCTCTGTTCTTTTTGTGTCTCTGCTCTGTTCTCTCAAACCCCCAGTCGGTCTTGTCAGATGGCCGCTCACACTGAGCCAGGTTCTGGTTCTGCTGGAGGTTTCTTCCTGTTAAAAGGAAGTTTTTCCTCTCCACATGAATGCTCAGTATGAGGGATTGCTGCAAAGTCCAACGCCAGTGACTGTTGTAGAGGTAGAAAACCTTTACTGGCCGTCCGTTAACTCCTACATTACTCCTCACCTCTCATCGACTCGTTTTATTTGGCACCCCAAAGGACAATCCTCAGTCAGAGATCAGTTGTAGTTTCCACAAGTTTATTAAAACCAATCTGAATTCAGAGAGGGAGACGTCACACTTACACTGCTATACCTTGGAAATCCGTGTGTGTCGTCTGACTGGGGCTGTGTTTCATTACATTTTATACCCCACGCTGCCATGCAGTACACATACACAATCATTCTGTCTGTGGATGTCTCCCCAGCAACAGCATCAAAGAAACAGAGATACATTTCATTTTTTAATTAAAGAATTGTTTCCCAGGTGTCTTCAGGAATCTTCAGGGAGAGGAGTACCATGCCTCCCTGATACACTGCCGGCTTCTCACGATACAGACAGAAAACACCTGCAGGCTTTAACCTTGAATAATAAACAATCATTGTGTAAAAACTGGACTCTATAATTCTAGAGGCTACTGTTAAGGTTTTTTCTAACTACAAAAAGCATAACTCAAACTCATAATAAAAATCAATCTGCAAAGTCCCAAATATATCTTAGTTTTAGCTACTAATAATAAGGCAGTTGTTAGGGTTTGAAAACTTTTGTATTGTTTATCACTCATGTCTGTACAAAGTGCTCTTCCTTCCCACATGCCACAGAAAGGAGGATGGGGGAGAGGAGTGAGTTATGTTACTATCAGTAACATCTGGGGGCTGCTTGTACCAGTCCCCACTCCCTCTCTGTTTAAAATCAAAACACATGCACCCTAACCCTTCTGACCCCACACACACACAGACACACACAGACACACATACACCCCATAAATGCCTGAACTGTCTGTTGAACTGTGTGTGAACCGCATATTTAAATAAAGAGAGAGGATGCCAACACCTTGTAGATTTGCACTGCAGTGTGAGCTACCTCTTGCGCAAGAAAAAGAGAGACTCTGTGTCGTTCCTCTGAGTTGACTAATTAATACCTAACAGCAGTTATATTTCCACACTACTAATAATAAGGCCTTTCTATTTCCACAATTCCCCCTTTTGATCTCCACCAGGAGATCACTCCACATAGGGTGCAGCCAGCTTCAGCCCCTGAAGTCCGTCCGTCAAAGCACACATCTGATAAGTAGGAGGTTTAGATTCAGCACTCCCCTTCTCAATGTGGCAGTGATGAAGCGAACCATCAGAGCCCTGATGCATGGTACACAGCAACAACCACAGGTAACCATTATGGCAACAAAAATAGCAATAGAAATCATTAATGACATGACTAAACCTTTCCATTTGCCAAACATATCAGTGAACCATTGCTCCAATGCATTGTCAATCCCTGAATGCTCGTGCATAGTTTTACTCAGAGTTCTCAATCCTTCTAAGGCTCGGGTTACAGATCCGTCAGGAGCGGTGTTATTGGGGATAAAAGTACAACACATATCTCCAAACACGGCACAGACACCCCCTTTATCAGCTAGTAACATATCCGCCACCATTCTGTTTTGTATGGCCATGAGAGAGGTGGGTGCTAGTTGTTCTGAGAGACCTTCAACAGCATCTCGGGTTAAGTTGGCCAGTCGTAGTACATTGTAATGAATGTAATTAATGCGGTCTACATTCTTGTTAGGAGTTATTGGAATAAACGCTGCCATGATTCCTTTAGTATTAGCATGAATGGTCAATTTGGCGCCATGAGGGTCAGACGGGCTGCGCATAACTATAGAAGGGGGCTGTTTAGTTTCGGTGCTCCCACCGGTGCCCTCTATTTTGGTTATTAGTGCGGCCGCTAGTACTGTAATTAAGCATGCCAGGAACCGACAATGCAATGGAACTTGCTGAACTTTAATCATCCTGTGAACTTTAATTAATACTTTCAGAGAGAAGATAAAAATGAATTAAAGCAATATCAATATACACCTCTTACTCCAGAGGGGACAGAAGGATTCTTTTAAATTAACTATGCTTTAGGCCCTGCTGCCTCTGCCTCACCTTTGCCTGAGGACTAGTTCATTTCCTGCCTCTGTAGTCTCAGGGTGCTTAAAACCTTCTGATCCTCAGCAGGGATGTCTTGACCCCTTCTAAGTGGAGGATGTCTTCTCAGTCCTATTAATTAACTGTGTTTCTTAATTAAAAACAAACAATGTCTGGGTTCAATCACTACAATCCTTATGGCCCCTGAACAGTAAGCACAACAATAGATTAATATAAGAAAATACTAAAAATGCAAAAACATATAAAATATAACTTTTGTTAAGTAAAAACCATAAATTGAAAATGTTATTTTATTTTATTTTATTTTCTTGTCTTCTCTCGTCCTTTCGTCCTCTGCGGTGTGCAGTCTCGCTGTTTGTTGGTCCCTTATACAGGTGACATCTTGTAGTCTTTGTGTGACAGATTCTGTTTATCGCCTGTAGATGTCAGAACTGCTCCTCGTGGTCCCGGAAAACTCCTTCCGGTTTCCAGCTCGTATGGAGTGTATCCTGTGGTTGAGTTCACTGAACACCTGATTGACATCAAAGCAAGAGGTAATGCATCAACCCATGATAATTTGGTCTGTGCACAGATTTTAGCCAATTTGTTTTTCAGGTTTTGATTCATTCTTTCAACTTTTCCTTGGGACTGAGGGTGATACACCGTGCCAAACCTGTGTTTCAGACCCAAACTGGACTCCACCTGTTGCAGCTCCTTGTTCTTTAAATGGGTCCCATTGTCAGTCCTTATCTTTTCAGGAAACCCATGTCTGGGAATGTAGTGGTTAATGAGACATTTAACCACAGTTTTACTATCTTTCTTTTTCGCTGGCCATGCTTCTGGCCATCCTGTGAAAGCATCCACACACACAAGCAGATATCTGAAACCTCTTACTGACTGCACCATGTCTGAGTGCACACCCCTCCCCTGAGAAGCCCATCACAGAAACAGTCTTGGTAGAGAGCAGTGGTTTAGGAGGTTGCTGTGTTATGGTGGAATAAGTAGCTCCAGTGTCCACTAAAAAATTCAGACAGTTCTCTCCCACCTTTGCAGGCAACATGGGGTCTGCCGTGCCCACGCTGCCATGGTCCTCCTCAGGGGTGTGTCAGTATGGGCTGTAAGACGGGTGTGGATACTGGCCCTGCTGGGGTGGGGTGGTGCCATACCTCTTTCTCCTCTTTTTTCTTTTTCTCTGCCTCCTGAGCTGTATGTAAATGGTGAATTAAATGATTTTCCCACTTTGTGAAGTCTGCAAATCAGGATTATTTTTCATCTTTTGACACACGTCAACAGGAACTTCTTTTAATATGGCTTCTCTAAACAGCTCTCCCATTCCTGTCCCGTCACCCTTAGGATTAACCCCTGTGTGTCTCATCCACGTGTCCACGGCAGCACTAATGTGCTCTTTCGGATGTTGCTCTGGGTCCCAATCGAATTGAGGGACTTCAACTGGGGCGGTTGGCGGATACTGATTTCTTATGGCCTTCCCTAGGGCTGTCATTACACGTGTCAGGGGTGTGTCATCAGGGTCATTACTGCAATCAGCATTATGTTCTATCTCCCTACCAACCGAGGGACGCACAGATCGCCCCAAAATTGCTCTAAAGTCACCTAAGGCCAGTGTCATGCCTTTAGTCAATGTATCTAATTCCTATAACCAGACACGTCCACACCCTGCAATAGGTGGCAACTTATCCACTAATGCCTGTACATCTCCCAATGAAAAAGGGACATATTTTGTCATTCCAGCTGATGAGGTCAATAACGGACATTGAAATCTGGATGGACCGCTCTGGCTACGAGTAGTCATGGTGTGTGTTCTCCCAGAATCTTTAAACTGTTTTTCTGTCATTTGTTGAGAAGCTTTCTCATATAATTCATGCACTTTTGATTCCAATTGTGTAACCTCTCTTAAAAGTCTAAGCGTTTCCTGTGCTTCTGTCTCAGGCCCTACTCTGCTCAACACTTTCTTCCACCTCTGATACTTCTGGCTCAGGGATCCAATTGCCTTTCAGGGATATCTCCACCTTTACAGGAGTTCCCGCTGTCTGCCGGTCACCAGAGCTGGGTGCCTCTGGCCGAGTTTTCTGTCTAGATTGTGAGTCAGGGCCGCACGCTCCATCTTCACCGGACACTTTCAAAACACTTAATTTCTCTTTAAAATTCCCCATAAGGGTCTGGCATACTCCTGTATGCGGGGGATTCACGCATGGGGTGGAGTGCTGCAGGGGAGAGTGGTGTGTTGGGGCCTCTGCAGCTCTCTCTATGCGGTCAGAGAAGGGCTCATAACAGACAGGTTAACCTTGAATAATAAACACTCGTGTAAAAACTGGACTCTATAATACTAGAGGCTACTGTTAAGGTTTTTTCTAACTATGAAAAGCATAACTCAAAGTCCTAATAAAAATCAATCTGCAAAGTCCCAAATTTATCTTAGTTTTAGCTACCAATAATAAGGCCTTTATATTTCCACACTGTCCACTGTCTCTACATGCTCATCCAGGAGGAGGGAATGCTGCAAGTCACTGACTGGATACAATCTGCTGGGTTTCTATGGATGAAAATACTTTTTAATCAATTTGAATAATAAACTGAATTAGACTGCACTGTTTGATAATTATGATTAATTGGAATGTTATTACGAGACTTTAAAACTATATGATTTGATTGACTTGACTTTATAGAGTGCCTTGACATGACGTGTTGTGAAATTGGCACTATATAAATAAAACTGAACTGAATTGAATATAAAGAGCTAGTTTGGATTTTTGACGTGAGGTTCTGTATAGTCGTTGTCGATAATAGTTGCCTTATCTTTACTAGAAAGATAACATACCAAATTGAGCTTGTTAAGTGCATCCGCCACTCAGAGGGGCTTACAGTTAATCACTAAATTATTCATACCATTAAATTACCGTTAAATTATTTGCATTCAACCAAATACTTTGTTTCTGGGGAAATGAGACAGGTATTGCTCAAAAGATAATAACGCAACGTAAAAGGAGCATCAGTTATAAAAATGTATTTACTTTAAAAATAAAAATTGCTTCTCGTATGGTCAATGAAAAAAAAACCCTAATGGCATTGTAGGAATCAAGCCTTTCTTATCATTTCTGACCGTTTTTTTCCATGTTTCCACTGGAATTTTGAAGATTTATCTTTGGTTGTGAGATCAAGTCGTTGAGAGTGAAATATCTCCTTAACATTACTCTAATTTTTAGCTCCCTCCACAGACTCTCTATAAGATTCAAGTCTGGACTGGGCTGGGCCCAGACAAAATGTTAATATTACTTCCAGACAGAAGAAACATGTTGATAAACTAAGAGGACAATTTAAACCTAAATCTCCCACGGGTATGAATAATTTTGGACTTAAATGTACTTAACTTTAACCTAATAATAGTAAGGACACTATTAATGACTTTACAGAACCTTACTTTGAAAAAATCAGAACCAGCCATTGAACAAAACTGCTGGTGAGAAAGTCACACCAGAGTTCTCCAGGATTTCTGAAGCTGATTTTATTTGGATTTGACGAGAATTTTAACTTTGCTGTCTAAACTTTTTGTGTCTAAACTTAAGAAAGATTAGTAAACAGCTCATTTTGAACTGGGATTTTTTTAGGGAAAACAAAAAAAAAAGGAAGTAATCAAAAAAAAAAAAAAAAAAAAAAAAAAGTCATAAAAACATGTTATTTTTATTTGTTTTTCCCGCATCTACGGGTTCAAAAAAAGGACTAATGAAACTGCAGTAAAAGGGAAACAAATCAACTTCAAAGTGCAGGACAAGCATTCCTTACTGAGATGTTTATTAAGTCTGTAGATATTTCTCCTTTGTTTACAAAAATATTTGGTATAGTTTACAGTTTGTACAGATAGGAAAAATATCTGTTTGTGTCTCTGCTCTACAGAAAGTATGCACTGACATGTGCAATTACTGCTCATAAGCATATACAAAAAAGTCTCTGATCATTATCTTTCAGTTGTGAGACATTTCCTTAATAGCAGGTATCAGATTTCTATTGTGTAAGTTACGTCTTTTACTGGTGAGCAATAAAACACAATGAGAGGGAGGAGAAGAAAGAGTCTGTAGAAGTAGAAGTTGTCTTCACTATCTCTCAGTAGTTGTGCAGACATCGACTTAGCCACCATGTTGCTCTCTGTGCTGCTGCTGCTGCTGCTGGTCAGTAGTTCACAAGGTACACATTTTCTAGGGACTATGATGAGCTACTATCCAAAGGAAACTAATGCAGACGGATCAGTCTCAGTAAGTTGATACTGTTTGTGAAGCATTTTTTCCTGTGTTGCAACTTCAGATTTATCTACCGCTTTGATTCCCAGGTGATTCTGCGCTATAAGATGAATTTCCACTCGTGCTCATACAATGACCAGTGGGTCTGTGGTGGCAACTGTGGAAGTGAGACTCAGACGCTTGCATTAACCAAGTGGAGGAAGTAAGCGGTGAATGGTGTCAGAGTGAAGGAAACCATAACTCGTCTGCTTCCCCACCACTGGTTTGAGACTGTGTGTGTCCATTTAAACAGTGAACTAAATTTAATGCAGCAATGTTTTAAACTGTTACCGAGTTTAACAACTTCATCTGTTTAATCAAACACCACGCCTTTGAACTAAAACAAAAGTTCATCTGAAAAATTACCACTGTTTTTCTTAATTCATGTAAATATGAGGCAGGTTTGAATTTTGTGGATCTGCAGTACTGGAGTATTAAATAAATAAATAAAGCTATGTAGGATCTAAAATCATCTCAATTATGTCCACTGCAGGCTGGCTGGTGGAAGTTGGATAAATAACATACAAAATCGTGTTTCATTTTGGAGAGCTGTTACTGATGTTGAACTGAGGAACCGGTCTGACATCGGAAAACCCAACACATCACCACAGACCACCATCCTCCCAGCTCTGAGGTAATCTGAGGCTACAGTTGTAGGAATAAAAGGTTTATTACAGAACAAATTAGATTTTTAATCTGCAACAGGATTCAAACCTCACCATAAAATATTGCATCTACAATAAAAATGTCCTGTTTTGGATCAGTTAGGATTACCAAAATGACTTTTCTTGAATAAGGAAAGAGAGATTTTTTTTTAACTTCAAATTTAGCAGATTACACAGAGTTGCTTAGTGTTTGGTAAAACTGCCTTTTAAACTATGATGAGTCAGTTGTTGAGGGGTTACACTCTACAAGCTACTCACAGTAGTTTGGAGGAATTTTGGTCATTCTTCCTACAGAACTGGTATAACTGAGTCTGGTTTGTAGGCTGTGTTGCTCACACGCACCTTTTACGTGATGGCCACTTTACTTTTGTTACTAATTTGTCGTTTCAATTATGGTCAGTGTCCATTTGGAAGACCTCTTTATGCTGAAACCTTAACAAAATGGCTCTTCTTTCCTCATGATGCCATCTATTTTTTTTAAGTGCAGCAGTTCTTCTTGCAGTAAAACACACACACCATGATGCTGCCTGTCCCAAACTTCACAATTGAGTTGTTGTTTTTTCACTGTGGACAATGACACAGTCTTGCCAGTTTCGGCCTACGTCTTCGCCTTTTTTTTGAGGTTGATATAATTTGCACCAAAATATGTTAATCTCTAGGAGACAGAAACTGCCCCCGTCGAGAGTATTTCCATGGGTGGACATTCACATGGTGTTTAGAGTTGCATATAATTGTTTGAACACAGGAACGTGACACCTGAGCCATCTGCAAATTGTACCCAATGATAAAGAGGAATTTTCAAGGTTCACAGTTCTCTTCCTGATATTCTTACAAATGTTTCCATGCCGTAGCTCAAGCATACAGTGTACATGCAAAGGTGTGCCTCCAATAATTGAGATAATGGGAACTAACCTATTAGAAGTTTGCAATGCCGTGACATCAACATATGGGTTTTCTAAAATTGTTTAAACTTCCTACTTTGAAGAAGGTTATTTCTGATTACCGGTTACTTCAAATTTTATCATTTTTACTTTTAAGATGAACCTTTTAGAAGAACCGGTTCACTTATTTGTTTTTGTTCTACCAGAGTTCCTTCAAATTGTCCGAGAAATATTGACCTGCTGGCCTTCGACCCAGATGGAGACACTGTTAAATGCAGATATGGAAACACCTCAGATTCAGAGTGTAACCCCTGCACACCGCCGTCCGTCCTCAGCCTCTCACCTGTAAGTTACAATCTCACCTGTGAGTAGCTGCTACAGGCAGTTAGTCTGGCTCTGATTAATCTTTTAATGATGAACAACAATGATCATCTATTCCCAAAAGTCAAACTCAAACGTTACCGGATTAAAATTATTTGTACATGAACAGCATCAACTAGAGCAGCACAATTAAATGTTTCCTCATGTTTCTGTCTTTTTTCTGTCTCCTTGCAGTCTTGCTCTCTGAAATTTAGCCCAACCAACAGCAATACTGAGCTTCCATACGCTGTCCAGTTGGTGATGGAGGATTTTCCCACACAGAGCATCACTTTGACTCAAACTAATGGTTCGCAGGAGGTCAAAACTACCCGTGACGCCATCAGCAAGATACCTTTACAGTTCGTTTTGAAAGGTAAAATCCCATACATACATCATGTTGTTTTACAGCCACAGATAGCTGCTCTGAAGTTAGGAAAATAATGTTCTGATCAAGAAATCGCTAGTGTGCTGTTTGGTCCAATACTTTAACAATTGTTCAGATTGTTGGCTTGAAAGGAGGATGTTATATTACCCAAGCAACATGTAAACAAACCTAACCATATTTAGCAGGATGGCAGCTGCACAAACATTTGAACTCATACATAAGCTGAAGGGATTCCTTTTCTGATCTAACATTGACAGAGAAACATGAATAAAGATAGTGTATGGTGAACGTAAGGTGTATTTTTCTCAGACAATATGACCTCTTGGCTCTGTTTTTTCCTTCCCTCAACTCTTTAGTGGGTCCTCCAGTACGTCCTGCACAGATGGTCTCTATCTGCCCAGACTCCTCTCGCCAACTCCGGATAACAGAGCTCAGCTCTACACAATCAGGCTCTGGAAATCCCCATCAGAGCAGAGGCGACTGCGTCTCAGTGAGTGAAGACAAACAAATTTCAAGAAAAGTTATAGCAACAAAATCCAATCCAAAGGCCAATTAGCTAAAAGTATTTGGCTTCCAGAACTGACTCTGGTTCATTTTTACAAGATTTTAGGTAAAATAGTCTAGATGAATGTAAGTTAACAAAATCAGGATAGATACATTGTTTATGAATGACATAGTCCCACCTATTTCTGTGCAAAAATCCACTCTGTTTGCAGAGAGGGACATTTTGAAGGTATCTCCTAATACATCTGTGTCTTTCCTCTTTATTAAAGGTCAACCAAGCTCCTGTACAGTGGGCCGTACAATGTGGTGAAGAATTCATGGGAATCGGGAAACTTCTCTCTGACGTGGACGCCGTCTGTGACTGAAGCCGGACAGAGCCACCCCATCTGTTTTGTCGCGCAAGCAAAGTCAGTATTCTGTGTAATGACTAATTTTTTTAATGAAAAACATGCATAAAAATAAGTGACAAAAAGGTAATTTTTTATTAGGTTATCCAATATATTATTGAAAACATACACTAATCTACATTTTCTAGCTGCTTTCTGATCACTGGTTTTGTAAAGCGGATACAGATTTCAGACGATGCCTACTTCTCTTTAAGAAGTAGGAGTAACAATGTAAAATATATTTTTCAATCCATGAATTGTGCCATTAATTATTTCTATGAGGAGCAGAGGCAACATAACGTCTCTGTATGAAGGCGGTCGCTGTGAAACAAGGTTTTACTATTTTAAAACAAGAAAAAAAATATTCTGGAGGGGATTTTAAGCTGTGATTAGCATCTTATGTTAACGATTAGTGCAGTTAGCATGTCAACAGCTAATTTCCTTAATGCATTTAGAGATATCACCCAATGGTCCCCAAGTGATTTAACACCAACTGATCATGTAAAAGAGTTACCAAAGTAAGCTCCACATAGTGTTAGGAAACACTTTGCAATAATGAATAACAACTCATTTTATTAGAAATGTTCTTGATCTTTGCAGCTAATTTTGGTACGAATCAAATTTTCCCTGTGATTGCATTTATACACTAATAATAGCATTTTCCCTGTACTACCACCATTTTGTCCTGTAACAGATAAACATGCTTTCTGTTCTAAAAAAAACTGTACATTTAAAGACAGTTTTCACAACAAAATCTTTTGTTTTAAATTATTTCCACAGTGTCTCCGGTACTTTTTATCACTCTGACCTTAGATGTGTTATTGTGTTATTTTCTGCATTGCTGATGTTTCTGTGGATCTGGTTTTCTGTTTAAAGGTCCACCACCGACTATAACCCCAAGGACTGCAGCAACTACACCTGCTCCAGGACCACGTAAGTAGGACTAAAGTAGATTTTTGAAGAGTCTCTCATCAGTACACTGTATTTTACTGCATCTAAGCTATGATTTGGACTATTATGGCCAGAATCGTAAAGTTGATTTTCTCTGTTTCCAGAATATGTTATTGCTCTGGATATGCAGATCTTTACCACACTTTCATTGCAGAATGATTCTGTACCATCATAACTCTGGTTAGTAACTTTTTTGAATTCCAAACAAATAATAAAGAATAGGTTTCAGCCTAACAGGATGCTCCATATCTCTGATGTTTAAACATGCGGATCCAGCTGCTTTGAGCAGCTTATTCCAGCAAAAACAAGGATAAGTGATGTTAACAGCCTGTGTTTTCTTCCTCAGATTAAAAACAAACTGATTGAAAAAGGGCTGCCTTCAATCATAACTGTTCGCCTCCTGAGCAGCGGTCGATTGGCTGTTACAACAGCGAGCCCCAGAGGACTCTCATGAAGAAGTGACTGATCTCTACAAGAAAATATATTTCCAGATGTCATGGATACCGATTTTGTTGTGATTTTCAACTTTTTTTCTTTGCATCAGCCAACCTGTTTGATTTCTGTTTTTCTTCATTTCTTCAAGTAATTATTGGGTGAAACCGTTCATGTAGTCTTCATTTTGTATTTCTTTCATGATTCAAGACCCAGACCTCACTGGAAGAGCTATATATCTGTTCTGGCCAGCAAAACACAAAAATGAGTGTTGCTGGGGACAGGGATCTTTAGTCGTGGCATTTTCATACCACATTGATCAGCTGGTTGCCAACATGTGCGAGGGGAGTTTTGCTCGACAAAACGATATCCGAATTGTACAATTAACTTTATTAATTCCACAATCAATCCAGCATCAAAGTAGACAGGCCACATTGATGTTTTGTTACCTGTGTTTGCATGACCTTCAACCATTTGGAGTAGTTGTATGTTGGTGCCTGGCTGTGTGTGAGTGCGTGAGCATATATGTAAAAGTAAGTGTGTTTGTGTTGAGTGGGTGTGTGTGAGTGTATGTTTGTCACTCGCAATTGTACATTTGTAAGTGCGGCGAGAATGGTACAAAGCCTGTAATCCATAGCACCTTAAAGCAGCAAGAGACAGGTAGACCCGGCTCCGAAAGGCTGTAGCAGTCTCACGCCGCCAGACCTAAAGCATCACAACAGGGCAGCCATACGCCCCGCACTGAAGCAGGTTCCAAGCAGCCCCTAGGCCAAACAGCCACAGAGCGAGACGCAGGGCAACAAGCACCCCCCAACCCAACCACAACACCAACCCCAGCTGTGCAGGCCAAGCCGGGGAACCGGTCCCAGGGCCTTCAACAACCACCAGCAGCAGGACTAACCAGCACAAAGCAGGGGAGAACCCCACAGAGCCCCAAAACACATTGGGCAGGCACCAGCTAACCTCAGCAGTCATAACCCAGAGGGGGGTAACAGGAGGTCTAGAAGGAGGGATGCTCGCTAGAGCCCAGAACCCTGTGGCCCTCAATTAGCCACCAGACAGGGGCCCACGACTCCGGGACATGGCCTGAGCACCCACACAGACAACACCAACCCCCTCCTGATCCAGAATGGTTCAAGGACAAACCGCCTCCTACTCCCGGTCCAGGGCTCTAAAAGGCGTGGGTCCAGATAGACCCGCCTTCGTCTACATCTCCAGAGCCTCATCAAGGGTTCCACGGGTGCTCCCCAAGGCTCCAACGAGCATCAGCACCACTCTCCAGGACCTCGTCGAGGGTTCTACCGCAGGTCTTCAGGGCTCCGCTGAGGGTACCAGTGATTTCTGCACCGCTCCCCAGGGCCTAGCCAAGGGTTCTTCCAGCTTCCATGCCATTCTCCCAGGCCTCGCTGAGGGTTCTTCTGGTATCCATGCCAGTATTCTGAGCCTCACTGAGGGTTCCAGAGCTCCACCGTGGTTCCAAGTCTTTAGAACTCCTCCGTGCTTGTGGGTTTAAGTCTTCCGAGCACCTCATGGGTTCAAGTCTCCAGAGCTCTACCGTGATCCCAAGTCTCCGTCCCAACCTCTCAGTAGACCACCTGACGGGGATCTATGGTCCATGGTCGGCCTCCAGCTAAGGTTCCCAGATGATCCTCTACACCTCTCAGCCAACCCTCAGACAGGGTTCCCAAAGGGTCCTCTATGCACCCAGGCCGTCCTCCACGCCTCTCGGCCAGCTTCCAGACAGGTTTCTTCGTGGTTGACCTCCAGACAAGGTTCACCATGGATTCTTCCAGTTCCCTGGCCAATCTCCAGACTGGCCAATCCTCTGTCTCTGTCGCACAGACATCCATCTCTGTCGCAGCCAGCCTCCAAGACTCCTTCTCAGCCGCTGTCAACCTCAAAGGCTCCCGCCCACAGCCGCTCGCCAGGCTGGGTTCTCCATGGTTTCTTCATGCATTGTCGCCGGCCTCCAAGGTCTCGCACCTTTGTCGCCGGTCTTCCAACCGTCCATTTGATCTCTTAACCTGACACACTCACCCCAATCCCAAAGCCTTAAGGAGCACCCAGCGCACAGGCAGCAGTTGTCGGGGATCTCAAAGTTTCCACTGTGTTACCCTGTGACTCTGGCAAACTCTTTGAAAAGTTTTTCTTGGTGCCACTGATCTTACTGTACAGGATCGTTTGCTCTTTAACATGTCAGTGCGCACTAAGTATTCCTCCTTCAAAAATTAGGTTGGAGGGCTGAGAAGAGCCTATATATAAGTGTACTGCCTAAACAAAAACATGTTTAGGCTTAAATAACTCAACTAGTTCTTACCAAATAAACCTTTTCCAGTTTGTGCTCAGGAGAGAAGGGTCCAAAACCCTTTTGAATTGGGGAGAAATCAAACGTGAGTTATTTTATAGCTTATGGCTGAAACGTCCAGTACCATAAGTTCTCTAATGGTACTTCCTCAAGAATCTTGAACTATTTCTTTCACAGGATTCAGGAGGAAAATACACTACAGAATATAATTTTAATTAGAATCTAAGGGCAGTTCAAAGACTAACTTTGCCTATGGCAACATTGGCACAGACAGGATAGACAGTGATCATTAACGAGACACCAGCACTCATGTGAACTTGGGTGGCCCAAAAAAAACACAAGATTTGTATACCTTCTGGCCTCAGTGACTTAAAAGCAGAAACTTAACTGGCCCACAATTCTGGGGACTGTGAGAACTCCTATCGTTGCCTGCGATAATATTTTACATTCTGTCTCTCAGGTAAGGAGGAAGTGGTTCAGCCTCAGCTACTGACTGGAAAGACCTGGGGCTAATGTTGCCTGTCTATTTAATGCAGGCTGCTCCTCCTACCTGTGGTTGTCCCTGCTCTCCCTATAGCAGGCAGGAATTTGATTAGGCTTAGTTTTCGTTTTCAACATATGCACTTTCGTTCTTCTATAAAAACACAAAAGCAATACAACTGATTTGCAGTATTTAAATTATTCGTGGTTAACTGTTTTTTTCCCTCAACTTAAGTTTATTTAATGAAAACATTTGATTGGCTGCTAAAATTAGTGTGTTGTTTCTTTTTATTTTAATGACTTCATGAGTCAGGTTGCTGTAAGACATTTAAAGGAATTTCTTGAAACACAAAAAGTACTTTATACCTCTTTTTCCACACAGGGTGGTAATTTTATATGTAACCTGAATTAGTGCGTTGGTCAATGTTGAGCTGTGGTTCATGTAGAACTGAAGATGCAGTCCAGCCTAATGTTTTGTGGATGTAATAATAACTGACAATAACTTAACTCTGTTGCATTTATCAAATCCTTTGAATTATGTCAATGTTTAATCTGTAATTTATGGAAAGAAAATTTTTTTCCGGGAGAAACCTGTGAGTCAGGTTGATTACAGTGAGAAATTGGATGAGAATCACATGTTGGAATCTAAAACATTTCTGGTCTCGTTTGGTCTTTGCAACCTTTACTTTGACAGCTCACGAAGAATGAATGATTTTAAACAAAGGTAGAGATGATTAAAGACGTCCAGCAATACAGACTGCAAAGAGAAACAGACAGAATTCAAATGTATATTTATATGTCCAGAAACAAAGTTTGAGCCTGAAGTCAACAAAGTCCCAGAGACAAAATGAAAATAGGCAGGTAGAAACTAGAGCTGCGGGAACATCTGAGTTTGGGAGGAATGAAGTATATCAAGTTTAGTAACTTAAAGATGTTTTTTCAGAAAGCCTAAATAATGAACTTACTAGTTCCTTCAACACTGATGCTCTTTACAGAAAATGTCAGAGCAGATTCTACCCGCTGAGGAGCCTGAGACTTTCTTTTCAAGTGCAGGGGACCTTAAGTCCATATTTTGACTCTGTGGTGGCTTCAGCCATCTTCTATTTTGTAGTTTGTTGGAGCTGTAGTTTATTTACAGCTGAGAAGAGTGGTTGGATAAGCTTATTAGGAAGACCAACTCTGTCGTGGAATGCCCCCCTCAACCTATTGCTGGTAGTGGGAGACAGAAGGACTCTAGCAAAAATAACATCAATATCGACCATGTCTCCCACCTCATTATGGAGCTAAATTGGGGCCATAAAGTTTGTTCAAATGAAAAAAATTTGAACCTGAAAAATAAAAGTTTGTTCAAACGAAAAACATTTAAACCTGAAAAATAAAAGTTTGTTCAAACAAAAACATTTAAACCTGAAAAATAAAAGTTTGTTCAAACAAAAAACATTTAAACCTGAAAAATTATTTTGAACCTCCCCCCAAAAAATTTGAAAACTGGAAAAAAAGTTTTCGGAAAATACCGGCTCGTTTTGCATCTGGTTTCATACCGCTGCTTGGTCTGGCGGTTCTTTTGCTTTATGTTGTGAGCATGGGAAATCTCCAACACGGACTTAAAATGCTGTGCAAATCCCAAGATCTATTTTCCCTCTGGAGCGGTCGTGATTCACGTAAGCTGCTTCTATCGGTGAAGCATGTTTTTCTCAAAACCAATCAAATATATACCAAATGATTATGTTTACAATTCCCAGTTCCCACGGGCCTAATCCAAAACTTTGGGGAAAATGTTGTTCAGCCGCTGTTTGGCTGTAGTCATATTCCGCACCCCGTGATGTGAGGCCCCCGCCCCCCCCGCCAAAACGGGAAAAAGTTTGAAGCCGAAAAAAAATACTGCAAGTTCGAAAAAAAAACTTGAATTTGAAAAGTAGTTTTGAACTTTTTTTTTTTCTAGTTAAGATCTGTTTTTTTTCAGTTGCAAAACTTTTTTTCCCATTTTTTCATAATTTTTTGGGGGAGGTTCAAAATAAATTTTCAGGTTCAAATGTTTTTCTTTTGAACAAACTTTTATTTTTCAGGTTCAAATTTGTTTCTTTCGAACAAACTTTTATTTTTCAGGTTTAATTTTTTTTTGTTTGAACAAACTTTTATTTTTCAGGTTCAAATTTTTTTTGTTTGAACAAACTTTATGGCCCCAATTTAGCTCCATATTTAGCGTCCTTGTGTACTCAACCGTTTTAACAAGCCACTGTTATATTTGTATGCACCATGATACGACCACTCAGCCTCGTGCAAACAGAAAGATGCCTTTGTTAGTTTGGATGTGGACAAAAATGACAAAGAATTGTACAGCTACACGATAAACACGCCTCCAATTAAGTAAACAAAGTGAGAAGAAAGAGCTAAGTGATATATCTACAACTCAGGCAGTAAAACCTCAACATAACACTTCACTTATAATAAAACTCTGCATAAAAGCTTAGTGCTGACAGAAGCAATATTTCCAAGAAGAACTTGGATTTTCATAAAGTATTGTGTGTTTATTTCTTTGTTTTAGTTTTGTAAAAAAAAATCAATTTCCAGTGAATGAACTGACAAACTATGTAGTGCTAAAAAGCAGTTGAAAGTTACACTAACAAGTACGTCTAGTGGCTAGTTATGGAAGTACAAGTAATCACTGTAGATATATCTGTCATATAAATGTTTTCTTGCAGTGTTTTGCCTTTGCTCATCTTTCCCTTGCTGATCTCATTGCCGGAGGTTAACTACCGCAGAACTGCATGGTTGGGATTTCACAAAAGTAGGTCTCAATAATCCAGGATTACAGAAGAAAGCAAAGCTTGACCCAGCTTTGTCAAGGCATCGTGTTTAAATGGTTTCACCATTGCAAAGCCAGTCTGAAGAGGAGCAGCAGTTAAATGAAGCCAGGTGTAAGTAATTATGTTAGGTGAACACCCACAGTACACCCCAGTATAATTAATTAATTAATTAATTAATTAATTAATTAATTGGCTGATGATGATGATTGTATATGTCTTTCTAAATGACACCTTGTGCAGTGATGTACCTCCATTTTGTGTCAGTTACATTATATTATTGCTGTTTGTTACAAAAGCTTTTTTTAAACTCTCTTACCTAATCTTTTCAATTGAGAACAGTGTTGTTTTTCATACATTAAACATGTTAGATTTTAGGCAAGCTTTGAAATCCATTATTTATGTTATGTGACTCTTAGGTAAAAATGTTTTTAATGTGGGTCATGGCCTGTTATTATGGAGGACTCAAACACAGCCAGGAGGGAGGTAGAATCATAATGAGAGAGATGATTAAATAAAATTAGGAGCCTAAAAGTTCAAAAAGGAACAAAGGCAGCAAAGGAATCCAAACCATAACACCAACCTTGGACCACAAGCTCAGGAACCAAATGTAGAATTTTACATCAACATGATTAATATTCTAATTTCAGTCATACAAACACCAGTAAATGATGACATTAATCACTCCTACTCATGCAGTCTAGAAGCATGAGTCAACCAAAAGCGTGATTTACATGTCAGAAACAATTTTCTGGGTGAATAATTGTTCATATGACATGTCATTTAAGATTGGGCAAACAATTGTGAAGGCCAAATCTTGTCTGTCAGCACTCTAACAGCTTCAAATGGCAACAACAACAGCAATAAAGGTCTAAACTTTCTGCTTGTTTAATATGAATTGAGCAGCAGTCCCATTAGACCAAAACATATGGTTCCAGTTGAAGCTGCAGTAGAGTTTAGGAAACTCCTTGTGTTTACGTTTGTGATGGTAAGACAGAAAAGGCTTTTTTGTGACCTGCCTCTGACCTTTTAACATGTTAGATAGCATCTAATGGAGGTTGTGGAGACTAGATGGCTCCAAGATACCCATTCAGTGAGCGTTGGAGATTATTTCTTTAGCTCCCTCACCATCTGACTCACACCGTGTGGTGGTGATAAACATGATGAACATCCAGTCTTGTTTGTCACAGTTAAACTTCCTTTTATCTATTTAATTGCTCTGACTGTAAGTATGGGCAAATTTAGGGGAGCAGTTGCTTTCTTTTGCCGTTTCACATCTTATGAACATCAGTACACATCTGTCCCACTTCAGTGGAATGCTCTCTTGTTTTTCCTATTGTGAAGAGTGGCCATAAAAATTGAAGCGCTGTGTCACCACATATTTATACCTCTGATTTCATGTCTCAAAAAATATATATATATTTTTCAATCTCTTCGGTCAAAGTGTTTTATTTTTAAGTTTATTTTACTTAATCCAATAATACTCAGTAAAAGAAAGCTTCTAGCAGAGAAAATAGGCATTAACTTGTGGTAAAAGTATTTTAAAGTCAGTTTTACTGCAGAGAACAATTACATAATGTCACAGAGTCCTTTATTTAGTCTAAGGATGGTATTTGGCACACGCTAAAATCTTTTTTATGGGTGGAGTATAAGATTGCACTGAACCCATCTCTTCATTGTTTTCCGTGGTGTCAGTGCAGAGAAATGCTGTTCAACTTTCACAGGAAACCAAACATGTTTTGATTATTATTCTAACAAATCTTTGATGTCCTCTGTTTTACTGTCTATGCATTTCTGTTTAAACTCCCCAGCTCTTATCTAGGCCCTCACTGCACAGCTCCCCAGGTATCTGTAGTCTGCAGTTTACTCTTCCCTTTGTTAGGTTGTTGCCAGAGCTGCTGTAGTCTGTGAGGACTTCACAGTTGCAAGAATTTACTGCACTGTTATTTTGAATACCTTAGACATCTGGTTTTACCAGAATGTTCACTGTGCTGCTGTGTCGTGAGAACTATTAGTTTAAAAAGATAAGCAGGAGACAAGGTGTCATTTTACTCCTAGAGTTGTTCACTTTCAGTTCAACTCATAATTCTCACTAGCCAGGTTCAAACATTCACTATGTTGCTCTCAGTGCTGCTGCTGCTGCTGCTGCAGCTCAGCAGCACACAAGCTACTCACTTTTTTGGCACAGTAATGACCTACTACCCAAAACAAACAGATGCAGATGGAGCCATGACGGTATGTAATTATACAATTTATAATCATCTACAAAAGGGATTGTCTTTAGTTTAAGATTTTCACCTTTAACTCTGTAGGTGGTAATACGTTACAAGCTGAGCTTCCGTTCGTGTACTGACTTTGACGCATGGTACTGCTCTGGTTCTTGTGGAAGCCAGGCTTACTCATTAGAAGAGGTGGACATGGAGGCCAGTGGAGAATGGTGTCAGCGAGAGGGAATAATGACTCCGGTCATTTCACCAATATACTCATCTAATTATCAGTAAGGGCACTTTAGAAATACACATCGCAGTTGTTTTTAACATTTATCTGTATCTCGGGGGGTGGTGTGGTGGTGGGGGTGGGGGTGGGTGGGGGGGTGGCGGGGGGTGGGGGGTCTGTTAAAATAGTCCCACATTATAAACAACGGCATTTTGAGTACTAGTGCTCTTATGTTTTGGTCTTTCTGTTGTTTTCTCTTGACCAGAAAATCCAATTTAAGTTGCTTTTCTAGTAACGTTGCAGGAAAATACCAACCACACACCTATAGTTGTAAACAGCTTAGATTTTTCCCTGATCATCTCCTGACTGGAACATGTAAGGCCTATGAAGTATCATTTTTCAGGGAGTGAGAGAAAACCACAAGATAGGAACATTCAACACTAAGCGAGAAAGAACTATATGATCATCTTGACGACCAACAATTAGAAACTTTACTACCTCAGTTGATTACATGATAAAGAGTTTTGGACTTCTTTTCCACTGAAGGCTTCAGGGTGGTAACTGGATAGATGGCATCAAAAATGGCGTTATCAGTTGGAGAGCTTGGACTATTGTGGAACTGAGGAAACGATCTGACACCAGTAGAGCAAACGTTTCCCCTCAGAGCACCATCCTGCCAGCTGTGAGGTAGGCATCTTCATATATTTTGGATGAAGCCCACCTAGAGATAACTGGGGAGAGTAACTGAAAAAAAATCTCATAAAATATTATTAATGTTTGTCCTAAAGCAAAAGCAAAAGTTTCACTAATAATCACCTTGAGGAACCTGTGAGTCAAGTTACCCTTGATATCATCTTCTAGGACAATGAGTCCATTTGAATTTGAAATTATGTTGGTCTTGTTGAAGACAATGAAAGTTGGCAAACAAGTTGCTCATGCTACGATGATGGAAATCAGTGAGTACGAAGAAAGTTGAAGGCGGTTAGAGATAAGATAACATCTAAAGAAAAATACAGACAGAATGAAGAAACAAACTGGGAAATAAGAATTTTGTTAGCAGAGTGGTAGCGAGAACGTAGAACCGACAGGAACTGTGGCAAAGCCAGAGGTTAAAAGAAATTAAGGATAACAGGTTTAGTGAGACATAAAGACCTACATTTACAAGGTTGAAGCTGACCGTCAACAGCTGAGATGGAATTGGAAAGCTGACCAAAGATAACACATAATAACCTTTGTCTTTCAGAGTTCCTTCAAACTGTCAGAGAGATTTTAACTTGTTGGCGTTTGACCCTGATGGAGACAATGTTCAATGCAGATATGGATCCGATTCGTTTTATGAGTGTAGCCCCTGTGCACCACCATCTGTCCTAAACCTGTCATCAGTGAGTGACTCACAGTAAAAGCTTCTGCTTGTATAGAGGTTATAACAAGATTCATGCAGCACAAACTGTCTTCTCAGACTAAACTGGTGTTTTCTTGTGCAGTCTTGTACTCTCTCCTTCAACAAAACCAGTAGCATCAACGAAGGTCCGTATGCAGTGCAGCTGGTAATGGAGGACTTTCCACGGCAAGTAATTAGATTGACTAACGTCTATGGAGTTCAAGAAACCAGAATGACCAATAAGGCAATCAGCAAAATACCAATCCAGTTTGTTTTACATGGTAAGAGATTCTATTTTCCAAGGTACACAATTCTTGTAGGGGTGTAACAGTACACAAAAATCTCAGTTCAGCACATACTTTGGTGTTAAAGTCCTGGTTTGGTACATTTTTGGATCGCTTCAGTCAAGAGAAATAAATAAAAAGCGACCACGACAGAAGTGACGACAGAACGCTTTTCTGCCTCATTACAGTGGACCCTGCTGTACCATCATGCATTGAAGGACTATTTCTTCCAAAGTTCCTACCTCCAACTCCAGAAAACAGAGCTCAGTTGGTCACCAAGGTGAATCAAGCATTGGAAATACGCATCACTGCAGAGGCTACCAATTCTACGTAAGTAAAAAAAATACCAAAGAAAAACATCTGCTGTATTTAGAAAATATGATTTAAAATTCTGCTTATGTTAATTTACATATTTGTACTTAGGTTTGGCATTTACTGAATAGAGTAAATCTGTCCGCTTTTGTAATATCTAGAATTTAAAGATTATCCTACGCCGGTGGTGCAGTGATGAAAGTACGCCACCCATGTAGCCCTTGACACAGGCTTCCACGGGTTTGACTCCTTGCCTTTTGACGTTACTGCATGTCTTCCCCCTCTCTCCACCCCATTTCCTGAAAAATTTAAAAAATAAAGGTCACTAGAACCTAAAATAAAAAAAAAAAAAAAAAACGAATCTAAAATGATTTTACTAAAATAAAATCAACATCATCAGAACTAGAGAAACATGAAGGAAACTCAAAACTCAAACACTTAGAGATCGTGGCAAATACCAAGCAGGGTGGCTTGGTATTTGCCTTACCTCTGATATCTCCAAGTAATCACAAATTTTATTGAATAATAGAGCTATTGTCTAACCCTTGGATTGACAGGGATTTTGAGATTCGCTAAATTTCATTGTGTTTTACATTTAAGCTAATATAGATTATTGTATAGTTAAGCCCTCATAATGCTTATTTTTCTGTTTTTGTAAATTCAGTTGTAGTTTCTTTTAATTGCCCCTGTACCAGGAAGGTAAATCTTCAGCACCCAATCTGAGACCAAGTGCTGTAGAACATTTTTTTGGACCCATTGGAAGAAGTACAGGCATGTATGTATAGATTATATATGTTTTTTTGAGGCATGAAGGTTGAGTGTGATGGGACTGGAGATTGGTAGTTTAAAGACAAAGTTGAAGCAATGTTTTTCTGTTTCTGTTTATGTTCAATAGGGTGATGGAGTTGCATACAGAGCTATAATGCACCAAACAACTTCCTAACTATATTCCTCATTCATTCATTCCTAGATATTTGATATTACTCCTGCCACATGTCGATGTGCCCCTGGGCAAGGCACTTAACCTCAAATTGTCTACTGATAGACGCATCAGTGTATGACTGTGTGCGTGTTAGTGAGTGCGTCTGGGTGAATCTGGCTCTCGTGTAAAGCGCTTTAAGTGGTCAGTATGACTGGAAAGGTGCTATATAGGTTCAGTCCATTTACCGTCTTACTGGAATATTACAGGCCTAAAGTTATGAAGAAAAGAACCTCTTCCATGTGTCATAATCAGAAACATGTCTACTTCCTACACTCATATGTGTGTTTCATTGTTTTGGGAAATTTACTTTAGCTTTTCTCTTTTAAAGAATCTCTGAGCTCCTGTTTAGCGGGCCATCCAGTATGGTCAAGAGTTCATCAGGATCAGGAAACTTCACGCTCAGATGGACGCCATCAACGAAGGAAGAAGGAGAAAGCCATCCCATCTGTTTTGTTGTCCAGGCAACATTTAAGTAAGTATTTTTTAGCAAAATAACTGTTGAACTCTTTTAAATATGTTTGGATCTGGCCCTAGAACCTATAGAAAGCGAGACATGAGCATAAGACCTCCAAAGGGAGGCATATGAGAGGCACCCAAATCAAATGCATGAATCCTTCCAATGTGAAGGAGCAGTGGCTCTACTCCGAGCTTCTTATCCTAGCTCTAAGGCTGAGTTCAGCCACTGTATGGAGGAAAGTCATTTAAGCCACTTCTGTCTGCGATCTCTTTCTTTTGGTCTTCATCCGCATCCTATGACCACAGATCAGGGTTGGAATGTAGAAAAATCGAGAGCTTTGCTTTTTGGCGGACCTCCTTCTTTAATACAACAGACCAGAGCTAAGCTAGCATAACTGTGGATGAAGCCCTAGTTCATCTGTCCATCTCATGCTTCATCCTTCTGCCATCACTAACAAGACGCCAAGATACTTGAACTCCTCCGCTTGAGACAGAGACTGACTCCTGACGTTTTCTCAGTAGAGAACCATGGCCTTAAACCTAGAAGAGCTGAGTCTTAGCCTAACATGTTCACATTCGGTGGTGAACTGCACTGGTCCAAGCTGAAGGTCAAAAAGCAAAAATAACCAGACACCCTCCTGTGCCCAACTACTCCCTGAGATCATGTCCGTGAACACTACAAACAGGGTGGAGGACAAGGAGTCCACCCTTCACTGGAAACAAGCTTGACTAGCTATAGCAGAACCAGTATCTTAAGCCCTCCCCAGAACCCCATACTGCCACAGCACAGCTACAGAATGCCTGACATATATTCTTGTCCTAATAACAGCCAGCCTGTTGCAAATACTCAGCATTTAGAGAACTGTATTGAACTTTCTGTAACAAATTCACAATGATCTACAATTTATTTATGGTATTAAACTCTAATTTCTTTGCATAGTTCAACCAAGTATCACTCCGAGCTTCGATGTGTCATTGTGTATGTCGAGTACGGTGAGTAAACCGCTTAATCTCTTCCGGATCTATTAGTAAATCAGTTAAACTAAGTATTCATGCTAGTCACTGTTGGAAAACAGTTAGAAATGTTAGCTGACTCAAAGGGTCCACTAACCTACACTGTAATGTCTGCTTGCTGTTATTTAGGTCTTGTAGCTAGAGTGAACATGAAGGTGTTGTCGTCATTATCATCTGGAGGCAATGTCAATCATGTCCTCCTGCAACAGGTGAGGTTTTGTCCAAATGTAGGAAGGTTGTCCTGCATTCAATCAAGTGGTCAAAACAAGACAGTTTTCATTTGATCAGCTGCTCGAAAGCTGGAAAATCAGATTTTTTTTCAGGTCATTAACTGCATCAAAACGAAGTATGCCCTCGTTGTTCAGCCTTTAAACACATCAATCAGCATCATGTTCTTTGATGCACTTTGCACATAAATGAGGATAATCTAGTTATCTCTTCATTTTCAGATAGATTCAAAGATACTATCTCTATAAAGGAAAATAAACCATGTTCTTATTTCTCTTTCATTGTAAAATTACAATAAAGTTTACACAAATAATTTTGTACCAGTTATAACCATTAGAAAGAAAGGCAGAATCAGTCAAAATCAAAATCAGAACTATTAGGTTAGACTTGAAACAAAGCTACAACAAAACAAATGGTTCTCCAGAACTACAACATCTTCTATGGTCTTCATGTATACTGTAGGCACACAACTTTATATTTCTGTAGTATCACAATAGCAGTTCCTTACACAGTCACTGTGTGCGTGTGAAATTTGACATAAAATGTTTACTGGAATTTCACCATAAAGGTCAAAGAGTATTTTTTCAGTTTATGAGCTCTTAGTTAATACTTTGATCCAAATTGTCAATTGTTTTCAATCAGTCAGTCATTTTCTACCACTTATTTCATAGTGGATAGCTGGTGCCTACCTCCAGCAGTCTATGGGCAAGAGGCGGGGTACACCCTGGACAGGTTGCCAGTCCATCACAGGGCAACACACAAACAACCATCCACACACCTAAGGGTGTGAGAAATTGAAATTGTGAGAGAGACCAATTAACCTAACAGGCATGTCTTTGGACTGTGGGAGGAAGCCAGAGTACCCGGTGAGAACCCACGCATGCACGGGGAGAACATGCAAACTCCATGCAGAAAGACCCCCGGCTGGGAATCGAACCCAGGACCTTCTTGCTGCAAGGCAACAGTGCTACCAACTGACCCACTGCGCAGCCCCCGTCAATTGTTTTCTTTATTTACAATGCATGAATGTTAATGTCATTTTTATCAGTCAATTTATTGTTTGTTTTAACTTTTATTCTGTGAAGCACTTTGATCTGCTTTGTATATAAATACTGCCATGCAGATAAACTTGCATCGCCTCACATGCTGCTACTAGTGTGTTAGGACCCCAAAAAATCCCTAAATAACCAGAGCACGGTCAGGAAGGTCTCTTAAAACAGAATTTTATAAAATTGTTTCCTCTAAAAATCCAGAATCTTTGTGTTTATTTCGCTTATACAAACTTTTGTTTTGTCTCTAATCTCTAAACAGGCCTTAATTTACATTTTATTGTATTTTTCTGTTTTTCCTTTTCTAGATTAGCAATGAGCTGGTGAGACTGGGGCTTCCCTCAAACATCACCATGTCTGTGCTGAAAAGCAGCAGTATGATAGTCAACACAACAGCTACACCCGGGGCTTCTCCATGAAAATTGCATCGTATCCTGCAGGTAAATGTACTTTTAAAAAAACTTTCTTTTACTGTGTATTTTCTTTAACATTGGTCATTTCTTCCTGGTCTCATTTCAGGAGCTGCTTCAGCCTTCAAGTGTTTCATCCTTGCAGTGAAAACATTTACTGATTTAACTTCGGTGTTTAGTTTTAATCGTATAATGGAAAATGTGCATTATTTTAGATTTTACTTATGTATGCATTTATTTTTGTGTTTAGGATCTGTTAAGTCATAAAATATAGTTTTAAGCATTTTGTTTCATTTCCCTGGGCTTGAAGGGATCACAATAAATTGCCAATCATTTTAAGTCTCTAGAGGCTGTCCTGTGTTTGGATTCAAATACCTCATCAGCATTTTAAGACAATCAAACCTCAGATTTGGGGCAAACTAAACAGGTTTCCTGGATATAGATCAAGCGACCAAAATTTCAAATTGATGTTTAGAAGAGATGAAAAACAGGAAAAATCACATATTGCAAAAAGGACCCCTCTGATATACCTATAGAAATCATTTAAAAAACATGTTTAAATCAAAGCTCCCACTAAAAACAAATCTTTCATCACACTAAATGAAAGACATAGAACTGAATCATGCCAATGTTTTGAAGCTTTGAACAGCGTTCAGTCTAGATTTGACATTATTTTACATCTAGTTAATAATTGGGGGTGGGGGTCCGTTACCAAGATGGGATTAAGGGACGCGTCTGAAGCGCCAGTCAAATATTAGGAAACCAGCTTTGCTTTCAGAAAAAATTAGCTTGAAAACATGCAGTATTTTTACTTTTTGGAAGCAATGAAGTGATTTGTTTTAGATGCTAACCATTGCCCTCTTGTGGCCAGCTGTGGAACAACAACTGAACTGTTGGACCAGATGTTTACCTTTCCTCATTGTTGTCTCTAAACTTGCAATTTACAAAGAAAATACATACATACAGCCCACCTGCTCAAAAGTGATTTTAATGTCAAAAAATGTATTTCTTCAAGATTAATTATAAATAATATATGGTGGTTTCACAGAGTAAACCGGATAAGTACTGAAGATTATTTGTTATTACATAAAAGGCATTTACACTTATTTTTCTCAAACGCAGTTTCATTATGAGTTATAAAGAATTTAAAATTATTTGACTATATAGCTGCATTACGGGCCTGAACATGAAGTGGGTGAAAATCTTAAAAAGCAACAGATCATCTAAGGAATTCAAGAACAGGCATCCATTTCTCTAAGGGTTGCAAGGTCATATCTGAGGATGACAAGTCTTTTTTGAAGCTCATTTTTCTTTCTGTCCTCGTAAACTGGGCATTTAACCAGATTATATGAAAACTAACTTTCTGTATAGAAAGCCATGTGTAAACAAACCATTAGAAAACAAGACAAAAAGAGGCAGAATAGATTAAAAGACGTCGGTTTTATTTGGATTTTAACAAGCAGCATATCAAGAAGAAAAAATACACAGCTCACGGTTTCAAGATTGTAACACATAAAACAAACATAGTTCAGTTGTAAAGTTGTTCATCAAGAAAACCACATATCAAACTCAGTTTTTATTCTGCAGGCCTCGAAATTAACCGTCACAGCCAATCAGATGAGCAAGAGACACATATGAATGCTGACTGGTATAAAAAGACATTCTGTCAGCTTCAACATCACTTTTGTAGTTTAAACTAATTTGCACAGTAGGATTTTTTTCCTCAAAGTTTTCCAAATGATTAAAAAAATGGTTTTAATGCTTGACAACAGTTCTTGATGTGATATTTTTCTCTTCATTAAATAAAAAAAAATAAAAACTTTGTGAGCGTAAAAACTGCAGCGAATCCAAAACTGGACCCTGAATGCTTTTGACTGACAGCTAACGGTTAATTTTAGGTCTTCTCTGTTTGTGCAGACATTCCTTCACGCTGTCTAGAAAACAGCAAGTAGTGTGCATGTTTTGTTCAACTCTGTTGGGTTTTTAATCTGAATTGGCGGCTAAGAGGCAGCTAAGATAAGGCGAAACAAACGCACCCTAATAGAACAAGGAATAAATGGAAAAACAGATCAACTGCATTCACGAAAACCAAGGAAGCCAGCACCCTGATAATTGCACACACACATCTGGACAAAAACAACGGTCTAAAATGTTTTTAGGTGCTTGACTAAATAGTCTGGTTATCCAGACCAAAACTCCTGGTCATTATTTTCACCAAATAAGTAAAATTCAACTTAGAATGACGTAACCTTGCATTTCCCACCTCCAACCTTTTATGCAACGATGATGTTAGAAATCATAATAAATATCTCTGAGATTCAGTAACGTTCCCCTTTGTGATCATTGCACATCTTAAGTATAAAACATGAACATTTATATGTACACACAGAATCAGACCTGGGCCAAAATTAGCACTGTGGATAGAAGTTACGAGAAACCTTCACCGATCATCTTGAGATTATACAAACTAACAACAGTAAGGCAGCCTCTGTTCCCCCATAAATGTGCATTCACCCTACAAACAACGCTGATGGATGAAGCATCGTAGCTTTGAACAAACGAAGGACTCTGAGAACTGCTCAGTTTGTAAGCAGGTGAATTAAAATGTAAGCTTTGACACCTTTTACATCTTAAATGTTGCGTTTGCACATTTCTCAGATAAAACCTGATATATATTTGAACTGGAAAGAAATCTCCCCTGGAAAGTTCCTTTCAGTAGGACATAAGGAGCCTTTAAAGTGTTAAATCCTAACCATTGTTGGAAAACGAGCCTCTAAAACCTGAGTGTTCTGAAAGATTTTCAGTAAAATCAGTAATTATTAGCTTTTGAAAACAGATGGAAACAAAATAAATTTATTTTAAATTTTTTTAACCTTTTTCTCATTTAAATTACATTCACTTGCAACATCTGACTTAAATTGGGGAACTGTTTCAAGCCTGAATGGGCTATCATATGTAGTGTTCAGTTTTAGTGATCTGACTTACTGATTAGTATGTGAAGCAAAGACTTGGCTATACTCTGGTAGAAGAAGGTTATAAAATGTTTACATCAGTGACTATCAAGGCTTGACGTTCAAGCAAATGGTAAAGTAACTGCAACTCCTCTTCAAAAATGAACTTGCCTTACAAACCATTTAGGTCCTCAGATCCTGAAAAAAGCCCATGACTGACCTTTGAAAAACCCACATGCTTCTCTTCCCTTCACACATAAACATACAGAACAGCTTCCTTCAGAGATGACAGGATCATTTTGATCTTTTTAATATTCTAAAAATTATTACTAGTTTTGGAGCCGGAGTACAGTAGTGTTTTATACACATACAAAGCATGATAAATATTGGCCAGGTAGTTTGCAGCCTGAATGCAACATTATTAAGATTTTGACATCTCTGCAATCGTCTCCTATTTTTTTTCCAATATAGTCATCATATTTTTATGCTTATTGACACGAGTATGATATAGATAAAAAGCTAAAGGCTAATTAAAGTGATCAAAGTCAAATAATCGTAAAAAAAGGTTTTTTTTCAAGGGAAAACCCTTTACCCTTTATCCTCAACCAGTAGTTTCTCTTGTCATCCAAACAGCTGAAAATAATTCATACAATCTAATAAATCACCTGTGTATCTGAAACTGCTGAGCCCAGGCTGGACACACAATTGAAAATAACTATAAACACATTTATATAAAAACACAGTGGGGCTGAAGATGCCTTTGCATCTTCAGCCCCACTGTGGCCACTGTGGCCCAAATCTTAGTTAACACCAACAGATATTGAGTTTCATTATAGTGGGAGAGATAATGGAATAATACAGAAAAACAACAATATAGAGCATGGTTTGGATGATAAATAATGTAAAACCATAACAATAGCCAACTGATGCCTAGCACAGCTTGGCTAGCTGCAGAAATTGCTTTATTGTTTTCCTTAATATTTAATTGTGTAAAATAAACAACTTATTTAGCTTTAACACCACATTTTGTTTTAGGTTTTTATTTTTGTTTTGCTTATTTGGAGGTCTTCACTAATACAGTTAAAATACTGTGTATTTAAATGCTCGTTAGGTATCTTAGCTGTAGCGCTAAAGCTAGCTGATCATCTATGCCAATTGCTGGCTTTGGAATGCTATGTAAAACACAAAATATGCAACTCACTGTGCCTAAATCTTTGGTTAAAGTCTGTAAATGCCAATAAAATGTACAGTTATTGGGAATGCGAGTGAATAAGCTCGACCTTCTGAATTACCCAGAAATGCTAGCTAGCTTAAAGCTAAAAATGCAAGTTAATGCCCTTAGAATGCTAATTAGATTTTATTACATGAAAAAACCCAGTTGACTAAATATTTTTGTCATAGTATTGGTCGACGAAATTATTAGTGTGAAACATCTTAAGGTAATCGGGTACAAAATGCCCAAAATTGCAAATGTACAAAACAAAGAAGGGTGGAAATGACCAAAACCCCAAAGGACGAGCTCCTTCCTCCTAAATGAAGCGGAACCCTAAATGCTTTTTTGGTGTGGAAAGGCAACTTCACTCCTTACATGAAATTGATTGATAAGATTGATAATCCGTTATTAGTCCCACAAGTGGGAAATTTAAGCTGTCACGGCAGAAAGAGTATCAGAAATGAAAGAACAGAAAACACATATTTAAAGTTGGCGTAAGACATAATAAATACGTAAATAATGGTCTCTTCAGGGAAGTAACGTCACAAAAAATAAATATAAAGGTAGGAAACAATGTTCTTCATGTATGATAAATCTCTAAGTGTAACTTAGGTTAGTGAGAAAAAATAAAAGCTCTTTGTACCTAAACACGGGAATGAGGAAGATTTCACCCGAAACATCCTTTCAGATTATAATGACCTCAACAACTAACAGTAGTTATAATCTGACAGTAAAATGAATTTTAAATGACTGATTTATGTTAAGGTTTGGTGATTAAACGAACAAAAGTAGAAGCCAAAGCCCGCGGACAGCAGGTTTGGGCCTGCCGCCATATAAGTCACATTTCATTTTAAATGCTGATATTTAGGGAGAAGCTTTTCATTTTATGCAGGACAGCAGGGAACTTAAAGAGGCATTATTGGATTTAGAATGACTGGATTGGTTTGCACAAAGCTTTGGGATGAAGGTTCAGCTTTAAAATGGGAACAAAGCAGCAGAAATGTAAATCACAAGCATAAACATTTACTTGATTAGGTTTTTTTTCATGATGCATTTCTGCATTGCATCACAATCAAAAATAAGACAATGCTGAAAGCTGGGATTGGACCATGCAGCTCCGTAAAGGGCTATGGCAGTGCTTTGTTTGCTCAGATCAGCGCCAATTCAAAATATAAACCTATTTTAGTTGTTAAATCTGAATTAAACAGTCTTCCGTTTATGATCTGTGACACACTGACTCTGCAAAAATAAAAAAGATAGCAGTGTCAGTGATTTCATTGTTTGGCATCTAAATAAAACACCCAGTTTTCAGTTTAAAATCTGATTTAAGTTGGCTGAGAGGTCAAGAAAAACAGTAATACTGCCTTTGTTTTTTCTGAATTACAGTTAATTACTTGTGGGTACTTAGTCTGCAACTAAATGTAAATAATGTTGAGATGTGGCAAATCAATGATGAAGGATGTCATTTAAATATGAATTAATATTTTAAAATGCATTTTACGTTTTAGAAATTTGGAATTTCATTTGGAATCAAACTTTTTTTCTCATTTTCATCTGAATTTTATACTTTTTCACAATTTTAAAAACCGTGTAGGAACATAGGTGGGTAGGTCATATTTTATAACCAGAGGTGTTTTTTTTTAGCACATGTATCATGCTTTTAAATTAGGCTGTTGGTGCTACACTTCTTTACTCCTTTACTACATTTAGTATTAGTGCTATAATTATCAAACAATAAATATAAAACATCCCCATCTGCCTTGAAAAAAATAAATGACAAAATAAAATCAGTACATACTGAATAAAAAAACAGCAGATTGTGGAAAGAAAAAGTATTAAAAAAAAAATACCCTGTGGACCTTTTTCCACAACCAACCTCACTTTTTAAAGTCAGACAAGAAAAAACTGACAAATAAAGTGCTTGGTGTCAGAACCACACAATCTAAATCATGTTTTAGTTAAAGATGACTTTAGAGTCAGCTACTGTTTGAATTTCATTTGTTTTTAAGTAAAACTTTCCTCCAAATATAACATAAGTCTAACTTTAAGTATTGACTTTTCTTGGAAATATCACCAACAGTTTTCTTTTTAAATCAACTGAACTTGATACAATAATCATTTTACCTTCATTTGTTCTCAAAATACTGGAAATTAAAAATCAGTTTCAGAAAACAAATTTACGCACAATTCAAACTGCTAATTTTATTAAAAGTTTACTAAGCTTTTGAATTTGTAAATTTTATAATGTTTTGCTCTGGGAAAAAGAAACTGGAATAGACAGCAGGAGGCGCTTCAGAGAGGAATTTAAAACAAAGAAACGGTCAAATAGGCGAATCCTGGTAACTATGCCTTCAAAATGTGATCACAGGTTAACTTTAGTGGTTTATAAGCTGATCTGGAATAAAGAGGAGTCAAATGACTAAATTTAAAACTTCCTGTTCACTTTCTGTCTTCCCAAACACAAGAAAAAATTTCTTTCTTTGAGAAAACTGTAAACATTCTGCTTTACCTGTATGAAAAACAGTGTTTCGAAGGTGAAAAGTATACCAAAATTTAAATATGAAGCTGAAAGGTTTAGGCTTGTTTGGGTGTATAAAGGTCATATCATACCGTTCATGCAAAACACATAGAGAGCATGTATATACTGCATTAACCCTTTATATTCTGGATCAGAGGCTCTGTGACTCGCATGCTGACCACTTTGTACCTCTGCATTTAGATCTAGGACATCCTGTTAAGATCATATTTAAAGTTTTGTTCTGCAAAAAGTCGTTATAAACTGATTAATACTCAGAAAAATCCCAGTTTCCAGAGAAATGCTGCCACAGATAAATATAAAAAGATTTGAGGACTGCTGGTCATAAAACTTCGGATGGGGGCACAAGGAGCTCAGTGCTGTTTCTTCGTCACATGAGAGTCAGTAAAAAAATTCCCACGAGTCTGAAACTGAAGTGCTTCTTTAGGTCCTAGGGGGTAAAATCATGAGGGCTCAGTGCATCAGTCATTCATTCCTTCATTCGCTCATCATGTGAATACACACACACACACTGCTTACTCATCCCTTCTTCATTTTCACCTCTCAGTTGAAAGATGATGCTCGTAGGTAGCAAAGTCACTCCTTCACACACAAACATTCCCTGCCACGCTCACAACTCATAGATCAGACGTCGTAGTCCGGCAGGGCGGAGTAGGTGATTCCACCTACCGACGGAGGGCTGGAGTGGAGCGGGAGCAGCCAGCAGAAGACCGAACCTGGACGGGCAGAAAGGAGTGGGAACCTGATGATTTGGGCAGTTTTAGATGCGAGACGAGCAGGAGACAAACCTGGACACCCACCTCTCCCGAAGACCTCCCTCAGCAGAGCCAGCTTCGGCTTCCGGGTGGTGTGTGGGAGGTGACGGGGCGGCTGCTGCACAGAGGCGGAGGGTAACGAGGAGGAGGAGGGGCTCCTGTCTCTGATCATCAGCCTGTTCTTCATCTGTTCAATGGGAGTTTCATCTGTGATGATGGAGACCAGCTGAGGAGAGACACTGAAGCTGTGACAGGTTCTTCCGAGATAAACTCATTTTCCTGAGAACATTAGCCCCTTTTCCATCGCCTGTAGAAAGACCCAGGCTTTGTAAAGCCCAGGCCCAAATTCATCATTTTTAAAACATTACATTGTCACACAAAAAGTAGTTTTAAGATGTTTTTAAGCGAGAAAGTAGACCTCAAGACTTCCCTACTTATGGATCTAGAACAACATAATAAATAATGGAAGGAATTAATCAACTGTACAACTCTAAAGCTGCTCATCTTCTTTTATTTATCAGTTGAAACAAAAAAATGATTTAAATAACTTTTAAACGGAGTAAAAGAGTAACGCCATCTGCTGTAATGAAGGTGTATTGCAGTTTTCTTCACAACTTCCCCATTCGTCATTAGGCTGATTTAAATAAACGGTCCTTGGCCTCTCTAGGCAATGGAAAAAGAAAGTATGAGATTTCCTAGGATTCCTATGACCTATTAAAACCTGGGACTTTCGGTGGAAAAGGGGCTAATCACTGTTTTCCTTTCACCTGTTTTTACCATAGTTTGATAAAAATCATTTAAGTGCAGCGTGCATTTGTTTTCAGTCCCCACTAGTCTGATATCACTAAATAAAATCCAGTGTAACCAACTGCCTTCAAAGTCACTCAAAGAGTAAACAGAGTCCCTCTGTGAGTAATTCATTCTTAGTATAAATGCAGGTGTTCCAGGAAGGCCTCCGAGGTTTGTTGGAGAACATTAGTAAACAAACAGGGTCATGAGGAACAAGGAACACAGCAAATAGGTCAGGGAGAAAGTTGTTTAAAGCAGGATCAGGTTCTAAAACAACATCACAGGCTTTAAACATCTCACAGAGCTCTGTTCAATCCATCATCTGAACATTGACAGAGTACGGCACAAGTGCAGCCTGCTAAGACATGGCCACCTAAACTGATAGACTGGGCTCTAATCAAGTAATTCAGTTCAGTTTATTTATATAGCGCCAATTCACAACACATGTCGTCTCAAGGCACTTCACAAAAGTCAGGTACATACATTCCAATTAATCCAAATCATTGAACAGTGCAGTCAGATTCAGTTATTTATTCCAATTGGATAAAAAGTTTTTCTATCTAAGGAAACCCAGCAGATTGCATCCAGTCAGTGACTTGCAGCATTCACTCCTCCTGGATGAGCATGTAGAGACAGTGGACAGTCACTGGCGTTGACTTTGCAGCAATCCCTCATACTGAGCATGCATGTAGCGACAGTGGAGAGGAAAAACTCCCTTTTAACAGGAAGAAACCTCCAGCAGAACCAGGCTCAGTGTGAGCGGCCATCTGCCACGACCGACTGGGGGTTAGAGAGAACAGAGCAGAGACACAAAGAGAACAAAGAAGCACTGATCCAGGAGTACTTTCTATGGGAAGGAAAAGTAAATGTTAATGGATGTAGCTCCTTTAGTCGTTTCACCTAGAAAGAAGGAACAGATAAACTCTGAGCCAGTTTTCAAGGTTAGAGTCTGAAAGAGAGCACATAGAGTTAGTTACAGTAAAAGCTCAGTCAGTAGCTATGTCTAGGAGAGAGAAAGGGTTAAACACTGAAAGACAGGGCCATGTGGATCATCGGTAGAGGGTGAGCATTAAGTTGTTGCCAGCAGAAGCTTGGACGATTCCCCTCTCCAGAAAGGTGTCACAGGTAGACACAGAGTCAGGCCAGGTGTAGCTTCTAGGAAGAGAAAAGAGAGAGAACAAAGTTAAAAGCTGAAATAACAGCAAATAATGCAAAATTGGAGAGTAGTGTGAGAATGTAGCGAAGAGGGTGAAAGTGGTCATTATGTCCTCCAGCAGCCTAAGCCTATAGCAGCATAACTACAGAGATAGCTCAGGATAACCTAAGCCACTCTAACTATAAGCTTTATCAAAAAGGAAAGTTTTAAGCCTAGCCTTAAAAGTAGACAGGGTGTCCGCCTCACGGACTAAAACTGGGAGCTGGTTCCACAGGAGAGGAGCCTGATAACTAAAGGATCTGCCTCCCATTCTACTTCTAGAGACTCTAGGAACCACCAGTAAACCTGCAGTCTGAGAACGAAGTGCTCTGTTAGGAACATATGGAACAATCAGATCTCTGATGTATGATGGAGCTAAATCATTAAGGGCTTTATATGTGAGGAGGAGAATTTTAAATTCTATTCTGGATTTAACAGGGAGCCAATGAAGGGAAGCTAAAATAGGAGAAATATGATCTCTCTTTTTAATTTTCATCAGAACTCTTGCTGCAGCATTTTGAATCAGCTGAAGGCTTTTAACTGCATTTTGTGGACATCCTGATAGTAAAGAATTACAATAGTCCAGCCTTGAAGTAACAAATGCATGGACTAGTTTTTCAGCATCAATCCTGGACAGGATATTTCTAATTTTGGCAATGTTCCGGAGATGAAAAAGGAAATCCTAGAAACCTGTTTAATATGGGATTTAAATGACATGTCCTGGTCAAAAATAACACCAAGGTTTTTTACTTTATTATCGGAGGTCAATTTAATGCCATCCAGGTTAAGTGATTGACTAAGCAGTTTCTTTTTAAAGACTCCGGTCCAAAGACGACAACTTCTGTCTTGTCTGAATTTAGAAGCAGAAAATTTAAAGTCATCAAGTTTTTATATCTTCAAGACATGCTTGTAGTCTATCTAACTGGTTTGGCTCATCAGGATTTATGGATAAGTAAAGCTGAGTATCATCAGCGTAACAGTGAAAATTTATCCTATGCTGCCTGATAATTTTACCTATTGGAAGCATATATATAGTAAAGAGAATTGGCCCAAGTACTGAACCCTGTGGTACTCCACAATTAACCCTGGAGTTTAAAGATGATTTATCATTTACATGAACAAACTGGAATCTGTCAGACAAATAAAATTTAAACCAGCCTAGCGCTGTTCCCCTGATCCCTACAGAATATTCCAGCCTTTCTAAGTAAGCAGCCATGGTAACTCTGGAGGAGCTATAGAGATCCACAGTTCAGGTGGGAGAATCCAACAACAAGACAACTATTACTCATTTACACCACAAATCTGGGCCTTATTGAAGAGTGGTGAGAAAAAGTCTTTCTAATTTCTATTTAAAGACAAGAAAAGTGTAGAAGAAGGTGCTCCGATCTGATAAGAAAAATGTTTCATTTTGGATCACAAGTGTGAAACAAGGCAGTGGCGGCATTATGCTGTACGGATGCTATTCTTGCGCAAGTGCAGAGAAGCTGGTCAGAGTTAATGGGAAGATGGATGAAGCTGAATACAAGGAAAATCTGGGAGAAAACTCGCTAGAGAAAGGGATGGAGGTTCACCCTCCAGCAGGACAACACGAAACATCCAGCCAGAGCTACAACTGGTCTTTAATCAAAGCATATTCACATTAGAATGGCCCAGTCAAAGTCCAGACATAAATTTAGTTAGGAACCTGAGACAAGATTTGAAAATGTACATTTGCAGAACCTCTGCCTTTAATTTGACTGAGCTTAGGTTGTTTTGCAAAGAAGAATGGGGCAAAAAAAGACAAAAACGGCAAAAACAATGCAAAATTGTTTATGTAATAATAATATTTAAAACACGCAGCACGGTTCTGTCCTCAAGGAGCTAAAAGCAGCACACAGTGCTAACATAAGCAGATATTTAACCAGGCATTTAGAAGATGTTCTGATGCTGGTGTAATGTATTGTGTGGGTTAATACACCCAACAACCAAACATTTAGACTTCTTTACTTGCAGCGTAGGCATTCTTGAGCTTGGACGACAAATCGTAGCCAGAAATAAAAATGGCGGATACGCGAATTAGTCAACCAGAAGTCTGAGACCTTGTTTAGTAGTGCCACAGCAAATACTGTGACCTAATAGTTCAAAAAACTCAATAGAGGTTAGAGAAAACTGAACGGACTGAAAAATATGACCCAAACAGAATATAAAGATATCTACGCAGCACCTAGAGAGAAATTCGACATTTCTGTCCTCCTACAGCCTCCAAGTACACAACAACATGTATTTAAGGGCTAAAACATTGGATGGATTTTGCATGATATGACCTATTTAATCTATAAAAAAATTTCCTCCAAAAAATACACTGATTTTGTAGTTTTAACATGGAAAACTGTGGAAAACTTGCAAATAGCTGTATTTTAGATCTAAATAACTCTGTCAATAGTGCGTCTAATGAAGTACAAAGATGCGACAGACTGGTGTATGTTTAATATTTCGGTAAACAACTCCTGTAAACCCAGGAGACTGACGCACTCAAGGTTTCTGATCCATAAACCTGCGTCAGGCGTCAGCTCAAACAAAGGGAAAACCCTTCCTACCTGATCATAGAAGATGACCATGACAAACACTCCAAACAACACCGACTCCACCAGGAGGATGATGTAATGCGCACTGACACAGAGACAGAAGATAAAATAAGGTAAACAGCGACTAAACAGACAGCTTAACAGTCAGAAGCTGAAATTCCACTCCCTGCTGTCGTCTGAACTCACACTATCAGATGTTTGCTCGGTGTCTCCTCGCCTTCTTTGTCTGCATCGCCTTCCCTCTCGTTCCGTATCCTCCACACCCATGCCCACACCACCAGGACCATGGAGTACAGACTGGCGATGCCTGCGTGCACAGAAATACAGTTGGAGATCAGATGATGACGGCGGATGCTAAACCAAGCCAACACCAGCAATCAGTTCATCTATAATTCATGGGTAAGACCCTATGAGACATTTTTTCCATCCTTTACACTCCAGAGAGAGGGAAGGTTGTTCCCACTGCTCATCTCTAAACACACAAAGAGCCTGAAGAAGCTTTCATCCCACTGTCACTGATTACTTCCTCCTCCCTGTGCAGGTCTGCGTGGAGTGAATTCAGTTCTGCCTCCAATAACCAGTCAGTTTGGTTTATCTGCCTTTGGAAGCCAAACTGATGAAACGTGGAAGAACTGCCTGTTTCTTTCCTAAGTAAATATAGAGTGAACAGATTTCTGTAGCTACGCACCAGTGTAGAAGAGAAACTGGATGAAATACTTCTGGTTCAACTCCCCAACACAGTTATTGATCCTGAAAAACAGCGAAGCAGCAACAAGAATCAGGCGATTTAAACATAAAGGAAAACAAAGAGGGAGGATGGATGGATGGATGGATGGATGGATGGATGGATTGGCAGATGGACAGACCAGTGGACAAACAGCTAGAAAGACAGATGGACATGAGTATAAATGGCTGTCTGTCCTCTCACCAGGGACAGTGATGGTCCATGCGGCGTATGCACCTCTGGCAGACCCTGCAGTGGTGCGCTCTGGGAGGTCTGTAGGTTTCACAGCGGCTGCACACCGTCCAGCCCTCACAGCCCTGAGAACAAGAACAAGCAGAAGCTCACAGATGTTCTCCAGCACTGGGCGACACAGACAAGCTGCAGCAATTTCCCCTCAACCTTACGGACCAACGAGCTGAAACCAGCAGCATTCAGACATGATTCAGGCTTCAGAGATCTCTCTTCCTGTTCACTCTAAACGTAGCAGCTGGTTCAGGCTCAACTAAAAGCTGAGAATCCCTCTGCACCAAACCTGGGCTACTGATGGTTGCTGCATGAACCATTGCATCATTCTATGAGCACAAAATAACTGCTTTTACAATCACAGAGACGGTATGAGATAAACATTGTTTAAAGCTGATGATAACAGAGTTCAAGGAAAAGCTGCAATTATTCGTCATCCAGCTCCTATATAATTAAACTTAACTTATTACTTTCAGGTTGGAGCAGAAAACCTGATCAGGTTGCACAAATATATCAGTCTTTCATCGATTTATATAAACGTTCATTCATCCAAAGGCAGCCGAAATACTTTCAAGCTATGTTCTCTATGTACTGTTGTTAAATAGGGTAAAAACAAAATACAGCCTGATATAAAGCCCAAAACCTCTGTTAAATATGGATTTAAAACTATTTTCATTTAACCAGGAAGTTTGTTTCTGATTGCAAATTAGGCATCTTTAAAAAAAATGAAAGGATAAAAAAATTAATCCTTTTTATTTACACTTTATGTGATAGCAGCAGTCAAACCCTTCCTAGAATCTCTGGCCAGCTTTTTTGCATTTTTCCACTTGTACTTTGAAGATTTATGTTCAGAGATGAGCTCCATGTTGTTACAGTTGGTAGGCCTCATTGCCATCACCCTAATCTTCAGCTTCCTCCACAGATTCTCTATCAGACCCAGGTCTGGACACTAACTGGATCACTCCAAAACATTAATATTAGTTCCAGGAAGAAGAAACATGCTGGTAAGATTTTTAAAAAATACTTTAAACCTGAAGGGAAATGAATAATTCTGGCCATTGGTAGTGTGTGATTTTTCTGTTTTACTGAACATTAGCTCCTAATTTACCCTCTGACCTACATCGGTTCAGTTCAGCAGGATTTAAATGTGCGTAAAAACATGAAGGATGGATCATCTAAACATTCAGATCACCTGAGATAGACACAGTTTCAGACTTCATGACATCCAAACTTTATTTCACCAACCAAAAGCTTTCTAACAGACTCTTTGGGGAAATGCATCTTTAGTGATCAGAACTTCCTGTACTGTTTAACAGAAATGGTAAAAATAAATGAGACCTGTATTTATTTTCAGTAATATGTAGCAGCAGGGAGGTTTTAGACAAAAAAAACATCAGGAAATATACTGACCCGCTCATTCATTCGAGACGACTGGGAGCGCAGGTCCGAGAAGTCCAATGCAGTGTCAGGGAGGGGCACCATACCTGGAGACACAGACAGGAAACATGAAATGCAGAACCTGATGCCGTATTCACCACAGATCTTCAAATGTAAGAGAGGTCCTCCAAATACTTTTACTAGTATTTAAATTCCTGGATATTTTACCCATTAACTAGCTGGACCTGAGCTTGAAATGAAACTACAAGTCTTGTAGCCTACAAAAACGCTGATAACGTTCTGTAACACGAGCAAAACTGCAAACATTTCAAAACATCAACATTAACAGATACGAATCGTCCCTAAATAAAAGCAGTAGCTGTCTTTAAAATCTGCTCAGGCCTCTCTGGAAGCTTTGATTTTAGAAAACTGAAAACTTGTTCTGGATGTTTAAGTTTAACAGAACATTAACTTTCACAGAGTTCTTAAGACCTTTGCATGGCTACAATGCCCTAGGGTCACAACAATTACAACGAAGACAGGTTCCTGCGGCTGAAGGGTTTAGGAGTATTGACCAACCAGGATCTGAGAAGACAGCCTTGGAGTGGCAGGCCAGCAGCAGCAGCAGGACCAGGTTGAACAAGGATCCATGTAGAGTTCCCCACACACTGTCAGAGAGACCAGTGAGGTGAAGATTTAGTTAGTGTCTCAAAAAGTCAATTAAATACACACACATATATACATATATGTGTATATATATATACATATACACACACACACATATATATATATATTAATATTAACTATTTAGATATATGTATATAAATATATATATATATATATATATATATATATATATATATAAATCAAATTGTTTTGAAACTGTTGTTTTTCATATTTAAAAGCTTTTGTGGGTCTACAGGACGACGTCAACTGACGACAACCCATTTGGCAAACAGCTAAATGTTTTGGTTTTGAGTGGATGAGATACCTCGGAAGTGAATAAAATGACAGGACATGTTATCTGATTTTAACTGTTAGAAATTTGTTCCTTAAATTCACCTAAACCCTGATATTTGTGATTAAAAAGATGGTGTCAGACCTGTTTACTAAATGAATGGAGACAGCGAACAGAAACAGACGCCAGGTCGGCTGTTTGTAACGGTTTTATCGGTGTTAAAACTTCCAGTACTCACCTGTCAGCGTAGGCAGGGATGAGAACATACTGTATGACCACGTAGTCCGCGTAAAAGACGCTAAAATAAGTTAAAATCAGGCAGATAACGCCACAAGGATCCCTTCTACAACGTAAAGACGCCATCTTTCTGCCGGGCTCCGCCCCCTCAGGACGATTATCAGTTACGTCAGCGGGACGACCTGCCGGTGCATTCGCGTACCGTAGGAAACTAGAAAATCAGCTTTTTTTTACTTCTATTTTGAAAAAAGCTAAAACAAAAAGTGCGAAAATATAATCGCAACAAATACGTGTTGCTTATCACAAAGATGTGTCTGAGTCAAATAAATCCCTAATGATAAGCAAAATATTAAGAATAGCATTTTAAACAGTTTTTTACAGCATATCTCAAAAAGACTTTCAAGTGTAGATAGATAGATAGATAGATAGATAGATAGATAGATAGATGATAGATAGATAGATAGATAGATAGATAGATAGATAGATAGATAGATAGATGATAGATAGATAGATAGATAGATAGATAGATAGATAGATAGATAGATAGATAGATAGATAGATAGATAGATAGATAGATAGAGAAAGAAAGGAGGTCACAAAAGAATCCAGGTCAACATCTGAAACACAGAAGGTCTAACTTGCCTCATTTAAGGCCAAAAAAGAACATTTGTATTTGGGAAAATACTTGGTGAACTCACGAGACAAAAGTGTAACTTGACAGCTGTGCATCATGTTGTTAGTGATGTAAACGTAAAACAGCATTTTATTTAAAAAAAAAACATCATTCCAACAGTTAAACATGGTGGTGGCAGCATAACAGTCTGGGGCTACTTTGCTGCTTCAGGACCGGGACAACTTGTTTTATAAGATTGAACCATGAAGTCTGCTCTCCGTGAAAATCCTGAAGGAGAATATGCCCTGCCATCTGCTGGTGACCTAAAAATCAAGCACACTTGGGTTAGGCAGCAGCACAAAATGAAGTTTTTGGAGTGGCCCAATCAAAGTCTTACCTCAATCATGTGGGAACACCCTCCAGTGCTAAATTAAAACAATTCTTCAAAGAATATTGGATCAAAATTCATCAACATAGGTGAAAAAGAGTCATTACTTGATTGAAGCAACATTTCTGCTTTGGTTTAGATATCTTTTTTTTCCCTCAATAAATTAAATTCTAATTCGGATACTGCATTTTTTTTATCTAGGTGGGTAATTTATGTCTAATATCAAGGCTTTATTTTAATGATTTGATTCGCCGTATGGACAGTCAGATAGCTGGAAACCAGCAGAGGGTGGCAGCAGACCTCCTGTGTGAACTTTCTGTCGCTCCTCCTTCGGAGAGGCAGTAACCAGCTCGTCATCCTCGTTTGTTTGCTCAACAGCATTTTTTCCCCTTTGCTGCTGGGCTCTCTGTGTCACACTTTGAGTTTTGGAGTTGGTTCGTCTCATTCTGCTGCAGGAAAACCTGTCTGCCTGTCGGAAATATTTGCTCACTTCGAAGTCAAACCGGTTTACCCCTTTTAGAGGGAACTTTGAGGTGTGAACCCGAAGAGGAGACACAAGAAATCAGGAGTTGAAAGAAGAAAGAAAGCAGAGGAGCCAGGAGGAGGAAAAGAGGTCGAAGTAACTATGGACGTCCCTGGTATGCAGGTAAGGTTAAAGGTGGACGGAGGTGGTTCCTTTTAGCTTGTTTTATTATTCAAAGGCCTTTTTTCTTCTGGATTGAAACGAGTTAAAATGAAGCAGTTCGGCGACAAGAAGGAAAAGATTGTGCAACAACAGGCCGTTTCCACAGTTTTTACCTGAAGACACAACCTGTATTGAAATAAACCGTCCACACCCAGAATGAAAGAAAAGCTTTCTCTCATAAATGTCCTTTAAATACTGTCAGAGCTCCATAACTTACATCATGCACAGGGTCACTAACTCGCTGGGTTTCTCCATTCTGAGTTCTGGTTGCCCTCTAATTTAACTCTGAGCCTCAACATTTGTATTGCAGTGACTTTGAGAGTTTACTTATCTAAAGCTGACATATATTATGCCCTAAATATCTTATATTCTAGTTTATCAACTCCATCCTAAGGTTTAAACCTTTACTTTCAGTTTTTTAAATTCAATTTGTTTCAGTTTAAATGCATTACACCAATTCAAAACACAACTCATGTTATTTTGCTGGAGAAAACAGGTCCAAAACAGTCTAAATTCATTCAGTTCATTTTAGTGCAGTTCATTATAATATGCTAGACTCGCATTGAAAAGCAGTTCTTAACAGTCCTGCATCCAGTCACGCTACAGTGTTGATACACTTACTCTTAAAATGTCAATTTGTCAAACAGTTTATCAGAGAAAACTAACATTACATTGAATCTTTGTTTTGATGCTGAGCAAGTACAGGGGCACAGTGGAGAGGAACAGCTCCGTTTCAACAGTTGGACTACATGGAGTTGTAGCTTCTCCAGATTGATCTCCAGAGACTTTACAGCACTAAGATCTTATTTGATGTCTATTTATTCTGTGATTTACAATGGGATTTTGCTGCTCTGATTGGAGTTTATTTTTCTTTAATGGGGTTTAGCCATTTTGCTTGGACAAAGTGAGATTTATATTATGAATTATAATTTGGTGGCGCTTAGCATGAGCCGGTCCTAGATTCTCTTGGTATGTTAACTTAGGGATTTATTTCCACTTTTTCCACTGTATTTAGACAAAGATTTAAAATTGAAAGGTGTAACATCATCTAATTGCTTTTATTTAAAATAGAAAAGCAGCAATTATTTCTCCTGCTGCTAGTTAATATACAATTAAACAGTTCTCTTCATCATTTGTCTACTTTTCTCGTGACACGAGCCCAACAAGCTGATATTGGCTGGTTAATTAGTCAGGCTATCTGCTGGATTCAGAAAGTTCGCAGGTTGCACCCACAAATGTTTCCAAACAGCTGAATTTGACTTTCTTGCACATGAGGAAAAAGTGTAGCCGCTGACCGGCAGTGTGAAGCAGCACGTGGGGGATGGGTTGATACTGCCGGAGAAAACTCCACTCTTACCGACACTTTCTGGCATCTCATTAAATGGACTTTGAACTGTAGGAATGAACAGAACCTTATTTGTTTTGAAAGCATAATTTTTTAAAACCTTGGTTTACAGTGATACTGAAAACGGTCCCCAACTAGATGGAGCTTCTATAAACTGAGCAGATTTGATTTTAAGTTTTTTATAATGTTAGCATGTTGACCCAGAATGCTTTTAAAAGCTCCTCAGTGAGTCTGGGTGTATTATTGCACACATATTTTACAGTATGAATCTGGTGGTCTTGTTTAGAGCTTGTTTTCTTTTGCCCGACCTGAATATTTTACGTCACACCAATAATTTTCTTATAGGAACTCGTAATCCAAAGTTATCCATTGTCCTTGTTTTTATAGTTTTTATCTGGTAATCGTGGTAAAATTACCTCATGGCACCTTAATATTTGTTGGTAATGTTTCCATAGTGACCAGCTGGTATATTTATAGCTCAGACGCTGGATCTGCTTCATGATATGGGTTAAAGATAAGACGTTAGGTGTGTCTGAGGGCAGTAATCCAGTTTGTGCCCATGTTGCTCTGCTGCATTGTTAAATGTTTTTATTGGACCTTCTGGGATTTTAGTGATCTATATATCTTTACATAGTTCATCGATATAGGTCATAAAATGTTCTCAAGGACTGCTGTGTGTGGTGAATCAGTGGTTATGTGGGTGTTTCTGCCAGTAAGGAGTCAATGGGATTTATTAGCATTAAAGCTTGCATTTAGCCTGCTGTTTGGCTGGCTTTCAGGTGTGTCTACCTGTGGGACCTGCTCGCTCTGCGTGCTTTGTTTGTTCCAGGTGGGTGGGTCCGATATGGTGTCAACACACACCTGACACCTGGCAGCTGCTGCAGCGTCGAGGCTCGCTCAACAACCCATTTACCTGCCAAGAAGAGCAGTAATGCCTAGTGGAGTGTGTTAAGTGACATGAATACTCAGCAGTCATTTTCTTAAGGCTCAGCAGTACGGCACAGTGCTACTGCAGCTAGTTGATATTTGTTTTTTTTTCTTTATTAATGCAGTAGAGATGTTTAAGTCATCTGAAAATTATATTAAAAGGTAATCAAGGCTGACTGCTACATAAGCGGAAAGTCTCTGCAATAAATATTTTATCTAAATGAGTGCGGACATACGACGATCTCCCTGTCACGATTTAACTTGTTCTTATCATAGTACCAGACCTATTGATGAGCAATCTGACAACTTTGTGCTGATAAATTTGCCATGTCATTTTTATAGACATCGTCTATAGCTCATATTCATCAACAGACATGCAACAGGAGAAGTGAGAAGATGCAGAAGTTAGGTAACGTTGAAATACATAATGTCTTTACACATTCATCAATCCAGATTTAGGAAACTCATTCATTAACTTCGGTATAACTGCTGTAAGACGAAATATTACTTTTCTGCAGAAGAGTAGTAGGTGGTTCATATTTCTTTTTTTGCATTATTTAAAGGGCCCATAGTGTGTGACAGCATTGATAACCTGCATTTAACAACATGTTTTACATTAATAAATTAATTGCGTTTCATTATTTATATTTTCATCTTTCAAAATTCTGTGATAATTCAGTCTAAAGGCTGAATTATTTACCTCTCTATTGAGTTAACAGTTACACTTCAAACAATACGAGATTTTTACATTTGCATTTTCAAAATTAATGTAAAACTAATCCTGAGCAAATATTCAGATCTGTACTAATGGCTATTCCATGTTAATTTTTATATATGTTTTTATATTCATTCAAAAATTTACATGGAAAATCTGTCTAGTTTATTTATATGTTCCTCTAAAGATTGTAGATGGAATAAAACAGGTCTAATATGAACTGATAACTATAATTAAGTCGCTGCCTACTAACTAAAAATTAAACAAAAAAACCTGATTAATATCCTGCTCATCAATGCGTGCGAAATAATCATTAAAAGCTGTGTTAAGGGAACCTAAATTCATCCGGTTTTGATAAAAGATAAGATGGTAAAAGAGTGCCCTAATTTGGTTCAAAAAGGTTTCTGGGTCTATCGTGTCTCATTGAACAGAGAACAGCCTCTTGGCAGCTGAAGTTCCTGGGAGTGGAGTTGTCATGAGGGATTGATCAGCCAATCAGAAGTGGATCTTGTAACTATGGCAACAAGACGACAGGGAAAGAAAAATTACATGAGCGGATTTCTACTTTTTTACAGGATCTGAGAGACACAGTTTGTGCAGATGCTGAATATTAACCTCAGTCACAATTATGTTTTTTAATATTAAATATATAATTTTATATAATATATAATATAATATATATATAATATAAAAAATTTATCCTAATATATAAAAAATACTTTAAAAAAAAGGTTTTTTGTTATTTTGAAAAAGCCATTGAGCTAAGGTTTTAGTTTGGGTAAATCTTAAAATTAAGCAGGCTGGCTGAGGTGGGCAGGAGAAAAAGCTGTCTCTGGAGATAAAATTTCAAATTTAAGTGGTTTATGTTCCTATGTGTCTATCTTAGTTTATAATTCTACCCTGGGGTTCTATTAGAAAAGTTTTACTTGGACTGATGTTACAGAAAAACGACACAATTTTTTTTTTTACATATTTCCTAGATAAAATGGGTCCATAGCCCCCTTGTTACTTTTCCTCCATTTTTTACTTCACTTAAGAAAGCCCGCCTGATTTTTTTGTGTAAAGAAGGGGAAAAAACTGAGGCATTTGGGGATTATTGCTAAAAGGAATGCTCAGACAGCTTAGAGGATGGAACGCCAAAGTGTTCAAAATGAAATAAATGAATGAGACATTATGAAAGTATTGACATCAATAACTAATAGATAATGATTTAATGTGATAATGAAATTGTGAAATAATTGAATCATTTTAAAATTCTCGTATTATTTTTAAATAATTTCTTTTTACCTTTAAAAAAATCAGCTCCTAAATTAAAAGAATTTTCATATACTTTTTTTAAAAAATTGAAATTTATTTTTTGGGCTTTTTTTATTAGTCTTTATTTATTTAAAAATGTCATTTTTTTTAAAAGTCAGCTTTGGTTTTTTTCTCATGGCCTTTTTTTTTCTTTATGTCACTTTTCAAGAATATTTTGGGCCAATCCATAACTGGTGGACCTGCCCTCCCCATTTGGGGGAGCCTTTCATGGAGATTAGTTTCCTGGGGACCTGCTCCCTAGCACACTGCGCCCGCTCAAGGTTTAGGAAGCTCTGGTTACCTTAGCAGATCAAACTGAGGGGAATAAATTTTATCCATGATGCCATTTTGAGATGTCTGGAGGACATCTTTCAAATGATCGGGATGATAATTGCTCTCCAGAATGTTAGCATCGGCGACGCCATTGTGGATACCCTAAGAGCCATTGAGCGCCGTGTCCGCATGGAATATGCAGAGCGCAGCACTCTTTAGTGCTGTCTGGCAAAACTTTTTCTGTGTCACCCAGCACAGTTCACTGCGGTCAAGTGAGCCGACAGTCACGCCAGCCGACGTTATTAAAGCTGTATGTTTATGTGCTTTGTTGTGATGCCATCATGCCAGGGTTGAAACTGTGGACTACTAATGAAGCGTTTCAGGTCTGGCAGGACCAGTATCGTCTGTGGGAGAGATGACATTCCTGTCGTGTTGTTCGTGGTTTGTGCAGTTCTAAAATTGTGACATGGCGGGAAAAGACATGCGAATCAAAATAAACAGGAGCAATATTATATAACCTTACGCTGTTTAAATTTGAAGCCAAATTATTCAAACAACTGTCAGATAAATATATACAATTATTTTCATTCAACTTGTTTGTTTCTGAGAGAAACAGAGAAGATAACAAGCACTATAAAAGGAGTGTCAATTTAAAAAAAAAAAATCTTTTTATTTACTTTTTATAAAAAGAAATGAACCTGTCCAGGGTGTGCTCCGCCTCTCACCCAATGGGACGCTGGAAATAGGCAACAATCACCCGTAACCTTGCATAGATTAGCAGGTATAGACGATGGAAGGATGGATATTTAAAATTATTTGCAGCAATCAAACCCTACTTATAATCGCAGACCAACTTCTTACATGTTTCCACTGGGATTTTGATTATGTGTCTTTGGTGATCAGCTCCATGTTGGTGAGGTTGAAAGGCCTCCTTGTCATCACCCTAATCTTTAGCTCCTTCCACAGATTCTCTATCAGATTCCTGTGTGGACTCTGGCTGGGGGACTAGAGAGAAATACCAGTTTTCTCTAGTCAGAAGAAACATGTTAATGCTTTTCTGCTAGCTAAAAGCTTTCATACCATTAATCTGATGCCAGCTCATACCAAGGCATTCGTTATCTATGATGTTAAATTTTAGCTTGCATAAAATCTAAACAATATCATTCAGCTGACTGTTTTGTTGTTTATTTGCCCTGATTGACGTTTTACACAGTGTTTTACTTCTCTTTATCAGGAAACATTACGTAAAGCAAAAAAAATTAGCTTGATTTCTAAACACTGACACTATTGCAGCTAAGTTTTCCGTCTGACTCATTACTAATAATGCATTTATGGTCTGCTATCAAAAGGTTTATTGTTGGACTGTAACATTTTCTGCCTCCAGCCACACATAGTTGCAGTGACTTATCCATAGGCTCATTCAGCACTTCAGATGCCTTCAGCTGTTATATATGTTTTATCGGCTGAATTTTCTTCTTTGAAATCTTTACATTAAATGTGTTAATGTCATCCTGAATGGACTCATTTATGACAGTCAAGTAATCCTCAGAGATGTTGCACAGCCTGCATAAAAAGCCAAATTATGTGTCAATGCTTCCTGTCACTTTGCAAAAGCAAAATATTGTGGGAATGAGCCCTGTCATGAGGCACATATGGTCTCTGTGAAGCTTGTCTAGTCAAACCCTGACGTTGAGTGAAAAGTCTCGCTTTGGTCTGTTGGAACTAAAACCGCCACAGAGCTGCAGGTTCTATCGGTGGCAGCGATGTTGAAGCTGCTTCCAGAAAACATGGTTAGAGCTGTTATTTGTATTCAGTAAAATATGAAGATTCAGCTGATTTGATGCATTGTTATGAGATTGTTTTCATGGTGTTGCTGACTGATGATATGCTGACAGGAAACCCAGTGATTTTATTGATGTGAGTAACGTGGTTGGTAGTTTCCTGTTTTTAGTCCCTTATTTTTTCGTGTATTTGACGATGGGTGTTGCCTCCTGGTGGTATGAGGTTCTGACTGTATGTCAACTTCAACGTTTCGCCAAATATTAATTTAAATTCAAAGGTTGCAAATATTATTTCTACAGTTAAAATAATATCACACAGTGCTTTAATACTGCAGCAATCACACTGTTGTTCACTTTATAGTTAATTTTATTACAGAACACTTTTTTTTTATTACAAAATTGACTTCAGAAGTCCGATGCTAGATCAGGTCAGGGTCCCGGTGGGGTTGCTGTTCAGTTTTCAATCACATCAGCTGTACAATAATGATGCGACGTGCAAACGCGTCTGACTTGGGCTACGTTCACACCGTAGGACTAAATTGGAGCTGCACAATATATAAATTTTTTTCCGTCATGATTGCAGGATGACTTTTGTGCAACATTGCAGTCACAAAGGACTGCGTAGATGCAATGTTTATTAGGAAACTGCATTTCAAGTGTCATGCATTCACACTTCGTATAGAAATCATATGTTTGGCCAGATGTATGGGCTGTAGCTGTCCTTAATGCCTACATCTGAAGTATAACTTAAGTGGCAGAGGTGCTATACCACACAGAGAGTGATGTTTAAGCCGTATCGCCATCGCAATCTTCAGCACTAGTATCAGAAATAAAACACTTTCTTGATATTGGGCAGCCCTAGTCTTAATGCTCATTTCTGATCTTGCCGTTTCTTTTTGTTTTCCCTGTTTATTTACATTATAGTTTTATCGTGGCCACCATTAAAATAAGGGCTGAACAGTTTGCAGCCCTGAAGTGACTCACCTGAGCGGGAGAAGACGCAAGGTCTCACAGATGTAAACATGAATGCTGGACACATCGGCTTGTTAAATCGTTCCAAGTATCGTCGTTCTGCAGCTGAAACCTCCAGCTCCGAACAGCAGTGTGAGCGTGCCGTTATTACATTAGGCAACATCGTCTGCCATGCTTGTTTTCATCCATCGTTTACAGTCAATCTCGGTGCCTCTCCCTTCCTCTGGAGCACATTTGCGAGTCTGTCACACACAATGCCGTAAAGGTCAGTGTGCAACTCTATGCTTGGGAAACATAAGACTGCACTAAGACTGAAACATCTATCATGTAGCTTGTATTAGTTTCGGTGGCAGAAAATATTTATTGGACCATCTACTGCACCTGGCTGTTTATTTAGCCTTAAGATTCAATATTTATTGTAACAGCTTGCTAATATCTGTTGCAACATTTATTTTTTTATAAAATGTTTTTCAATATTTACTAAGTTTTTAATGAGAAAAAAAAGTCCTGGGATTTCCCTTTTGGTGATTATACACAACTGACTGACAGCTAGCAGCAGTAGGTGGGGGAGGGATACCCCAGCTCCATTCACGTTAAAAATGACCTGAAAAGACTACAGATTTTCTTTAAACCATAGGAAATGTAAGTAAAGAAATTGTAACAGTTCTGAATCTGACTTTTATAAACTAGTTTACCCTAGAGCCAGAAACGGCTCCATGCTGGGTGACGTCCTACAATCATTTTCCATTCCTGTTGCTACTCTCCTAGCATGGTGAATTCTGCCTTGTTAAAGTTGCTGCAAAACAAAGTCAGCTTAACCTTTTTTGTTTGGCTGAAAGAGACCCCTGACACTGAAATGTTTTATTTAAACGAGATGTTTGAACCGCAGCAGGGCTGGTAGATCAAAGCGAATCTGTGCTAATAGGTTGGTTTTGAACCAACGACCGAACATTTTTATTTATTCACAAGGGAAGAGGGAACCAAAAACAGTTGAGACTCGCTCTCTCTCCTTGTTCCGATCCCAGTCGATAAAGAAAACATGACTTCCTGTGTAACTCCAGCAGGGGATCAGCTCTTTAGTTTCAGTCGGACTTTCCCGCGCTCTTATTCTGAACCTGGGAGTTGTAATCTGGCCTGATTCTACAGTTCTGATGAAGATTGATTCAGTTTGACTCGAGGCTGTTTCAGACACAGCTGGGAGAGCAGCTTTGGGTGTGCTGACGGAGTCGGGCCTGATCAGAAACCTGGGAGTGTTCGCCGCTCCTCCTGCTCTTTGTTGATCTCTTGCATACCGCAGTACTAATCATCACATATGTCACACATAATCATAGGCTTCACTAAACCGAAACTTTAAAGGGAGCAAAGCTTTCTGGGTTCCTGGGTGAGAAATTATCAGCGGGCCGCAGCCAGCTGCCTGTAAGTTTTGATTATAGAGGATGAGTCAGTTTTTCTGTGGGCTGAATCAGATGGTGGGGAACCATTTTAGACTCGACTCCTAGTTTTCCCTGTTTAAAGTTAAACCACATGACGGCAGAAGTGCCGTGCTGGATGGCGTTATAGCAACACAACTGGCAGTTCAGGCTGAAGGGACATACAGTATCCCTTCAGCCTGTTTCGTTCATTCATCCTCAGGAGTAAGACACCTTTTGGAAAAAGCGAAGGAAGGTGGCTTATCTTTTCAAAACTGAGGTTTTTCATACCAAATGTGTCACTGAAGTGCTGCACGTTGAAGAGAACCTTATTAATTTATCATTTAAAAAGGCACGACAGTGGTGATGTCTAGTTTGGAGTGTGCTGATTATGCATACCAACAACTGCAGGCTTGATAACTGTTTACATTACACATATGGGTATACTAGTGCTGGGTGATAATACATATCGTGGGGACGATAGAAAAGTGTCTATTGTGCTACTTCTCTTCTATCGTTTCTAAAATAATTTTATCAATTATTCTAGCTAATATTTTATAAAGTAGGCTACGACGAATGTATTAGTGTTGTCACTTTGCATACACTCAGTTTATATAAGTGATAAATGAGAATAAAAAATACGTTTTTCGCAAAGAAGCTCCGTCTTGTGGTTTTGCGACATGACGCTGCTTTACGTTATGTGACTCACACGGCGGGTTGCGGCATGCTTTACATTACTTAACTCATTAGAGCTGAAAGATGGAGACGCCAGAGGCTGAAGTCTCATACCCGGGGTTGCAACAAACAGAGACAGCTACGCAGGCAGCCCAAGAAGAAGCTCTGTTACCAAAAAGAGGGGGTACGTCTGTGATTTGGATACATTTTGGGTTCAAGAAGCTGCTACTGCAGCTCTACCTCTGCCTCATCTGTTGTCATTTGATACACATATACTGCTGCACTAAAATGTATTTTTCTCTTTTGTGACAGTTCAGTTAAATGTTACCGTGCCTGCTTGAGGGAATTTTTCTTTTGCGTCCCCACACAATACTTTTGCGTTCGCTCGTAATAGTTTTGCGTCCCCATGCAATACTTTTGTGTTCGCTCGCAATACTTTTTGCGTTTTCACGCAATAGTCTTTGCGTTATCTCGCAATATTTTGTTGGATAGTTTCCAAACCAGATAACTGCAAAAATGGAACAACCACTACACCTGTTTTTGAGATTTATTGAGTTTTATTTTGAAATCGGCCTTAAATAAAAGGATCTTCAATCAGACTTAAACACAGTTATTATCCACAAGCTGTCAAACTACTGAACTCTGGACAATAATACTGCACGAAACCACATCTGTGACACTTTATTTGCTTGTTGCTGCTGTTGGAGGCGCAGCGCTCCAGCAAACTGCCTGCGTAGAGACTGCAAAAAAAAGAAAAAAATCCCCCATGTCCCCTCGCGGGCTCCGTAAAATGTCGCTTTAAAATAGAGTTGGAAAAGAGTAAGCAGTGACATTATTTTGTCATATTTTTCAGAGAATAAATGAAAAATTGTGGTATATCGTTATTGTGATATAAAATAGTCTATATCGTGGTATACTGTTTTTTCCATATCGCCCAGCACTAGGGCATACTGATGTTGATCGATGACAGACTGGTTCCCTAAAGAGTTGCACTGGAATATTTTAAACACTGTTTAAAGTGTTTATTAAGTGAGTTGGCTCTCTGTGACCTCGAATTAAGTGCCAGGAGGTTGGCTAGAATCAAGGAATATATTACTATATAATGCGTATGGTAAAGATTTTCAGATCTATTGAAAATAAGATTCTCTGCTGGGAGTTTTACTTTTTACAGGACATTCTTTTTATCTATTATCAAGAGAGTCTGGTAAGTGAGTGCAGCAACTCTGTGTATGGGTCACGTGCTCTACCACGGTCCGCGCCCCAGTTTTAACTGGCTCCCACTCCAGTTATTGCTAGGTATCAATAAGGCTGCTGCACGCACGGCTGCAAGAATGTGCACAGCACACTGTACTTTTAGGATGACCTGTTATAAACTATTGTAATGTATAGCTTGGAGGGTATGACACTTATACAAAACAAACAGAGAAGAGGTTTGTCCAGTCAGCCAGCTGTCTAGTATTGTTCCTATTGTCTGGGCTGACTTCTGCTTTTCGCTCTTATTTAGGAAAATATTTGGCTGTCCTACAGCGTATGCAGCAAGATGTTTTCTCTCGTCTAATCATCTTTTATTTTTTCAGACTAGTCCTTTGGAAGATAGCAGCAGTATTTATTGGACGTAGGTTTAATTTTGTGTATTTTTGAACCTTAAATCACATAAATTAGGGTAGACGATCTACTACTTTTAATCTAATTATTTAATAAGCGGGTTTAGTGAGTGCGCTCTGATTGTACATGTTTAAAATGCAACATGTGGTGGAAAGTGGTGTTTAAGATAAAATAAGATGAACGATGGATCTGCATCCACTAAACTACACTTTTCATTTTATTAATGAAATTTCAAACATTTAGAGTGAAAACTTACCTATGCTTACATTTTTGTTTGATAATTTAATATAAAAACTTGCTTTAATCAACTTCAAATCCAAGCAAATAAAATCTATTACTAAAACCAGTTGTTTAATATTTGACAGTCCTGGCATGTTTTGTCCAAACGGTCACAAAGTAAATATTTCTGTGCAACATTAAGCTCAGTGTTTAAAATTATTACTGGGGAACTCCTTCTTGATTAAATAAAATCTTTTGTTTTGGGAAGTCTCTCATGTAGGGATGACTGAACACATCGTACCATGACGCGAAGCAACAGGAAGTGGTAAAGGGCAGTGAGGTTTTCACATGATGCCGCTCCACAAAGGTCATTTTCCAAAATGCTCTGTTTGGATTTCCTCTTTTAGCAGCTGTGACCTCTGACCTCCAATGCACACAGAGCTTTTTGTGCTGATGTTTTTGTGCTGAACATCAGTCGTTGGTGAAAACGTGGGTCTTTCTCACTCTGTTGCTCTCCGGTACAAATTATTTTCCCAGGGGCTTCGTGTTTGCATGTTTGATGGACCGGGTAGAGTCCGCTGACCTTTGAAACCAACACTTTCTCCGTTTGAACCTGAAACGGCTTACGTGCTTCAGTGGTAAAACTTTAGTCTCTGATTCGTCACGTCTTCTGTTATCTTACTTTTGACACTAATGTCAAAATCATCGAGTTTAAAGTATCTGTGCATTGCCCAAAAAAATATTTCTTTAATTGAAAACAAAATATATGTAATATTTTAATGACAAAAAAAACAAGGTTTTGAGAAAGGTGATCTGGAAATCATTTTAGAGCAATAGACCACAACAAAATAATGTTTCTTGCATGTTTGTCCTCTTAAAAGAAAGGGACAGAATTTCCTACATTTTTGAGGGATCAATTTTTTTCTGTTTTCTTGCTTTAGAAAAACTTTGTAGTCTGTTCGCAGCAACAAGAACAGGATATGGTCACTTTTTCCCCCGCTGCATTTCTCCAGGTTTAATGAATCAGTGTGGGCCCAGGTCTACTTTTATCTGCTTTAGGGCAAAGGTCGTTGGATGTTTCAGGTTAAATTTACTTTGACGTTAAAATGAAAGGTAAACATGGCTAATAACATTACAGAGGTTTAAGCTTACAGATTATTGGTACTGCCCTTTTGGTTTGGCACGTTTACTGAACGGATGAAGTGTTGTTTTAAACCTGTACGCATGTTGAACGTCCAAAGGAACTAAAACTAAACAGAACTCCCAGCAACCACTAAAGTTTGCTATTAGAGAACATTATGGTTTCTGATTCAGCTACATTAATGACGGAAAAAGAAAGGTGAACTAAACCTTTATGTCAACGGTAATAAGATAGACAGCTCCTAAATACTTACCCCTCCAACGATGACAAGCAGGATTTAAACATCACTGGTACCAAGAATAATAGGCTAAAGTCCAGATCTAGCTGCCTGCTGCATTCAACCAGCCCTAATTTCAATGACAGACATGCAGACTACAGACATGCAGGTACAACTGGAAACCAGATTTCCAGTCAGTTCTACACTGGCTACGTTTTTAAATTCTTGGACAATCAATCTAGAAAATCCGATTATTGTAGTATATATCATATAATATCATCATAACAAACACATTTGCTTATTTCTGATTGTAATGTACTGAAAAGGGACTTTAAAATCGAGGTACGTACCAAACTGTCATTTTTGTGTACTTTTACACTCCTATAAAATACTTAAAACTGACATTTTCCATATTAAGAATGTTATAAGTTGGCAGGTAAAATCTTGCCCTGAAAAATGAAAAAGTGTCAGTGTGCATCTATTCGCCGTGTATGCTGGATATATTTTGTTTGCAGGCCGCACCTTGGACACCCCTGATCTAAATAATTCGATTGTCTTTTAGACTTCTTCCAGCAATCCATTCCTTGACAACTTTATTCTAATCAATCAGATTATGGCTACACACTGGAGTTTCTGAAACATTTCTGCAGTCAAACCTTTACTTGGTTTTTGACAAAATTAGTCAAACAAGCATCCAAAGGAATAGTTGTAATCAGTTACTATTACTGCTTCATATCTTCCTTTTCAAGCAGAGGTATAATGCATGGCACTTGAAATATTATAACCATTAAAACCAAGCAGCCGATTTTCAGTCGCAGTATTACGCTTATAAAAATTGAGATGATGATTGTGTTTTGAAATATTGTTCAGCTCTAGTTAGGGTTGTAACTTGGGTTTGCATTAAACAATTATACGATCGTCACTAATTTGACTAATTGACAACTAGGGATGGGCAATTATCGTAGCATTTCTCATTATCATGGAAAATAAGTAATCATGGTAAGAATAATGATCAATTTTGACAAATATAAACTCTAATTAATCATGTTTGATCAATCCCTAAAGCCCCAAAACTGGGTTTTGCTGTTTGAACTAACTTTTTTTTTCCAATTCTGGGTTTATTAGAGGACATATTAAATCATAGATATGAAAAGATTATTCAATGCAACTGTTGTGTACGGTGGAATTGCACTACTTCAGGTAACTGCTGTACTAACGTGATACGGCGGTATTTGTGTTATCTGAACTGTGTGTGGAGACAGATGTATTGCCAAAAAGACAATGATGGCAATTCGTGTCTAAATATTTTTACCACTTTTATCATTGTTGCAAGAAATGGCACTGACCCAAATGACCTACAACAGCCTGCAGCACAGCCACTCCACTCTTCATGCCATATCTGTTGTCTTTTGCAGACTAAGCATCTCCTTGCAAATCAAGTCATTTACACAAGATAACCGCTCACGTTTATACACATCAGTTCCGATGCCAGGAGCCGATGTGCCTACTCCACGGGCCTTGGTATTGTTTTAATTTTACTTAACATAAAGGAGTCTACAATCACCTAAACAAGCCACCTTCAACCCAGATGTGAGTTGACTTTCTTGCCATTTAGTGTGACTCATGTAAGACTGAGGGAGCATGAGACCTGCTGCTGTTACGCCTCTAAACCACCAAGGGAGGCAATCATAGAACCAAGCTGCTGAGTAGGTGTGAAGTGGGGAGTAGAGGGTGACACGGGAGTGGATTTTCTCTCCTGTCCCATCCCGCTCTCACAGAAAAATGTCTTGTCCCATCCCAATCCCAGGCCAGCATAAAAAAAAAAATCCTGTCCTGTCCCACTCCTGGTAAATTGACTCCCACTCCCATCCCGCTCCCATTTAGAACGACTCCCACTCCTGTGCCACTCCCATTTTTGTTTTCTTCAGTTAGTCTTTTGGCAATTTCTTTGTTTTGAAGGACCAGTTAGGTCCCTGTTTTTCGCTGTAGTAAAGGCCAGTTAAAGTAAAAAGAATAATAAATGACGGAAATATAAATATATATCAAACAAGGAAACAGACCATGCCTATCTTAGCTGAATAAACAAAATGTCACATAGTGGTATTTTTACTGATTCATTTAAGTGATGTTCCTTAACAATGGGAAATTCCTTTTATGTTTCAAATTGCTGAAACAAAAAGAAAAATTGACCTAGCAAGAGAACTGTATTGGTGAACAAAAGTACAAAAAGGCATTACCTCACAATTTAGAAACTGTACCTCAATGGTTCACAGCCCTGGTCCTCAGGGACCCCTCCCTGCAAGATTTAGATGTGTGTCTGCTCCAGACACAACTATTCAAATTCTGACATGACCTCCTTACAGGCACCAAGAATGGAGGGTCAAAACTGGGACAAAATTAAAAACAATAAATCATCATTAATAAATAAATGTGGTGAATGTCCTATAAGTGAAGTAATGTAAACATCGAAAGAAATGTAACATTTAAATGTGCCATGTCCATTAAATTAAAGGTACCATTATTAATTTAATACATAATTAGAAACAATAAATGTACCATTATCATCATTGAAAGGACTATTATGCAATTAAATGCTGCCAATGAATAGTTAAGTATAATTTTAAAGACGAACATGACGTAATTAGTGGCCTTACACTTAATATTTAATGATGTTATTAAAAATAAATCGTACATTTAATGGTACATTCAATTTTTTTCTATTTCACAACGTATTTATTTAATATCTTCCCCTGATGAAGCCTTTCTACGGAGCCCGCGAGGGGACATGGGGGAATTTTTTTTCTTTTTGTCCCCACACAATACTTTTTGCGTTCGCTCGCAATACTTTTTGCGTTCGCTCGCAATACTTTTTGCGTTCGCTCGCAATACTTTTTGGGTTATCTCGCAATACTTTTTGGGTTATCTCGCAATACTTTTTGGGTTATCTCGCAATACTTTTTGGGTTATCTCGCAGTACTTTTTGGGTTATCTCGCAGTACTTTTTGGGTTATCTCGCAGTACTTTTTGGGTTATCTCGCAGTACTTTTTGGGTTATCTCGCAGTACTTTTTGGGTTATCTCGCAATACTTTTTGGGTTTTTCGGGTATCTCGCTACTTTTTGGGTTATCTCGAAAATACTTTTTGGGTTATCTCGCAATATTTTTTTTGGTTATCTCGCAATACTTTTTGGGTTATCTGCAATATTTTGGGTTATCTCGCAAATTTTTTGGGTTTATCTCGCAATCTTTTTGGGTTATCTCGCAATCTTTTTGGGTATCTCGAAATATTTTTTGGGTTATCTCGCAATACTTTTTGGTTATCTCGCAATATTTTTGGGGGTTATCTCGCAATATTTTTTGGGTTTTCGCAATACTTTTTGGGTTATCTCGCAATCTTTTTTGGTTATCTCGCAATCTTTTTGGGTTATCTCGCAATATTTTTTGGGTTTCTCGCAATATTTTTTGGGGTTATCTGAAATACTTTTTGGGTTATCTCGCAATACTTTTTGGGTTATCTCGCAATTTTTTTGGGTTATCTCGCAATACTTTTGGGTTTCGCAAATTTTTGGGGGTTTATCTGGGCAATATTTTTTTGGGTTATCTCGCAATCTTTTTGGTTATCTCCAATATTTTTTTGGGTTTATCTCGAAATATTTTTTGGGGGGTTATCCGCAAATTTTTTGGGTTTCTCGCAATATTTTTTTGGGTTTCCCTTTTTTTTTTCCAAATTTTTTGGGTTTTTCTCGCAATATTTTTTTGGGTTACTCGAAAATATTTTTTGGGTTTTATCTCGCAATACTTTTGGGTTATTCGCAATCTTTTTGGGTTATCTCGCAATACTTTTTGGGTTATCTCGCAATACTTTTTGGGTTATCTCGCAATACTTTTTGGGTTATCTCGCAATACTTTTTGGGTTATCTCGCAATACTTTTTGGGTTATCTCGCAATACTTTTTGGGTTATCTCGCAATACTTTGTGGGATAGTTTCCAAACCAGATAACTGCAAAAATGGAACAAACACTACACCCATTTTTGAGATTTATTGAGTTTTATTTTGAAATCGGCCTTAAATAAAATGATCTTCAAAGGGACATAATGACAGTTATTATCCACAAGCTGTCAAACTACTGAACTCTGGACAATAATACTGCTCGAAACCACATCTGTGACACTTTATTTGCTTTTTTGTTTTTGCACGCCATTAGTGCTTTTGTTTTTATCTGGATTTGAACGGTTCTTCTTATCCTAAGCGTTTAATTGCATTGTTGACTGCATGTTAACCTGCATATGACAAATAAACCATATGTTTTTTTTGTAAGCAGTTTGTCATCTGTGCTGCTGTTCCAAAATGCACAGCTTTCTCAAGGCGATTAACAACTTTTGCGAGCAAACGCAAAAGTATTGCGTGGGGACGCAAAAGAAAAAAGAATTCCCCTATGTCCCCTCGCGGCCTCTGTACCTTTCCCCTCTACTGTGGCAAAGGCTCTTAAATCTTTAGTGCACATGCGAGCAATTTTGTTGGTCAGATGAGACTTGACACGTGATGGTACTTTTCGTTTGACGAATGAAGAGATGCAGGGCTGATTCAATCCAGAATTTGCCTTAATCACTGGTGAACTTGATTACGACTAACCATGTTTTACAAGCAGCAGACTGCGTGTTAACACCGCTACCTTCAACTCTTCTGAAGTTCGGTAATATTTGCGACTTTCCTGTCAGCTCTATGAGTTTAATAGATAAGTCCTTACTTCTCACTTTACGTTGCAAATCCAATTTTACCACGTCCACGCAGGTGGAAAACATCGATCAAAAGCACTGTTGGCTTGTGGGTCGTGTAGTTCGTTTGACTCGCATTATAGTATATGCTTCTTGGAAAAAACTACTCTATGGCGGCGTCGATCCAAGTTTTTCTTTCTTAAAGTTTATAACAAAGTCTCAGTTTTACATTTCCAAAGACAATTGATCCTAGTTTATTTTCCCTCCTATTGGTAAGCTCCCGCTCCCGTATGCTCCCGTTCATTTTTTTATCCTGTACCGTCCCAATCATGTAATCTTTACTAATGCTGTCTCCCATCCCGCGGGACTCCCATGGGAATCCTGTGACCCGTGGGATTCCCGAAAAAATGTCAGCCTCTAGTGGGGAGTCTGGGCTGCCTGAGCACTGCTTCATTATAACCAGTGTTGCTGCTGTGACTTTTTGGCTAAATTTAGGCAGATTGTTGTAGCATGTGGCTTGCTCAAGGCAGTTTACAAAAATAGCGTAGGGCCATATTTCTGTAATAGCCCACAAAGACTAATGCAACAAGTTAGGAGTAGAGCAACTGGTTTCTAGTTACAGTAATACTCCTTGCAGCCTGGGCTATTAAATCAAACCAGGAAACTGCATCAGAATTAGCATCAGTTGTTGTTGCTGAATGTCTGTAAGTGATAGAATGCCATTAAAATTCCCAGACTGCGAGTCTAACCAGGCCTTCAGTAGAACATTAGCGGACTAAAGGAAGATGGTGTGCTTTAGGGTTTCTGCAGGACTGAGCTTTACAGAAACTGTTTCTCTGCTCAAACAACAGTGTCCACAAAATCAATGACTGACAACTTCCTGGTCCTGTCCAATTATTGTTCTTATGCTACAGTGATGTTGAAATGTCAAAGCATTACCTCAGGCTTCCATTAAATAATCACCTCTTGTGACTGTGCAGTTTCCCAGTTCTCCGTTTGTGCTGCTCGGTCACAGTTTACACTCGAAACACCTTTTAATTACCACAGATAAGCAGTTCTGAAGAGGAAAAGAAAAGTGAAAATGAATTGATCCTCCTGTTTATTATGAGGAAGGGCGCTACATTTACACTGACGTCCTGTGGCATTTGGTTCTTCAATTTGCTCATTGTTGATTCATTCACAGCCAAGAAAATCGATATGAAAACAGTCGGAGATTTAGCATGAGAAAGTATTTTGGTATAGTTTCTAATGAATTCCAGTAAACAAACCTATGTTAGTCTCAGGAAGATTAAAATAGTAAACCGCTTTCTTCTGTAGGTTTACAACACTACCTAAACCTCTTGGTGCAATGAGGACCTCAGTGTTGGAGTCATGGTTGAGTATGTATCTCCAGATCTAGACCCAAACATCTGAACAAAGCCAGGCTTCTTTGCAATACTCAGTAGGTGTTTTTCTACGACCAAATCCCCACAGTCAGTCTCTTGCATATTTGCCTGTATTTGCACCAGGGGCTGTCAGATCCAGTGCTTGGGGGCCTCTGGGATAGCAAAAGGCTCTTTGGTCTTCTGTAGAGTCCCTGTTGTTGCCTGTTAAAAAACCACCTCATAAATTATATCTGATCAGCTGGTTTCAGTATTTTCTTACGGCCTGAAGTACATTATAAAACAAACAGCTGATTATGTTCATCTTGAATGTCTTGGGTTGTAGACACACAAAGAAAGACACTGTTTGATGCTTTTTTTAAAATAATTATGGGGTTTAGGAAAGCAAAGTACGGTATATTTACAGTATAACATGGGTGCAATTACTGCAACAGTTCATTGCTGTTTATTTCTCTTTATTTTACTAGGGAAGTGTTTTTCTGGTTGGTAAAATGTCAGAATAATTTTAAATAAAACACAATAATCATCTGGGTTTGTTTAAAATTTCCATATCGAATCTCCACAGCTTTTTTTAATACAAGACTTTAGTGTTCAGTTATAATTTGATGGATGGACAGTCTGATATGGACGAATGGACAGACAGTGTGATGGACGGATGGACAAACAGGTCTAACCTTTTCTGGTTGATGCATTTTCATGTGTTTTCAAGTTGTAACTAACAGACTGAACCAAACCTCTTATCATTAACTTTCAAAGCCTTCTACCAACTCTGCGAGACAAATGTCTTGGTTTCCTGTCTCTCGCGGGGATGCGAGAAAAGAATAACATTCTCAACCCTGGCTTGAGACGAGCCAGTTCTCGACACATCATCTGGGCAGAACGTTTCTCTTGTGGTGTCTGTCATCGATTGTGCAACTGGTCAGAAATTTGTTCTTGCCCACCTCTAGAAAATAAAGACATTTCATAATTCTTGCTGAGTATGTATGGGATGTGACCAGAAACACACACGGTGCATTTAAATTTTTTTCTTTAGCGTCATTCCACCAACAACTGATTCTTTGAACCAATCAGAGCAATTTTTGTTTTTTTGCACAGTAAGATAAATTATGATTTCTTTTTTCATTGTTTTGACAAAGATGAATTGTTTTTATCATCAGCTCAGGCTCCTAATATACTGCACATGTTGTAGTTGTTTAAAAAAACGTAAAAAGTCCTAACACAACGAATCTTGTTCTATCACATCAGCTTTGAGAGCTCGTTCGCAGTACATTTCTAACAGCACAGTGGTTGCTGAATTGCCACGAGTTGGCTTTTTGAATCATTGTTCTGGGAGTTTATTGTTCAGTTCTGGATCGCTCTGTTCTTTGTGAACTCACTGCCCCTCATCTTTATTTTGGATCTGTCTGCACCGAGCTGAAAGTATCAGCAGACAGTAACCGCTGTATTTGCTCACAGGGTGTGGCAACGTTGCGGCTGCTGAGTAGGACTTTTTATAGCTCGGAGAGGAAACTTATGCAGCATCACAGGAATATCATATGCTTCTGTGATTTTGGCGTTTATTAAATGTTCTTTTACCAGTTCTTCACATCTGAGGGTAAAATATGAGCATGTGTTATGTTTAGTCTGTGTTCTCTTTGGGGCCACGTAACTGGCTTCAAAAGGACAAATCCACATTTTACCAGACATTTTACTTTCTTCAGACTAATTATTTCAGGAAGCCCTAAAGCTGTTGCTGAGGAGACTGAGACACAATTAATTTTGTACAAAGAAATGTTAAAATGTGCCAAAATGACAAAATAAAAACATTTTGTAAGACAATTCAATTCAATTTCAATTCAGTTTATTTATATAGCGCCAATTCACAACACGTCATCTCAAGGCACTTCACAAAAGTCAGGTACATACATTCCAATTAATCCTAACCATTGAACAGTGCAGTCAGAGTTAGTTATTTATTCAAATTGGATAAAAAGTTTTTCTATCTAAGGAAAGGAAACCCAGCAGATTGCATCCAGTCAGTGACTTGCAGCATTCACTCCTCCCAGATGAGCATGTAGAGACAGTGGACAGTCACTGGCGTTGACTTTGCAGCAATCCCTCATACTGAGCATGCATGTAGCGACAGTGGAGAGGAAAAACTCCCTTTTAACAGGAAGAAACCTCTAGCAGAACCAGGCTCAGTGTGAGCGGCCATCTGCCACGACCGACTGGGGGTTAGAGAGAACAGAGCAGAGACACAAAGAGAACAAAGAAGCACTGATCCAGGAGTACTTTCTATGGGAAGGAAAAGGTAAATGTTAATGGATGTAGCTCCTTTAGTCGTTTCACCTAGAAAGAAGGAACAGATAAACTCTGAGCCAGTTTTCAAGGTTAGAGTCTGAAAGAGAGCACAGAGTTAGTTACAGTAAAAGCTCAGTCAGTAGCTATGTCTAGGAGAGAGAAAGGGTTAAACACTGAAAGACAGGGCCATGTGGATCATCGGTAGAGGGTGAGCATTAAGTTGTTGCCAGCAGAAGCTCGGACGATGCCCCTTTCCAGAAAGGTGTCCAAGGTAGACACAGAGTCAGGCCAGGTGTAGCTTCTAGGAAGAGAAAAGAGAGAGAACAAAGTTAAAAACTGAAATAACAGCAAATAATGCAAAATTGGAGAGTAGTGTGGGAATGTAGCGAAGAGGGTGAAAGTGGTCATTATGTCCTCCAGCAGCCTAAGCCTATAGCAGCATAACTACACAGATAGCTCAGGATAACTTAAGCCACTCTAACTATAAGCTTTATCAAAAAGGAAAGTGTGAATGTCTCTATTTAAATCTTGGCTGAAACAAACTTGAGACTGTGGAACTCAGCTAGACGTGCATTTTTATTTTTGCATATGTTTTGGTTTCCTTCCTGCACACTAAAAACTGCTGGGTTTAAAATAACCTAATTTGTAACCCAGTGTTGGGTCAAATTTGGACCGGGCGGATCCTGGGTGTATTAATCTCAAAAGGGTTGGGTTATTGGTTTGACCCAGCACAGTGAGCTAGGTTAACTATCCAAGGATTGGGTTAAACCAATGTTTAAAGTTAAGGCAACCCAACTCCTGAGTCACAGTTTTTGACCCAATATTTGGTCAAACTAACCCAACCTACGACCTGATGGCTTTTACCCAGCAGCTGAGTTATAAATGTAACTCAGCAATTTTTAGAGTGTGGTAAAAACTTTTCCTCAGTTGCTGCTCAGTTTTATACACCAGAATATTTGTTTTCACATTAGGTGGTGCTTTTCATATACAGTTAATGACAAAATAAAAGGAATGCTGCAGTTTGGATGTAGTTTTTTTGCATCTTACAAGGAGCTGGTGGAGATAAATGTCATTGGGCAGAATGTCTGACAACGGTTTTCAGAGGACTTAGCTGCATTGACAATAGATCTTATTACAAATTCCTCTATGAATGCTACACATGCTTAGGACAACACATGAACTACTGACTTCCCATGTGTATATAGTAGGGGATACATCCTAGATACATTATCCTGGGTTTATGAGAACAAAATAAAATTTTAGGAACCTTGTTAGGGGACAACAAGAAAACGTAACAATTTCGCAAATATACTTAATAAGAAAACACAGAAGAAACAAAAAATCAGAAAACACAGATTGTGTTTAGCAAATTCCTTAACATTTTATAAATTTCAAACTGTTTTAAAGAGTCTCTGAGTTGACAAGTGTTGTGAATTGGCACTATATAAAACTGAATTGAAATGAATTTAGTGAGATTTGATCAGTGTAAATATTTCAGATTTTGAACTAGCGATGGTCATATGCCGAACTTAAAAAGAAAATGTGAATAGCTCTTTAGTGCTGAAAGGAAGATCCAAAGCAGATGCCAACTATAGCATCGTGTGCGGCTAAGTTTTGGTATTCTCACAGTGCTCACAAATCAAAACTCTAATTTTTCCCTGTTTTTTGTTTCTTGTCTTACCCCAAACGCTCCAAAATAGACAATTTAAAAGTGGTTTGGGCTTTGATGCTTTAATTCCAGTTATGGAAGAAGCCTTTATTAGCCGACTCTGTCAACACAACAGGACAACAACTCTTACTTACTTCTTCTCATACTTGCAAATCAGAGTCTCAAATATAGATGCAGTCTGTCAAGATTAAAGCACTCAACTTCGTATGTGGGGCTCAAAAATTAAAGGGGAGTTTTTAAATAAAATTTTCCCAAATAAAGGGGCCGGGTTTTCGGGGAGGGGAATTAATTTATTTCCCAAAGGGACAGATTTCCCCTTTTTATGGGAAACAGCTTTTAATACGGGAACCCATCTTGGGGGCCTGCCCATCTCTTTTACACTTGGAATATATAGTGATTTAAGTGTTAAATCTTTGCCTTCTTTTTATTTAAGATATTTTTTATTGCAGGGCAGACCAAATGATGGAAATCAGATACACACTCTATGCAGACGATATGATATTATATTGTAAAGAATTACAACAAGATATTTATCTGCCAAAGCCGTTCCAGGCTCTCTTTTACTTTAGCTTTTCAAACTAGCTGTTGTATAGCTAACGTGCATTTTACCCATTGATGTAGTTTCCTTTTTAAATTAAGATGTTTTTTAAATGGTTAGAACGGTTTAAGACTTAATGTAGTTCAAGTCTTATTTCAATTAACTTTAATGACAGTATGTTCTTTGGCCTTTATACTGTGATATAGGTTTTTCTTTTATGGTACAGTATTCTCATTAAGATTTATCTGGAAAAATCGTCCTCAACTAACAGTCTTGCTCTTCGTTTGGGATATTCATTGATAATGTATCTCTTTTATCGTAATGAAAAAAACATGCATACATTACGTTCTAGGCTTTAATTGATTAGTTTAATATTATTTCAAAATTCCAGACAAAATGCTTGAGTTCAGAAAAAAAAGGATGCTTCTTTGTCAGAAAAAAATAATTAGATCACATTACAAAGTAATAGACTAAGAACACACATAGCAGCAACGACAGATTGATAATTAACAGATAAAAATTGTGGTGATATGGGAACTTATTTTGTAACAGATAAGTTCTCTGGTACCCGTTCAAGTACATTTTAATATTCTAACCAAAATGAGTAAGAAGAAAAATCTTGCAGCAGGATAATGTCTTCATCAGGCTGTCTACAAAGAGATTTTCCTTTTAACTCAGGAGAAAGTCAAAGTCTTAAAGCTGATCTCTCAGAGCTTTGACCTAAATCCAGTTGAACTCTTGCTGATGCTCGTGTGTATATAAACCAAGAGCTCTGCTGGCAGAAACATGGAGGAAACTTCCACCACAGCTGCAAAATGCACCGATTCCAGACGCAGATAATACCAAGCGTATCTGTAGACTAAATGAATCCTTAAACACTGTATATGTCAGCTTTAGTGAGATCATATTTCCAGACTTTCTTTTTTCTGCATATGGATTTTGATCTGCAGGTGTGCTTGTGCTAGGCCAGCAACTTGAAATAAGAAACAAGAACAAAAGCATTAAAGTTATTTATTATACTACCTAACACAATGTTTCTTTCTAAGATTACTTTTTTTTGTTCCGATCTGTTGATTTTCTTTTGAAGTTTAGAAAAAATTAAGGCTTACACATTGTTATTGAACATTTTTATAGTTTATAAACTCTATTTTTAGTTATTACTGTATTCCATTACAGTTTGATTCAGTGTATTCCTCCAGTATCCGATCAGAGAAGACCATTCAAACAAATCCCTGTTCATTTCAGTTCAAGTCAGTCCTTGAATCTACTTTAACTCTGTAAACGATAACAAACTGCTTTCTGTTTAGGATTGCAACTGTAGTGTTCATTTTGAAGTAAACTGCAGTTTTTTTATAAGTTTAATAATTTGTTTAATATTTAAGGTGTTTTCACACATACGTCTGTTTAAAATTAACTAGGGCTGCAGCTATCAATTATTTTAGAAACCGATTAATCAGTTAATACAACAAGAGATACCCTCAGTGAATTAACAAACCTCAATAAACAAGCGTTTTGAACTTAAGAAATCAAACATAGATTGCACATTTTAAATGCATTGTAATTGGCAAAATCATGTAAAAAAAACTTAATTCAATTTTAATAATAAACTTTTAAATAAAGCAGCGACAATGCATTTTGTTGCATGTTGCAAGGTGCAATTGTACAAAATATCTGTAGGAACATGAAGAATGCATTGAGCAGATTGTTTATCATCTTAAATGCAAAACATATATTGTTTTTGTACAGTTTTGGCTTAATTACTGCTCTGAGTGGGTTGTTCTTTCGGCGAAAGGCATGTTTTAGAGTCTGCACACTCCAGTTAGCAAATATTCGATTACTAAATTATTTGCCGATTATTTCAATAATCGATTATTCACGATTAATTGTTTTGGCCCTAAAATGAACTCTGGTTCATCCTCCTGGATGTGGTTCCCTTGAGCAGATTTGAACACAGCAATCACACTAGGATGTGGACCAAAACAACCTTATCGGGACCGTTTGGAACAAACTCTAGACCGGTTCGTTTATGGTGTGAACGTGAGCCGACCTCGATCCGGCACAGCTGTTTGCTGCATCCAGACATCTTCCTGTAGCCAGTTTTGCATTGCATTGTGGGATGCAGTAGACTAAACTAACCTATAAACAATGGCGGTGCGTCTTTTTCATAATGCATAAAGCTCTAACCAACATTCTTCTGGAAATTATTTTGTATACTGATCAGATAAGTAAGCATGAAATTTTGATCCGAAAAAATCACACTAATGATATGATTAAATTCTCCATGTTTTCTACCGGCTCAGAACACAGCATCTGCTTCCTGTATTTACATTTTCTCTCCTGCCCAGGACGCCACTGACCAATACACTGAACTTTCTCGAGAGGTTTGTAGTAACAGGTTTCCGTTTGCTTGGAGTTTTATCTGCGTGAAAAGAAACCAAACCACCCGAAAAACTTTAAAGTTAACAAACACATTAACCGATTCGGACCAACGGGCTATAGGTGCAAAAATGCCCAGAGAAACTCGTCAGAGCCTCATATGTTGAAGTTGTATTGCAACACTTTCACAAAAATGCCTTCAGGGTCAAGTGTTGGATTTGTAGTGGTGTGTGTGTGTGTGTGTGTGTGTGTGTGTGTCTGTGGGTGTACAGTTCCTATTATCTTTAACTGTCACACTTATTTCCTTCTGTGTTTTATGGACCTTACTGTGTGACAGCTCTGTGTGACTGTTTGTGCTGCAGAAGCTCACATGAGGAAGCAAGTAGGAAGTTATGAAAATGTGATTAAACATCTTTTTAGTCTGAACAGTGTCTGAAGCTGTAGAATTTTACATTTTGGAATTAACTTGTTATTTTAGTTGTTTAGAATACAATCCAAAAATTATTTAAAAAAGTTATCAAATTATGTGTTTATAGAATGCACTTGTAGAATCTTTTATAATCAAATATGAACTGTTTTGGAGTTTCGGGGAAGTGTAGACAGGAAAAGATGATGCTTCCCTGCTTTTGCAGCAGTGCTAACCTGGGGTCTTTCTGCAGGGAGTTTGCATGTTCTCCCTGTGCGTGCCTGTGTTGTCTCTGGGTACTCCGGCTTCCCCCACGGTCCGAAAACATGACTGTTAGGTTCATTGCTCTCCCAAGATAAGATTTAAAAACACTGCTTTTTGTTTTTGAAAAACGAAAAATATCACATAAAATCAACAGAAGTTAAAAGTAAGTTATAAAATATACTTAAATAGACAAATAAAAACGGTTGCTCAAAAATGTTTACAACATAGATAAACACTAAGCTTGTCTATAAAGGGATTTAACAGATGAAAGTGAGTTTGCCAGCCTGGAAAAGCTCGATCAACCTTAGTTTTCAGCAGAGATTGCGGTTTGGCCTGAAGAGCTTTATCATATTTGCTTGTTTTTTTGTTCCTCTTAGAGTACCCAGATTGATCCAGAAGAGCTGTTCACTAAACTGGACCGAATTGGCAAGGGATCATTCGGAGAGGTGGGTCCATTTTCTCTTCCAGTTTTTCTTTTTACATGAAATGTTTTTAATCATTTCTTTTTTTTTTTTTAACTGATCAAACTTTTTATTTTCCTTTCGTCTCTAATCTTAGCTGTCCCATTTTGTCTCAACTCGTAGGACTTTTACGATACTCATTTTCTGTTTAGAACCTCCTGCACGTTCAATTTGTCTCTCGTCATGTTCTCTTTGTTTTCCCCTGCAGGTGTTCAAAGGTATCGACAATCGCACACAGAGCGTTGTTGCCATCAAGACCATAGACCTGGAGGAGGCAGAAGATGAGATTGAAGACATCCAGCAGGAGATCACGGTGCTCAGTCAGTGCGACAGCCCGTACATCACGAAGTACTTCGGCTCCTACCTGAAGGTAATAAGATGAGGTCATGATTTCACTCAGCCAGGCAGATCTGAGTCAGAGCTTTAAGGAAATCTGGAGGAACTACAGCCATGATGGAAGTGTGAAAGGCTGACAGGAAGCAGAGAAGCTGAAGGGAAACGTAGGAGGAATGTGTGTTTTAACTCAGATAGTGGCTGCTGTTGGTTTCCACCATTTTACCCCGGCACTGTGCAGACATTTCTTTAACTACAAGTTAACGTGAGCTAAATCATGTATCTTAGTAATCTAATTCAAACAGGGAAACTCCAACACAGATTCTTTCCACACACTGTGACGGGTTTCAATCATTTATTTGTTTCTTATTGATGATAATGACTTCCAGATGATGAAAACCCAAAAATGTGTTTCTTAGAAATTTTGAATATTACATAAAACTAATAAAAAAAGGTGAAAAGTATGCACATGTATGGTACACTTTATACACTGAATACTTGCTATGTGCTCTTCCTGCATGAATTACTGCATCAGTCTGGCATGACATGGAGGCGATCAGCCTGTGGTTCTGCTGAGACGTAAAGGGAGCCCAGGTTGCTTTTATAGCTGCCTTCAGGGCATCTGCATTGTTGGATCTGGTGTCTCTCATCTTCCTCTTGACAGAACTCTCTAGATTCTCTATGAGGTTCAGGTCAGACTAATGAACCTCTAATCCAGCAGAGTTATACCATCGTCTTTAAGCCAGTTCTTGGTATTTTTGGCAGTTTTAGCAGCTGCCAAGCCAAGCTGGTAAATGAAATCACCTTCTCCATAAAGCCTGTCAACAGAGGGAAGCATGAAGATATGTAAAGTTCCCTGGTAAATGGCTACTCTGAACAGATAGATCACAGTGGACCGACACCAGGAGATGACATTACTCCATATTTCATTACTGACAGTAGAAACTTCACACTGGACCCATGGAAACAGTATTCAGTGGATTCTTTTTACGTTACACTTTTTTCCTTCCACTTAACTTTCCAATAATCGGCACTCTTTGAACAGCCAGCTTCTTTAGCAATAAGCCTTTATCGGTCATCCTCCTTGATAAGGGCATCAGTGACTGTCAACATTAACATGTCATTTATGAATGCTAGATATGTGTTTTATTTATTGAATTTTTATTACTGGAATACATAAACAGTTGTATAATATTCTTAGTTGTTAAGAGGGACTTGTATTTATCCAGCCTTTTCTGTAACTTCTGTAACAGAGCGCTTGTTTCTTGTTCAGGGCAGTAAACTGTGGATCATCATGGAGTATCTCGGTGGAGGTTCAGCACTGGACTTGGTGAGTCTGCAGATACATTTCAGGTGGAGATATAGAAGAGATTATGGCTGTCTGTAGTAACAATTTTTTATTAAACCTAAAAGGTTTTTATGATTTGTTGTAAATGTTTACCTGTTTGTTCTTTCTGTTTTTTGGTTTGTTCATGATGGAGCTAGAATATTCACCATATTTTGTTTCTTCAGTAACATTTTTCAAGTTAAACCTCCAAATGAAAACAGTCCCAGTAACACTTAGATAAAACCTGAAGCAGGTTCTGAAGGCTCCTTCGTGGATTCTGGGATTATGCAGCAATGTGTGCTGAAGCTTTTTCTGTGGGAAACTACATAGGTGGAGAAAATTGTTGGCACCCCTCAGTTAATGAAAGAAAAACCCACAATGGTCACAGAAATAACTTGAATCTGACAAAGGTAATAATGAATAAAAATTCTATGAAAATGAACAAATGAAAGTCAGACATTGCTTTTCAAACATGTTTCAACAGAATGATTTAAAAAAATAAACTCATGAAACAGGCCTGGACAAAAATGATGGTACCCTTAACTTAATATTTTGTTGCACAACCTTTTGAGGCAATCGCTGCAATCAAATGATTCCTATAACTGTCAATGAGACTTCTGCACCTCTCAGCAGGTATTTTGGCCCACTCCTCATGAGCAAACTGCTCTAGTTGTCTCAGGTTTGAAGGGTGCCTTTTCCAGACGGCATGTTTCTGCTCCTTCCAAAGATGCTCAATAGGATTTAGGTCAGGGCTCAGAGAGGCCACTTCAGAATAGTCCAATGTTTTCCTCTTAGCCATTCTTGGGTGTTTTTAGCTGTTTGTTTTGGATCATTATCCTGTTGCAAGACCCATGACCTGCGACTGAGCCCAAGCTTTCTGACACTGGGCAGCACATTTCTCTCTAGAATTCCTTGATAGTCTTGAGATGTCATTATACCTGCACAGATTCAAGACACCCTGTGCCAGATGCAGCAAAGCAGCCCCAGAACATAACGGAGCCTCCTCCATGTTTCACAGTAGGGACAGTTTCTTCATATGCTTCATTTTTCTGTCTGCGAACATAGAGCTGATGTGCCTAAACAAAAAGTTAAATTTTTGTCTCATCTGTCCATAGAACATTCTCTCAGAAGCTTTGTGGCTTGTCAACATGTAGTTTGGCAAATTCCAGTCTGGCTTTTTTATGATTTGTTTTCAACAATGGTGTTCTCCTTGGTCGTCTCCCATTAAGTCGACTTTACCTCAAACAACGTCGGATGGTGCGATCTGACACTGATGTCCCTTGAGCTTGAAGTTCACCTTTAATCTCTTTAGAAGTTTTTCTGGGCTCTTTTGTTACCGTTCGTATTATCCGTCTCTTTGTTTTGTCATCAATTTTCCTCCTGCGGCCACGTCCAGGGAGGTTGGCTGCAGTCCCATGTGTCTTAAATTTCTGAATAATATGTGCAACTGTAGTCACAGGAACATGAAGCTGCTTGGAGATGGTTTTATAACCTTTACCTTTAACATGCTTGTCTGTAATTTTCTTTCTAATCTCTGAGACAACTCTTTCCTTCGCTTCCTCTGGTCCAGAGTGTGGTGCACACCATGTCACCAAACAGCACAGTGACTACCTGTAGGCCTATATATTCAATTAAATTTTTTTTTCAATTCAGTTTTATTTATATAGCGCCAATTCACAACACATGTCGTCTCAAGGCACTTCACAAAACTCAGGTACATACATTACAATTAATCCTAACCATTGAACAGTGCAGTCAGATTCAGTTATTTATTCAAATTGGATAAAACGTTTTTCTATCTAAGGAAAGGAAACCCAGCAGATTGCATTCAGTCAGTGACTTGCAGCATTCACTCTCCGGATGAGCATGTAGAGACAGTGGACAGTCACTGGCTTTGACTTTGCAGCAATCCTCATACTGAGCATGCATGTAGCGACAGTGGAGAGGAAAAAACTCCCTTTTAACAGGAAGAAACCTCCAGCAGAACCAGGCTCAGTGTGAGCGGCCATCTGCCACGACCGACTTGGGGTTTGAGAGAACAGAGCAGAGACACAAAGAGAACATAGAAGCACTGATCTAGGAGTACTTTCTATGGGAAGGAAAAGTAAATGTTAATGGATGTAGCTCCTTTAGTCGTTTCACCTAGAAAGAAAGAACAGATAAACTCTGCGCCAGTTTTCAAGGTTAGAGTCTGAAGAGAGCACATAGTATTAGTCACAGCAAAAGCTCAGTCAGTAGCTATGTCTAGGAGAGAGAAAGGGTTAAACACTAAAAGACAGGGCCATGTGGATCATCGGTAGAGGGTGAGCATTAAGTTGTTGGCAGCAGAAGCTTGGACGATGCCCCTCTCCAGAAAGGTGTTACAGGTAGACACAGAGTCAGGCCAGGTGCAGCTTCTAGGAAGAGAAAAGAGAGAGAACAAAGTTAAAAGCTGAAATAACAGCAAATAATACAAAATTAGAGAGAAGTGTGAGAATGTAGCGAAGAGGGTGAAAGTGGTCATTATGTCCTCCAGCAGCCTAAACCTATTGCAGCATAACTACAGAGAAAGTTTCAGTTCAGATTATTTAGTTAATTACCGCTTATTTTCAACAATGTCGTCTCAAGGCACCCCACAAAGGGTCCCACTGATGGTCATTGTTATACTAAAAACCACAAGGGTTGGGATACCTCTCTCTGTCAGACTGATTATAACCATTGGAAAAGAGAGGGGGTCATACAGGTAGCAGAAATGGAGGGTGTGTTTGCACCTCAACCATAACTGAGCCGGTTTAGGCTAAACCTGACTCCCCCTTACTCCATCCAACAGGGAGGGAGGAAGGCTCCCTCCCTGATAAAATAAGCCACTCTAACTATAAGCTTTATCAAAAAGGAAAGTTTTAAGCCTAGCCTTAAAAGTAGACAGGGTGTCCGCCTCACGGACTAAAACTGGGAGCTGAATCCACAGGAGAGGAGCCTGATAACTAAAGGGTCTGCCTCCCATTCTACTTCTAGAGACTCTAGGAACCACCAGTAAACCTGCAGTCTGAGAATGAAGTGCCCTGTTAGGAACATATGGAACAATCAGATCTCTGATGTATGATGGAGCTAAATCATTAAGGGCTTTATATGTGAGGAGAATTTTAAATTCTATTCTGGATTCAACAGGGAGCCAATGAAGGGAAGCTAAAGTAGGGGAAATATGATCTCTCTTTTTAATTTTCATCAGAACTCTTGCTGCAGCATTTTGAATCAGCTGAAGGCTTTTAACTGCATTTTGTGGACATCCTGATAGTACAGAATTACAATAGTCCAGCCTTGAAGTAACAAATGCATGGACTAGTTTTTCAGCGTCACTCCTGGACAGGATATTTCTAATTTTGGCAATGTTCCGGAGGTGAAAGAAGGAAATCCTAGAAACCTGTTTAGTATTGTATTTAAATGACATGTCGTTGTAAAAAAATAAGACCAAGGTTTTTTACTTTATTAACGGAGGTCAATTTAATGCCATCCAGGTTAAGTGATTGACTAAGGAGTTTCTTTTTCAAAGACTCCAGTCCAAAGATGACAACTTCTGTCTTCTCTGAATTTAGAAGCAGAAAATTTAAAGTCATCCAAGTTTTTTATCTTCAAGACATGCTTGTAGTCTATTTTAAATGGTTTGGGGTTCATCAGGATTTATGGATAAGTAAAGCTGAGTATCATCAGCGTAACAGTGTAAAATTTTTCCTATGCTGCCTGATAATTTGACCTATTGGAAGCATATACAGGGGTTGGACAATGAAACTGAAACACCCCGGTTTTTTGACCACAATTAAATTTTTTAGTTGGGGTAGGGGCCCCCTTTTGCGGCCAATACAGCGTAATTTCGGTTTTTGGGGAAATGACATTTTACAAGTTCTGCACAATGGTCAGAGGGATTTTTAACCATTCTTTTTTGCAGGAAAGTGGCCAGGTCACTACGTGATACTGGGAGGAAAACGTTTTTTCCTGACTCGGTCCCCCAAAACACCCCCAAAGTGGGCTCAATAATATTCAGATCTGGTGACTGTGCAGGCCATGGGATATGTTTTTTCAACTTCCACTTTCATGTTCATCCAAAACCCAATCTTTCACCAGTCTTGCTGTGTGTAATTTTGGGGCATTGTCATCCTGATACATGGCAACCGCCCTTCAGGATACAATGTTTGAACATTTGGATGCACATGGTCCTCAAGAATGGTTTGGTAGTCCTTGGCAGTGACGCGTCCATCTAGGCAAAGTATTTTGGGCCAAGGGGAATGCCATGATATGGCAGCCCAAACCATCCTTGATCAACCCCCATGCTTCACTCTGGGCCCTGCAAAAGTCTGGGGGTTATGCTTTTTGGGGCTTTCCCCCACACCGTAACTCTCTCGGTGTGGGGAAAAAAGGGAAAGGTGGACTCATCAAAACAATAAAAAAAATTTTTTCACATTTTCCCCCAGCCCAAGATTTGCGCTCCTTGCACCATTAAAAAACCCAACGTTTGGCCATTGGCAAGAGTGACCCAAAAGGGTTTTGCTATAGAACCCGCCCGGCCGGTTTTTGTATTGAGCCCTTGTGGAGCTCCCGACGGACAGTTCTGGGGGGAGGTGCAGTTGAGGTGCAAATTTAATTCTGCGTGTGATTTGGGTCAGCTGTGGTTTTATATTTTTTTGGGGGGACAATCCGGGTTAGCACCCGAACATCCCTTTCAGACAGCTTTTCCTTTTTGCGTCCACAGTTAATCCTTTTTGGATGTGGGTTTCGTCCTTCTTTTTGGTATGCTGACATTACCCAGGATACCGTGGCTCCTTGATACATCCCAAAGACTTGCTGTCTTGGTCACAGATGGCCCCGCAAAACGTTTCACCAACAATTTTTTTCCTGTTTTGAAAAAATTTATGGGCACCCATAATGTTTTTGTGGGATTTCAATATTTTGGAGCAAAACTGTGCTCTTACCCTGCTAATTGAACCTTCACACTCTGCTCTTACTGGTGCAATGTGCAATCAATGAAGACTGGCTACCAGGCTGGTCCAATTTAGCCATGAAACCTCCCACACTAAAATGACAGGTGTTTCAGTTTCATTGTCCAAACCCTGTATATAGTAAAGAGATTTGGCCCAAGTACTGAACCCTGTGGTACTCCACAATTAACCCTGGAGTTTTTAGATGATTTATCATGAACAAACTGGAATCTGTCAGACAAATAAGATTTAAACCAGCCTAGCGCTGTTCCCCTGATCCCTACAGCATATTCCAGCCTTTTTAAGATAATGTTATGGCCACTATATATAGGCCCACTGACTGATTACAAGAATGTAGACAGCTGTGATGCTAATTTATTGACACACCTTGATTTAACATCTACCTTTGGTCACATTATTTTCAGGGGTACCATCATTTTTGGCCAGACCTGTTTCATGAGTTTATTTTTTTAAATAATTCGGTTGAAGCATGTTTGAAAAGCAATGTCTGACTTTCATTTGTTCATTTTCATATAATTTTTATTCATTATTAACTTTGTCAGATTCAAGTTATTTCTGTGACCATTGTTGGTTTTAGTTCATTAACTGAGGGGTGCCAACAATTTTGTCCACATGTGTAGGTGCTTTTGGAGAACCGAAACTTGCATGTTGCTGAGTGTGTCAGACATGTCATCACCTGTCACTTCTGTGTTTGTGTTCATGCAGCTGAAGGCCGGTCCGTTTGATGAGGCTCAGATTGCCACCATGCTGAAGGAGATCCTGAAGGGGCTCGACTACCTTCACTCAGAGAAGAAGATCCACAGAGACATCAAAGGTGCGAATGAAGTCGAACACTGCTTCATAGGTTGGACTTTAAGGTTTAACACTTTATAGCCAAAGGTTAACCATGATCTTGGAACCATGATTTTCCAAATTTCCATGTAGATTACCGTGATTTCCTTGTTTTTGTATCAGAAGGGAAGATAAAGTATGAAGGAGTTTGACCACTAACGCCTTTATAGATGAACACAGACCAGAGACAGATCATGGAGGGATGACCAGTTTACATTAGTGTAGAGCAGACTACGCTGAAGGAAATAACACAGTTAGGAGCGTTAAATTGTTTGTGCCAAAAGCAAACTGCACCTGCGGTAAGTGGGCGTGTTGTGAGAGATCTACAAAGATCGCATGCGAAATAGATTACAGGTGCAAAAGCAGTTTGGACCGCCCTATTTTAATGAGAATTTTGCGTGTGCTACACATTTGAAAAGATGAAAACACCTAAAGCTGTTTAAATATCAATCATAAGACCTGGAAAAGATAACTTTCATAACCTGAACCCCCTACCCTGGCCTGTGAAAGCTGTCGACTTGTATTCTGTGACAAGCAGATTGTTTGAGTAGAGGGATATGACTTGTTTGACCCAATGCAAACCAAGGTAGGCCTGTAATAACACGTTTATCTAAGTCAACATACGTGTGCTTTGTACGGAGCCTGTGAAGGCACATTGAGGAAGAAAAATAAATAAAAATCTCTCTTGTGCACAAGATAGGAGTGTGCACTTTCAGGAGCACCCAGGACAGTTTTTATAATTTTTTCCTTCAATGTCCCTTTTACGGCTCTCTGGTGAATATGTTTTGCATATTCTTGGAGGCAAACACGTTGGCTTTGCACACGCAATCCAGTTTGCACATGTTTTGTATTTGCAAACCTTCTAAAGATCAGCTCCTTGATATACACTACCCATCAAGTGAAGGTGGTGAGCAAATGCATTCATGAACAGATGCTAGCGACCAGTTTTACAGGAGGAGAAAAAAAACAGACTTATTTGTATAATAAAAATCTAATAAAACCAGTTTTTATGAAAATTAATGTCCTTTCTTAAAAAAAAAATGTTATCACTTTTGGCCATCACTTAAAAATCCAAAAATAAATAAAAGTAGACACCAGGTCTGTTTGTTGACCATTCCTTGTAGAATGTGTTTTCCAGTGACGACTTTGCTTTTCTTGTAGTGGTGAAAACATACGTTTTTCTCTGTGTTTGAAGCAAGCTGTAGGTGACAGAGCAGTTCTTGCACTCTATTAGTAGTATGCTTAGAGATGCTTAAAAGCCTCAGCAGGAGAAGGTGCAGAGCTGTAAATTACACTTGACAAGAAAACAATAATGGGCCAAGAACTGAACCTTGTGGAACCCCTTGTTTGGACTTACATTAAGTGTAAATTAAAATAATCTACCTGAATCACCTGGGCTACAATTATTAGGTAATTTGCAAACCGTCGCACAGCTTGTTTGCGATCAGCATGACTCCAGGCTCTCTACCTGAGCCATTATTACAGAAATCATTCAAACGTTTAACTTCTTGAAGGAGAATTTTGTTGTTTTGGTCTTTGTTTTGCATCTGGATTGGTTTGATATGTGACCTCCATCCTGTTTAATTCCCATTGACAGTAACACAGGATGCACTGGTTTTCTGTTTTTACACTTTACTGGGAAACATAGTAGTGATGATGATGTTTCTCCTCAGCTGCCAACGTCCTGCTGTCCGAGCACGGCGAGGTAAAGCTGGCCGACTTCGGAGTGGCCGGTCAGCTGACCGACACGCAGATCAAGAGGGAAACCTTTGTGGGAACGCCCTTCTGGATGGCGCCCGAGGTCATCCAGCAGTCGGCGTACGACTCAAAGGTTAGACACTTTCATCGTCTCTTTGGCTCTGCAGCGGGTTTGTTTTGTTTGGATTTAGTTTAGCCACGTGAAATTAAGAGCTGATTGTTTCAGAAAAACTCCCTCTCACCTCCCATCACACCGACACCCATTTACTTGTGCTTTGATGAGGTAGTTCCTTTGAATAGGTTATGCATCATCGCACCTGTGCTCCACAATCGGTTGAAACAAAGTCAGTTTTACTAAAAATAAACTTGTGGGTGTTTCCTGTTTTGTTTTTCACTTAGTTTGCTTGTTGCTGTGGTAACTCCAACCATGTGAATCTGCTGCCATGTGCAGCTCTCTGAGGTCGTTTGCATTATTTCAGAAGCGATTGCAGTTTCATTTGCATGTTGTCGAAGGCACACCCCCCCACACCCACCCCATTGTCCAGCCGTCTGGCTGCATCTGATACGCTGTGGTGCAGATAATGAGGTTTTCCTGTTGGGATTCCCTCGCCAGCCTTTTTGTTTGGATGTATGAAGCCAGCTGCCTCAAATGCACCTGTATTTTTACAACAATGAGTCTACATCAGGAAAAAAATACATGTATTCATAGGTGCATCAACTGGCTTCAAGCACTCCGGTTCTGATGATCAAAAGCAAAATAAACCGAGGTCTAACGGCATTACAAAGCAGGGTGACGTCTGCAGAGGGCGTGTTCCAACCAGGCAAATCCACTAGGGTGTGTGTGCACATTATCTCCTAGTGTGGTTTGATTTAGGTTTGTGTGTCCTGTGTTATGCCTAAGTTAACGTCAAAAGAGTAATGCTCTTACTTCTAAAATAATCATTGTGTAAAGTCAGAGTAACAGAAACCTTTCTGGAGTTCTTTACCTGACTCACCCAGATTCTATAATTCATAATTTCTTTATTTTTCCTTCATATTTATCTTAAAAGTCAGTATTAATTGGAGCTGAGTTGTTAGGAGAAGCGTGTTTTCTTTCCTATCTAAAGCACCAGCAGACAAACTGTAACTTGTTGAAATACCAGATAGTTTGGCAACACTATTGTGTAAAACCTGAGCCGTCAGAACAAGTTTACAAAAGGAACAAAGGCCTTTTCTGCTCAAATTACATTTTCTGAGGACGTGAATGCATAAAGCTTCATTTTGTGACAGATTTGTGACTTCAGTCACACCAACATGTCAGCCCTGTGGAGCTGAAGCACAATAAAAAACAGGCCCCTACGAAATCCATGTTAATCTAATGTTTTTACCTGGGATCCTCTTTCGGATAGAAATTTACAGGATAAAAAGGTATGTGAAAAACAAAAGTAAACTTAATAGGGCCCAGCAGGAGTAAATGTTAATATTATGCTAATGTTTCATGGAGATGTTGTTTGCACATCTATTGATGTGAATCTACCTTTCCTCTACATCTGAAATGTGCTCTATTGAATTAAGATCTGGTTGCTGCAGAGGTCAGTGGAGAAATCTGAACTCATTATAATGTTCAGGAAGATGATTTGAGCTTTTTTGTCCTGGCTCCTTATCCTGCTGGAAGTGGCCGCTAGAAGATTGGTGCACTGTGGTCATAAATGGATCAACATGCTCAGAAAAATACTCAGGCAGGCTGTGGTTTTTTTAAGCAGTGATCATTTGGGGCCCAAAGTGTACCGAGAAAACCTTCCCCACACCATTACACCACCACCAGCCTGACCCCTGGAAACAGGCGGGATGGATCCATGCTTTCACGTTGTTTGTGAGAAACTCGGACCCTAATCTGGTTATCACAGCTGCGGCTGGCATTCATTGGACCCGTCAAAGTTTCTCCAGTCGGTTACTGTCCGATTGTAGTGAGCCTGCGTGAGTTGTAGCCTCGGTTTCCTGTTCTCAGCTGAACGGGTGTGGTTATCTGCGGCTGTAGCCCAACTGCTTCCAGGTTCGACATGTTCTAGATTCAGAGATGGTATTCTGCATATCTTGGTTGTAAAAATGGGTTTCTACCATCTCAAACCAGTCTGCTCATTCTCTTCTGACCTCTTCAAGGTATTTCCATCCACACAACTGTCCCTCCAGGGATTTTTTTCACTTTTTCAGACTATTCTCTGTAAATCAAAGATATGTTTTTGTTGACATCCCACATTAGCTCAGACAAACCACATTCAGTGTCATTTAAATCCTCTTTCTCCATGTTCTGATGCTCAGTTTGAACTTCAGGAAGTCATCTTCTAGATACCAGTTCAAATACTTAATCCCAAAGCAGAGAAAATAATGAAGTTGGTTGTGAGAGTAGTTTTTGATCTTTTTTTTAGAGTGTCGTTGGCTCCTGTATTTTTATTTTTCTACACACTTACGGGGAAAATCTTGACAGAGTTAAGAGTCACTAAGAGTCATAAAACATTTATGACACCAGACCGGAGATGCTTTATCTGCAAGAATCTTTCTGATGTTTTATGGAAATAAGGGTCAGTAGCTTTTTTTAAGTTGTTGGTATAAAGCAGAAGAAAGGATTTAGCTTGCTTGGTTTTAGTTTAGCATTAACTTTAATGAGTCCAAACGCTCACTAATTAATACTGCAAGGATTTAAACCATGTCGTTTCTGGGTTTTCTGGGTTTCAGCTGGTTTGAACTCTAAAGCTTTCTGGGACACCATCACAACAACATAAAAGAAAGAAAACAGAGGCAAAGTTCAAGTTCCTCATGTCTTTCAAGGACAGGATCACATGGACATGTGTTTGGTGTTTCCTGCCACACGCTGCCATATGGTGGGTGTGTTTGTTCATAGCAGAGCCGACAGAGCTGGGAGTCAAACAGTAACCGAGTGTCCTGCTGTAACATGACCCTGAACAGCTCGCTGGTGTGCGTGATGATGTCTGTTTCCCACCTGGACGATGCACGGCTGTCGAAGCAAGACGAGAAGACGTGAAAGTGGTTTGCACGAGCAACCGCTTCAGTTCTGTTTTTGTTTTTTTTACAGGAGTGCGTGTAGCTTTACTGTAGTTTTAATGTGTATTACTGAGGTTGACGTATGGTTGCTGTGTGTTAATCCAACTGACAACAGGGTCTCTGTGCAACCTGAAAGTGTGGAATTTGGTTAGATTATTTTGATATGGAAAAGTATGGAAATTAAGAGCATGGAAAATACATTTGCATTTCTAGTCTATCCCCTTGTCTAAATGTGTTGTCCTTTCTTCCTTCCGTCCTTCCTTTCTCCATCCCTGTAAAGTTTTTCTTCCTACCTCACTGACCTTCCATGTTCCTTCCTTATATTCTCTGCTTTCCTTCTTCCTTGTCTCCTTGTATCCTCCTGCCTTCTTTCCTTATATCCCTTTAATCCTTGTACCACCTCCATTCCTTATGTTTTTGGAGAATACTTATTTAAATAACGCTTGCTGTAGAAATATACATATTTGGGGAACTTAAGAGTCAACATTTTTAATGGGACTTTTAAAGGACTAGGAACCCTGTGGAGCATCCCTGTGACAAACAAAATATGCATTTCCCTGCAGGCGGACATTTGGTCGCTGGGCATCACTGCCATCGAGCTCGCCAAAGGAGAACCTCCGAACTCCGACATGCATCCGATGAGAGTGCTCTTCCATATTCCAAAATCTCCTCCTCCTATCCTGACAGGGGATTTCTCAAAGAGCTTCAAAGAGTTTACAGAGGCCTGCCTCAACAAGGACCCCAGCTTTGTAAGTCACACAGCAGACACACATGAAATATGAAGAACCTTTGTCTTCCTAGGGCACGATATGGATTTAGGGCTCATGTTTGGTGGTATTTTCCAGTTCATTTTACAGCCAGAGTCCTTATGGAAAGGTCTTTTAGTGAAATGTTGGAGGGATTCCATCTGTACTGAAAAGTTAGAATTTTTGTTTTTAGGTTACAAAAATGAAAGGGAACATCCCCTGAAAGTCAGAATTTTCTTATTATAACTTTTGGCAAATCCAGCATGGCTGCCACATGTACAAAACACAGTGATAGTTGCAGTAATAATGTGGTTTGTATTCCATGAAATCAGACATACAGTCATGAACATTCTCTGTTAGTGAAAGTGTTGACATTGTGTTTAATGGCTTAAAATCTAGTGTAATTACTTCTTAGCTACTATAGCTAAATGTTCATCTCAGTTAATTAAAGCATCCTGAAAAAGCTAATTCATTTCAGTAACTCAGTCCAAAAAGTGAACGCTTATAAATGTATTAAATTTCTTATTGAAATGGAACATTTGCTTTAATCTCTGGACCAATAGTCCCTTTTTTCTTCTTATCCCCGTTGAAGCCACTTTTGTTGTTGCCTCTGGTTCCACTCTCCACACCTTGTAATTGAATATGCTTCAACATCCTTACAGGATTGCCTTATGTCGCATTTTTTCCTTCCACTCAACTTTCCTTTAATGTTCTTGGATACAGCACTCTGTGTACTTTTAGCTTCTTTGCCAATCAGCTTTCGTGGCTTACCATCCTTGTGGAGGGTGTCCAAGACTGGACATCTGTCAAGTTCATTGTCTTCCCTGTGATTGTGTAGGCCATAACATCACATTTCTGAATTAAAAATCATTATTTTATTTCATTTTTTTAAGAAATAGTTAAATAAACCCTTGCAATATGTCACTATGTGTGTGTAAATTATAATGAGTCTTCAAATGAAATTACTCATAAATTTAAGCACAATGATGATCACATCCTTCAGAGGTGCCTGGAAAACGGGAAAGTTTTCTATCCAAGTCATGTTTGCCAAAAGTTGGAGTTATATTCATAATAGAATGTTCCAATCTAGGTTTTTATATTTGTCTGAGTCATTTAAGATCAGACATTTGGCGAAGCAGAGTCCCAATCAAATACATTAAGCTTAACAAAATCAGTCATAAGTGTGGTTGAAAAGTCAAGCAAGTTAAAAAAACATGATGCTCTTTGTTTATTATTGGATAATATGTATTTATTAAAAGATATAGAACAAATGTGTGAATAAATGATGAATTAAATGAACAGTTAAGGTACAGGTTAACAGCTTCTTTGCATTAACTGATATAATTTCATCACTCACCCTTCTATCATTTTATGAAGAACCGTTTTGTTGAGGTGTGATAAGATTTGGTGGCTTCTGTTTACTGAATTTTTAGGGCAGCTTCCTTGTTTTTTGTTGTTTTAGTTGGGTTTTGCTGCCATCTAGTGGGTTAAAACAGATTATCTCTCTTTCATAATCATCTGAAAGAACTGAATTGGTAACTAGAAATAGAATGTAAAATCTGTTTTTGTTCATCTTTTTTCCTCTCTAAATTTAAGCAAAGCTTTTTTCGAAGAGTTTAATGATCATTGTGTGTAAATTAATTCTCTCTTCTGTTTGTCCACGCAGCGCCCCACAGCCAAGGAGCTTCTCAAACACAAGTTCATTGTCAAACACTGCAAGAAGACGTCCTACCTCAGCGAACTGATTGACAGGTACAGGCGAAGGAGGGAGGCGGGACACAGCGACAGCAGCTCCGACGACTCAGACAGGTGATTCAGAGGCTTCAGCTGGAGGCAGCAACCTTATTTAAAGTTGGCTGGTTACTAAAACTGTGAGCTGGAATAACTGAGTAATAATTTGTTTGTTTTCATGTGAAGTGAATCCAGTAATAAAGAGAACAACGAGTCTCCTGAGTGGTCGTTCACCACGGTTCGTAAGAAGAAGCCAGAAGGCAGGAAGGTTCTCAATGGAACGGTTAGTTTACTTCACTTTATTGAGCAGTTTTATTTACCACATGTCACCTTTTTAAATGCACATCCGGAACCTAAATAATAGACAGATGCATTAAGGTTTATAGGAAAAGAGTCTTCAGACATTTGCTTAAGTTTTATATCAATCTGAACAGTAAAGTACAGTCCAGCCTCAGGTGTAAATGGAGCAGAAAAGAGTTATCAATGAGGTCAGTAGAGCTGCATATGAATAAACGGTGCTGTATTTCTCATGTTTTCATCTCTGCAGAGCCAGGACCAGCTGAGTAAATCTTCTAGTTTGTCCACACTCATCTCTCCAATCTTCTCTGAGGTTTGGACAAACCCTGTTTGTCATTCACACCTGCATTCCACAGTCAATTTTAGTCATCTTTATGTATTCGTTTATATACTGTTAATACGTAGTGAACTGTAGGGAAATAAGCTTGCATGACTTTAATAAATTATATCCACCAGTATGAGGCCACATTGTTAACTTGATTTGATCTGGGGTTCCAATCTATCGTATTTCATAAGAGCCATCAGGCGCAAACATATGATCAGAGAGCACTACCAGAAATATTGGCGGGGGGGGGACTGTAAAACATTTTCAGAATATAATCAATTAAATTAAATTAGCTGTGAAATTTCATAACAACTTATCACCACAATTCACTATTACTTTTAACTATAAAGAAAAATCTCAAAAATTTTGGAAGCAGTAAAATATGACAATCAGCAGTTGTAGCCGGTTAATGTTTTTTAGTAGCACTTGGGCCTTGAGATTTTGTATTTTTGGTTACATTTAATTATTGTTCCCTGAATAAGAGTTCAGCCACTGTCAAAATAACCCATAAAACTGTATCAGCTGTCACAGGGGGTCAAAATACGTCATTTTAAATGTATTATGTTGGAGTTTTCTGAGCCCACGTATTTCACAAGAACAAAGAATTTTGCATATAAAGACCTTTGCTGTCAGAAAACATCAAGGCAAAAACTGCAATAAAATAGAACAAATTTAAAAATGTATGAAACAAGTTTATCTCTTGTTTGTGCACACAATCTTGGCTAATAAAGCTGATTATGATTCTGAGGAAGAGTGAATTAGCCACTTGCCAACTACTTTGCTTATATTGCCTTTCAAGCTAACTAAGAAATTAATGGAGGCAAAATTAAGGAAGGTCAAATGTGAAACACTTTCATGGTCCGATTTTCTGTAAAATCAGTTCACATTTAAAAACTTATTAAGGTTGAGATTTCTAGTTATTTTTGGTGAGCTAACTGAAGCACTGAAGCAATGGCTAACCACTTTGCTAATGTAGCATCTTGAGCTAACTAGCAAATTATTCAATATAGACAAAGTAAAAAAAACTTATTCTGTGTTCAAGTTTTTCCAGTAAAAGTCATTTATCAAAGTTGAGATTTATTGTAACTTTTGGGAGCTAACTAAAACTACCCAAGATGGGCAACTAACCAAGTAGGGCAACTAGCCATTTGTTAGCCAGTTTGCTAACTTGCTAATGTAGCCTCCCAACCTAACTAATAAATTACTAAATGTAGACAAGGTTAAAAGGCCTGAAGTATAAAAATACCTGTATTGCTCTATTTGGGTCAACTGAACCCCTTTGTTCTAAATAGAAACTGTCCCAAAAGAGATAAGTTAATTTAATTAAATGAAAGAAAAATACTCTTAAAGGAATATATTTCTAAAAACAAAGCGTATTGGGCAATGTAGAACCTACACTTATTATTATATTATTGACTATTATCTAAACCCTTTATGAAGAAATGTATGTGCTGTAGCCTTGCTGACCAGCTGTAGTTGACTGTAAATGTTACTTTTCTCATCTGCAGTTGAAGATACAGCACAAGGAGCACTCTGAGCAGCGAAAGGCTATTGAAGAGCTGGAGAGAAACATTCAGGTGGCTGAAAAAGTGTGTCCAGGCATCACAGACAGGATGGTCACGCACATCGTTGCAAGGTACCAAAAATACCTTCATCATTATTAGATGTATTTCCTTTTTTAATCTCTGTTTTGCTCATTTGCTTTCCTTTTTCCTCACGTTTTAGCCTTATTTTCATTCTTTTAGCAGTGTCATATTTGTTGCACTGCTCTTTTTACAGGTTCAACTTTCTGTTTGGGGTGTCTATAATAAAAATTAATTGTTCTCATCATTTTGTGGTCTGCAGAAATGCCCCATATTACCTTATGGGTGAAAATCTACACTTCCTGTCTCTTGAGCCCAATCTCAAAGAGGCTCTACCAAACTGGCACTTTTTTTTAATGCAGTCAAGGAACAAAAACACACGCGCTATCTTGGCATTAAATCGTTGAGCAAGAGTAAAAGTTCCTGTCATGGGCCAAGTTCTGGTCTATAGAGACCAATAAACTGTTATAGGCATCAAGCTTAAAACTACTGTTAATTCTGCTTTTAATTAGCATAATTTAAGACAAAATAATATAAATACTGAGCTTTAATAATAATAAAAAGTCAGGTTAGCACTGGAATAACATCAGTTCAATGTCTGTTTGTTTTTTGTTTTAATATTGCTCATCATATGGTGACTGTAGGGTCACTGTACTGTACAGAGGTGCATTTCCAGTCACAGTTCTCAACTGAATTTATAAACAGTGTTTGCAACTGCATTTACATACACTGACAGGTGTTTTAATATAACCAGCTGTTGTTTAGAAATTCTGTTTGGAAAAAATGTGTCCAGCTTCCATTTGCACCACATTTTAATATTGAACAGGGAAGAAATCCCAAACATTGTTAAGAGATTTCACAAACACAGGCGGTTGTTTAAAATGTCTGTAAAATCTATATTTAGGCCATTTTTGCAGGCATAACACAAGAAAACCTGTGGTTTTTGTAGTTAACCTTTTGAAGGGATTGTATCCCTCTACTTAAACTCAAAATACAACTGAGAAAAGGTAAACGTCTTAACTGTTACTTTATAGAACCAGTTAAGAAGTGGCTTCAGCACTAAATCTGATTTCAATTCAGACCCGCTTCAGTTACCAAGTCGTATAAGTCTCATTTGCCTGGTGAAAAATGCTGGATTTATAAGTCAATTGATTATGATTTGTTTTTGTTGTAGATAACCCACATCTAGACAGCAAGTACGCAAAGATAGTGATGCCACTACTAAGGAGAAACAAACTGACTCTCTTTAGTGGTAAAAAAAAACATTTTACAAACAAGAAAGCCTTTTAATCCACTGAGTAAAAACGAAAACCAAAAAATGCACATCATCTCTTTAAGTTTTTAGTGTTTAATCTCTTTTTCTTTGTTCTGTCCCATGCTAAGTTCTACTATTTTAATGGCTGGAACATTTTTATAATTTGTGTACCACAAATCATTCTGTTGCAGATATACAACAAACTGATCAACAGATGGATGGTTGGACAGATTAACAAAAGGAAGTTATTAAGAGACTGTCTCCCTTTACGGTGACGCTGCTGGATGATAAAAATGTAGGAGATTTGCGGTGCGATGTCTCCTCCCTGTACACACACGTCTCACACACTAATAATGTAATATATACACTGTTTTATATATTTACTGCTCCTGGTTGAGGACATTTTCCCCCTTCCAGTTTAAATTGAAATAAAGATGTTTTTGTTTAGTTTTTTTGATATAAATGTGCAGATCATTGAAAAAAAACATCACGTGCCTTACAATTTTTTCTATAATTTTCTAGCGTAAGACTTTCACTTTTTTTCATTGATTTCAGTTTTAACAAAACTCCTAAAAATACAACACAGATGTAGGTTCTTGTCCATCAGCAGTAATAGCCTCTGTTTTTATTTGTATGACTTGCTTTAAGTTTGTATATCTCTGTATGTTTGTTCAGTAGCACTTGAAACAGATTTTATGCCAATAAAACATTTGTTTTGAGTTCTCAGTAATGCTGTTTAATTACAGTTCCCTAAACTAAAGTTCAGCCAAGGTCAGAATAACCCTCATTAACCTCATTTTTCACAATCAAAATGTTACGTTTTGAATCAGCCTTTGTCACTGGAGCTGTCCTAAATGTTCAGTGACAAAAACCTGTAACATAATTGTATGACTTTTGATATTAGAGTATTAAAATTTAATACCCACCTTTTCCCAAGAAGAGTCAATTTTAAAAACTTATCAGGTTTATAAAATCCAATAATTTTTGGGAACAGAAACTAGCTGAGCTAGGCAGCTAGCAGCATGCTTGCTAGCTAGCTAACGTGCCTCTCAAGCTAAACATTAAATCTGCTAATGTAGACAAAGTAAAAAGGATTGATATTTGATTCCAAAACAACATTATTTCTCTATTCTTGGCCAGTTGGATCCTATTGTTTACAATAGAACTGTCCAAAAAGGAAGAAAAAGAACTTAAAGGAAAATACATAAAAGAAACAAAGCTAATTCTGCAACAGATTTTTGAGACAATTTTATGTCCAGGGTTTTCCACGGGCAGTCATACTGGAAATCAGGGTTAAAAATCTAGTTATTTTTGGGAGCCAAAGGAAACTAGCCAAGCTAGGTAGCTAGTGGTTTGCTAAACTGTTTGCTAGGTAGCTAAATTTGCCTCTTAAGTTAAATAGCAAATGTATTACTGTAAATGAAATAAAAGTGTCTAGGTACAAATCAAATTTTTTCGTTATTATTGTTTCGCCTTTCTTGGTTTGCTGTGGGTTGTGAAATAATTATTTTACTGTGAAACTTTCTTTGTTTTGTGTTAATCAGGAAGTTATCCAGAAAGACATGTTTTCCATAGTCATGGAAAGTCAGACTTTCAGTATGGACAGTTTGGATAGAAATGTTGCTAGAAAGTTATATTTTTAAGAAACAATTCATCATGTTAGATGTTTTAGTTTTTTTTTTCTAACCTAAGAGAGTGCTGGGAGCTGTAATTAAACACATTACTGAAGGTTTGTACCAAAGACACTATAAGACTTGGTCTCTGTACATTTATATATATATATATATATATCTCATAAGGGATTTAACAACGCTGGTTAAAGGGGGAATTGAAAATTACAGATGTAAGATTTTACAGTAACAGTTTTTTTGTAGCAGGAGTTTAGTGTTTTATGAATAAATATTTAAGATTGATTGAAAAACAGCATCTGTGTTTTACTTCTTTTTGGATGCCACGGCCTAAACAGTAGATGGGTTTTTACTTTATTTTTTCTGTTTTAAATTAATCATAATTATGTTTATATGGCCATTGAATATGATTATCTTTGACAGAATTTTGGTTTAATGTAAATCTAATTTATTTATTTTTAGACCTGTTAACCATCTGTTTTTGGGACACAGAAATGATGCTAAAAAATAACACTAATGTATGTAGATTCAATGTCATTTAGGAAATGACACACAGAAATGATATTAATGGAAAACATAACTGTTCACTTGGCGCATAAAAACTACACTCACAAACAGTAAATCATGCATTCAGTGTTTATGTGGAACCCGAAGATCAAGTGGAAGATGTGATCTCTGACACTATTACCGACAGTCCTATTTTGTAATTTCTGTCAAAATTGTGAGGTTTTAAGGGTAAAGGTTGCAGGAGCCTTACAATACATGGGGGACCTCTTCCAGAACAGCAAGGTTACCTACTCTAAAGTAAAAACTTTCTGAGGTTTGCAAAACCTGCTTAGAAGAGATGCTGCTGATGCATAAGCATGTTTAAGACATGGAGATCAATACTGACTGATTTACCATTCAAAAGGAGAACAAACTGCATTGCAGCAACCATCACAGTTTCCTGCTTGAGTGTCTTGCAGTGTATTTGGAATAGATGCTAAAGCTTTCTCTGGATTGTCACTTCATTTTGAGAGTTTAAAAAACCTAAATGCAAAAGAAACTGATGAGACCAGAAGGCTATTTAGAAAGGTTTTCCAGAAAAACATTTATGACACTTCATTTTCTCCATGAAAAGGTACCTGTTTTTCTAAAATGAAAAAGGTTGAAAACCCATAATTTCTAGACATAGCAAATATCAGATTTCAATCATGCTGTGGGGTTGTTTTTCTTGTGCAGGTCCAAGGAAGCCAATCAGAGTTGAGGGAAGATAAATGGAACTAAAAACTGGGCAATCTAGAAAGAAAATCTGTTAGAGGCTGCAAAAAGACTTGAGGCTGGGCAGAGGTTCACCTTCCAGCAGGACAACAACCTAAAACAAGCAGCAGGGACTACAATAAAATTATTTGGATAAAGCATATTCATGTCAGGAATAAAGTCCAGACTTAAACGTAGTTCAGAAATTGTGGTAATCTGAGCTTTTTATTACGTAAAGAGGAATAGACTTCTGTGCACAGCTGGTAGAGAAATGCCCCAAAAGACTTACAGCTGTAACTGCGGAAAAGCTGGTTGTGCGTAGTTTTGATTTGCAGGGGCAGTGAGTGTAGCATGACTAAATGTGAAAAAACTCCAGAGTTCTTAATACTTTTACTAAAGCACTGTATGTCCCAATGTGAGGTTCTGTCAAAGTATTAGAAGGTTCAGGTTATTTGAGGTCCTAAACATCCAAACTCCTTCAACCAACATAGAATGACCTTGGACTGAAATTAAAGACCACACTTAGAAGCCATATTCATAACAACTGTAATTCACATTGATGTAAACAAAGCAAATAACAAAAATATAACATGAGCCTTCACTGAATTGTCAAAAGATTACTAAACATCGGTCATTTCTAAGAGTCACTAAAACAAGGCAACAATGCATTTTGTTTTCCACCTCAACATTTATCACATTAATCGTCCGCAAATCATGTATATTAAAGTACAACATCCAGGTTTTGACTGATCTTACCGTAAACCTTTAGTGAGTAAAAAGCCTTCATAGAGTGACTTGAGTAATCTTTGTCGCTCCTTTTGCCTTCTCTCCTTCGCTGGTTTCTTTCTCGTCCTTTTCAACCTTGGAATGTTTTTTAGCAACACCCGTCCTCTCCTCCTCCTCCTCCTCCTGCTCCTCATCCTCTTCATCCAGCTGAAGACTTCCAGAGGAAAACCTCATCCTGGCCAACCCGGCAGAACCCAGGACCTTTCCCAGCTGATGAGGTGGGCAGTAATACGGGTAGAAAACCTCTGGATCTGAGTCGCTGTAGCTTCCAACAGCGCCGCCGATCATGCACATAGAGGCGGGCCGGTCAGGCAGAGGGGAGGAGTTAAGTGGGAGATAATTGGGTCTGGAGGGCCGTGTCAGGTGAGGATAGTAACCGAGGGGTCTGAACTCAGAGGCGGGGTCAAAGGCCGGGTTTGCACTCCTAGATGGATGAAATTTTACATCCGGTTGGCTGGCCACACGGCGAGGTAACCCAGGCAGGAAGTTGGAGTCGTCACTATAATGCCCTGCCTCTATGTGTCCAACACCCAGTAGCCTCCCTCCATTGCTTCCCGTTTGGTAGACCCTTGCCAGCCCCAGCCCCCCTGAACCACATGGGCGAAAGTTCCTCCTAATTGGTGAGATGGACGGCGAATCATGAGCTAAGGGGTAGAAAGTGGGCCGCGAGACGCCATCTACTGGTACATAGTCCCGCCTCCTCACATGTGGGAAACGCTCCAGTGAGGAAATGGCAACGTAATCTGACAAGTAAGGATGTCGGTTTAGAGGCGAGGGAGCAGCGAATGGAAATGATGGGAGGACGGGGTGATACTGGTAGGCAGGGCTGTTGGGGTAAAGAAGAACCAGCTGCTGTGCAGCATCTGGGTGTGGCTGCTGGTTGGGCCGGCGTCGGGAGCGGTTGAAATAGACCCCCGCCAGCCTTTGGGCTTGTCGCTGCGCTCCATTCCGTCCCCCCCTCACGTCCTCCATCAAAGACACGGAGGAAGATCTGAACTTCGGCGAGGGGGTTGACTGGTGGAGGCACGGAGAGATGGGGGTGACTTGAGCGAGGGGGTGTGGCCTCTGATTGACCTCACCAGATGATTGGCTGCGTTTAGCCCCTCGTTCACTGAGGTCAGCGTTATTTAGTCCTCGGCGGCGTATGTCCATTTCATCCTGACTGTGAACTGCCAGAGCCCGACTTGTCCGAGGAAGAGGGCGGGTCTGTTCGTATAACTGGAGAGATAAAACACGAACTTAGAGCTGCTTATACTTATTATCAGTTCTACTGACTATATTGTTGTGATTTACATGCAGGAGTGTTGGTTTAGATTACAAATTATCACACACTCAAACCCTTAAATTAGCTATGAAATCCAAGGATATAATAATGGTCTTTTTTCTTTAAAATTGACTCTTCTTGGGAAAAGGTGGGCATTTTTTCTTAGTCATTTTATTGTTAAGGTTGCCGTTTGTCGTCTTATAAAATTTTGGTTCAATAAAGTTTAAAGTCAGGTTACCTCTTTGGAAACGTCAGTGAGGAGATCGGGAGAAGATCGGCACTGTCTGGGGTCATAGTCTGACTGTCTGTAGGTTCTCGACAACAAAAAACAAAACACTTTTATATCGGTGATAACAAAAACCCTTATTATTTTCTATATTGCCATACATATTGAAACTCTTGCCTTTACACATTCCTTTTACATAGCAATGATATAATAAAGTGATTTATTTTTTTAATTAAAATTTTATTTAGGTTTTTTATTGACGAGAAGGGTCACTAAAATAAAATTTTTAATTGAAAAAAAATGATAAAGTAAAAAACTAGTGCTTGTGTTTCTTATTTTTGAAGAAAACTAATATAAATATCCATAGTTATATTCAACCAATGTGTTATTTCCTACATAAAGTTGATTCTCACCTTTCAAAGTGTGAAGGCTTCTTTTCTCCTGATCCCAAACATTCTAGCAGCTGTTTCTGAGTTCTCCCACTGACACGTAGCAAAACAATAACATTTAAAAATCATTAGCAGTTACACAAATGGCTCAAATATACATTACACTTGCAATTGCCCTACATTAAACTCTTCTTTTTCCATGGACAGTTGTTTGTATAACTTTAACTGGGTTGATGCAGATAGCAAAAGATATGGCCAGGTTATATATGTGTGTGTGTATATAGGGGGTAAATTGTAGTTTTTCATGATATTTTTTTCCTCCATCAAGTCTAACGTGTGCTTCTGAAACTAAATTTAGAAATCTGTACCTTCAACATTTCTTCTGCAAAATAACTCGGATTGAGACCAATAGGAAAATGTATTAATTAATGGAGAACATCAATTTAATGTTTTTTAAATGTTTATTAAATACTATATATTAACAATGTTAAAAATAGCAAAAGGTTAAAGTATTCATATGTAAAATGACCTGAGAAGATATTTTAACGTGCCGTAATAGTGACCAGTGGTCAAACAACTTGCAAGAAGGACAAGTGGTTCCATGTCCAGATGAGTTCTGTTCAAGCAGTAAGTTTTAACTGGTCTGGATCCATGACATGTAATTAAATGCTTGTGTCTTTTACCTGTATCTGAATCTGGAGCCTTTGCAGGACAGGAGAGTTTTATGTATGGGCTTCGGTTCCTCGGCCAGCTTGAAGAACGCGTGATACTCCACACACATCTTCCAGAACAATTTACAAACATCACGGCTCGCCATGGCGAATTCCAGAGTATCCCTACATGATGCCTGGATGGATGGGGAAAGTCTGTTTAGACTGATGAACCAAACATCATGACCAGTTTAGTATCCATGCTTTCATTAACGTGGTGGTAAACTGTTCCTGTGTACAGTCAAAATATTTATTGTATGTGTCAGTGTTTTGAAAAGAACTGGAAAAACAAAACATTCTGAAAGTTCTCACCCCAACTATGTCGTGAAGTTTAATGAGGAAATGTTTGCGTTTGAAGCTCAGTTTGCGTATCTTTGCCCAGCTGAACGTGTTGATTTTGGTGTTTCCCTGCAAAACAAAACCAAATAGCTCCATAACTACATGACTTCAGTTTATAAAGAAAGTTGTTCTTAAATCATCTGTAGATGTACAGTGCATGGCAAACATAAGCATGCCTCTAAGCTATTTCACACTTTGTGCCACGAACTACAACAAATTTATTAGGGTTTTTAATTTTGTGCTCAAGCAGCACAAAGTACAAAGCAGCACAAAATAATTTCCAAGAGGAAGACAAATGATTCATGGTTTTTGTTAAAATGGTCTTTGAATAAAACCTAAAACGTGTGGCATGCATTTGCATGAAGCACCTTTAACTCGTATAACTTTCAATAAAATACAGTGCAACCAACTGCCCTTAAAAGTCAACTAATTGGTAGTTCACCTGTGTGCAATTTTAGTATAAATACAGCCGTGTTACACATAAAATCAGATATATATCATATAAATTCCCCAGAAATAGATTCAAGTTTGAGCTTGTAATCTCACAAAATGTGAAAACCCTCCAGGAGTATGAAAAAATGTTTAAAGTCTTGTGTTTCACTGGTAATCAAATATTCTAAAGTTCAAGTTTGTGCCCAAGAGCAAATGATGACCTGTTTGTGGCATTAAAATAAATATAAGGATCACTGGAGTCTCTGTCATTGTTTTTTTTATATCAATATTAATCAACTGCATACCTGAAAGACCAGCACTCCAGAATGTGTGACAGCCAGGTTGATCCTCATTCCCTCCCCATCGTTGGCAGGGTGAGGCCTGATGCCGTACATGTCGAGCTTCCTCGCCACCTCCAGCAGCTGGATGTCTGAGTCTGCAGGAGAGACTCCTCTAAGGACAGAGATGGACAAAAATAACTAAACATACTGTGTTAGGAAATAATTCAAATAACTTACAATGATATTAAAACTATCAAATATATGTAAGATTAATATTATTCACTGACTATTCTTAGCCTTGTCAAGAAAAATAGGATTAGAAAACAACAGCTCTTCAGAGTGCATCCAGATCCTCTCTTTATACCTGTGTCTTTTATGAAGCTTGATTATTTTGTGGTCCAGATACTCCTGGTTCGGAACATAGTGCTTCATCTCCAAGTGCTGATAGTCCAGCTCCTCATCATAGTCCCCAATCTCTGCTATAAGGACAAAGAGACATGCACATTTCTTTCTTCTTCTTTTATTTCTCTTCGTATGTTGAATAAATCAACTCAAAACATCCAGAATTGTATTCAAATTCAGCTTCAGATTATATCTACAGCATGAACAAATAAAATTTGCTTCAGATGAATGTTTGTGTTTTTCATGCTTACACTGCAGTATGTGTGAGACCAGCAGGGCGGCGCTGTTGTCATTACATGTTAGACTGCCATTGGATAAATCCTGCTTTATCTGTAAGGCAAAAAGATACCTGCGCATACAGAGCAGTTAACCAGGATGGAAGTTGCATTTTGAATTTGTTCAAGTGCTGCTATTATAAAATGCTTGCTAACATAAAAGATAACTAACACATATGTACAGTATTGATATAGTAGAGAGCTGGCCCTAAGCAGAGTTTATTCAGGGGGCCCATTTCCAGTTAAGAAGATTAATAGCATACATGGGAGGACTGATTATGATGGGGACATTAGCAGCTGCTTAGTTTGCTTGTTTCTTGGTCCAGTTCTGACATAATGCAATATAAATGCTCATAATATTGATGTCATTGATAAATATGTTACCTGGTAAGGCCTCTCTTTAGTTGTCCAGGGTCTGGTGGGAAGAACTTGACTATAAACCTAAAGAATAAGTCATTGGTGTCTGAGAAATAAAAGAAGGGAAAACTAGAATTATTTAGATTTTATATAAGTTTTTTTGACAGAACATGAAGCAGCAATAATGTGAACAAAATAAAACTGATATTTACTCAATTTAATTCATTCATAAATATTTAATGGCCACTAAAAGTCCACTTGTAGTAGGACTTGCCCAAGCATCAACTAAAAGCACTTAAAAATGCTATAGCTTAGAAGCTAACTGCTTTGTTCTAGCTAGTTTTTGAAGAAAACACTGAAGTTATTACAGTCACTTTTCAATTGATTTGTGATCTTTTTTTTTACTTTGCCCTTGATATCATCTTCCCAGGATTTTGTATAATTTCATCAAATTAGGTGACATGCTACAAGCTAACCGCAAGGTCTGTTAAAATGTTAGCATGCTAGTTTGCTACTTTACAAAAAAAGCTGTAAACTTCTCACTCCAGTTATATTTAAAGTGGTTTTTGAATATGAAATTAACCATGTAAATGACCGCATAATACAATATGGCTGCTTGCACATACAATGTAGTAATAGCTGCAGAAATACATTGTTTACTTGTGCTTCTTTTGTATTTCAGTAAATAAAAAGCAAGACACTAAAGTACTTAAACTCCTCTGCTTGTGGCAAGCTAGGTCAGGGGTCTGTTTGAGAACCATGGCCTCAAACTTAAAGGACCCAACTCTCATGCTGGCCGCTTTTCACTCTGCTGCGAGCCGCCCCAGTGCCCGCTGAAGCTCATGTTTTGAAGATACCAACAAAATCACATCACCTGCAAAATGCAATGACCCTGAGGTTTCCGAGGCAGACAACCTCTTGTCAACAATTGCACTAGAGATATCCTCAGAAACAAGGGGCAATGTTGGCAAAGTCCAACTCACTCTGTGATCAAGCCTGAGTTTATGCCGAGAATACGGACGCAGCTCTTGCTTTGGTTATGCAGGGACTGCATAGCCCTTAAAGGCACCCCCAACAATCTGTACTCCCACAGTTCCCCCTTATAAAAAACGTCTCGGATAGACACTATTGTAAGCCTTCTACAGATCCTCAAAACACATGAACTCTCGTAAACCCCTCAGAAATCCGTGAGGGTAATAATCTGGTCGACTGTTCGGCTTTCTCCTTCTCCAGTGGATCCAACTCACCACCAGGTGGTGATCAGTGGACAGCTCAGCCCCTCTCTTCACCCGAGTGTCCAAAACATGCGGCCAAAGGTCTGATGATACGACAACAAAGTCGATCATTGACCTCCTGCCTAGGGTGTCCTGGTGCCAAGTGCACTGATGGACACCCTTATGTTTGAACATGGTGTTCATTATGGACAATCCATGACTAGCACAGAAGTCCAATAACAAAGCACCACTCGGATTCAGATCGGGGAGGCCATTCCTCCCGATCACGCCTCTCCAGGTGTCCCTGTCGTTTCCCACATGGGCGTTGAAGTCCCCCAGCAGAATAATGGAGTCCCCAGGAGGGGCATTATCCAGCACCCCCGACAGGGACACCAAGAAGGCCGGGTACTCCGCACTACCGCTCGGCCCGTAGGCCGAAACGACAGTCAGAGACCTATCCCCAACACGAAGGCGCAGGGATGCGACCCTCTCATCCACTGGGGTAAACCCCAACACGAGTCCGTTGTGGTGAAGAGAGAGCTGAGCCGAAAAGCGAAGCTCTCGATTTACCGGTCGGTCTACGTTCCTACGCTCACCTACGGCCATAAACTTTGGGTCATGACCGAAAGAACGAGATCCCGGATACAAGTGGCTGAAATGAGATTCCTCCGTAGGGTGGCCGGGCACTCCCTTAGAGATAGGGTGAGGAGCTCGGCCATCCGGGAGGGGCTCGGAGTAGAGCCGCTGCTCCTCAACATCGAGAGGAGCCAGTTGAGGTGGCTTGGGCATCTATATCGGGTGCCTCCTGGACGCCTTCCTTGGGAGGTGTTCCAGGCACGTCCCACCGGGAGGAGGCCCAGGGGACGGCCCAGGACACGCTGGAGGGACTATGTCTCTCGGCTGGCCTGGGAACGCCTTGGGCTCCCCCCGTAGGAGCTGGAGGAGGTGTCTGGGGAGAGGGACGTCTGGGTGTCTCTGCTTAGTCTGCTGCCCCCGCGACCCGGTCCCGGATAAGCGGAAGACGACGAGTACGAGCTTATCTCCTGAATTTTTCTAAAGCTTCTCATCGTGCTTTCATTCAGTTTGGTAATTTCCCCAAGTTGAACTTACTTGTTTGGACATTGTGCATAAAAGAAGTAATTTAAAAAATGTTTTTAGTGGACTCATGATAATAGAAACTGGATGTTTAGTACATTTTATTTTCCTCAAGGATTCACAATAACTCTTAACACCATTATTGTACTCTCTGGTCTTAAACAATAGGAGAAAATGACTTACATTTGATCTGTTTGACTAGGGGCTTAAGCAGTTCCAACCAAACCTGCAACAGAAACATGGTCACAGTCACAAAAACATCTAAAACATTCACAAACATTTTTTGTTTCTTACATAATGGCCACTGTGGTGTCTGAACTCCAGTCCAAAGTACTCCTTCTCAAGCAGTTTCAGATGACCGCAAACTTTGTTGAAGAAGTCTCCACCTAAAATGTTTTGCTGTAAAAAGAGCAGAAATTAAAATGGTTGTTAGTTAGAGGGGGATAATTGGGGCTTTTATAATTGAGACGTTTTTTAATCTGGATATACACATAGGATCTTAGTTACTTTAATTACCAAGCCTTGAAGCATGATGAGAGTTTGTATAACTGCTCCTGTTAGCTATAATTATTCTGGATCCTTATGGTCGATATGGGTTTTTTGTACTTTTAACTAAAAGTGTGCACATTTACTGCTGGATAAGGTGTAACATATGCTAAAACCGTTAAAAACATGAAAGGGTTTGAAAAACGTAACATTTCATCGCCTGTTATATTGGTTGTGTCTTGAAATGCAAAAAATTAAAATTAAAATTAAAATTAAAATTTAAATGACTTTAAATTCATCCCTTCACAACATCTCGTCTATACCCACTTATCGTTGCAGGTGCCTGCAGCGGTCATTGGGTGAGAGGTGAGGTACACCCTAAACAGGTCAACACATAGACACACAGGACGAACAAGCAGGAACACACACACTCATACCTAAAGGCAATTAAGAGGGACCAATTAACCTAACAGTCATGTTTTTGGACTGGGAAAGGAAGCTGGGGAACCTGGAGAGAACCCATGAATGCACGGGGGGAGAACATGTAAACTACAGACCAAAACACCCCAGGCTGGGATTTGAACCTTCTTGCTGAAGGCTTTAATGCTAACAGCTGCTCCACAATGAAGCCCAAAATCAAAATAAGGTTAGGAAAATTAAATGTTTTAAGTTCAAAGCTATCACGGAAAAAAAACTCATTTTACTTTTTTTTCTGTAAATGTTCCAGTGGATGGGTTTCTGTCATATTTACATGTCACAGAAAAAAAGTAAACTTCCTTTTAATTTTAGGCTTTTCGGAATCAAGACACAACAAAGGTAATCTGGTCTTTACCCAGTTCTAAAACAGACACAATAGATTCACCACTCTTGTTTATTATACAGTAACAAAGCCAAAATGGGAAAAAGCAATAAACACAGCAAAAATCAGCAAATCAAACAAAAATACTAGAAAACCCACCCAGGGTTTAAAAAGTCCAAGAAATCTCTTCATATACATTTTAATCACTGTTACTGTTGTAACTACAATGTCCAAAAAAAAAAAAAAATGCAAAATTGATTGCAGTTTACAGAGATTTTCCTCACTCTTAATTTCCTTTTCTGCCATTAGGATGTCCACACCACTCTCCATGTGTTTATGTATCCTAATCACATAAATCTGTCAGGTGTGCTTTAAGCCCAAGAAGAGTTTAGTAAACAGGTAAAATATATTTTTGGTTTCTGGGTGTTTACATGCACGACTCCTAAAATATATTGATCTTGCAAATATTGCATCAGAGCGGTAATTTAAAGTCGACATGCTGCAGATATTGTTATTGTGATGATGACTGTAAATCAATATATTGAGCAGGTCTAGTTTTTCCAAATCTCTAGAAAATGTTGGTGTTTATTTAACATTTAAATTACTTTTAGAAATCAAAATTACTCAGGTTTTCTCTTGTATAGTTAAGCTATTTTAGACATCTTCTCAGCCAAGAAAACTCACTGTTCTCAGTTCAGCTGAACTTTTTAAAAAAACATTTTCTCCTTGTGTTATTTTTTCAAACCTGTTCCTCTTCCTCTGTCATTGCTCTAATTACAAAGGTCATGTTTGTGCGTTGTTCACTTTCTTCAGCAACAGACAAGCTTATTTTAGTTTTCACTGGATGCTCCCTTTTGTTTAATGCAGTGGTGTGGATCACTGGAAGACCCTCATTAACTTGTCTTGGAGGAAGAGGAAGAGGAGGAGCGACAGAGCAGTTGTTGCCGATTATAGAGAGCTCAGAGGACAAAGTGATGATTACTGGAAACAAATGACCATCTTCAGAGCAGTTAGTGACAGCAGAGGAACCGAGGTACATGAAGGGTACTATGGAAAATCATCCGTAGAACAGTTGCTGTTGCTGTTTGCCTTTCTTTTATTAAGGCAAAGGTCTGAGACCTTTTTTTGGACCTACAATCATTTCTCTAATAACAACCCAAGATTTTAAACCTTCAAAAGATCACAGTAAAAATGATCATATTGGGTACAGCTCATGGTGCAGTGGTGGCGCGCGAGCCATGTGCAGAGGCCTTGGTCCTCAACGCGGCTGTCCCGGGTTTTCTTCCAAGATTAGCCTGTTTTTAGCTCAAGCCATCTTCCTGTCAACTCTGCTCTGATCAGCTTTCCTGTCTCTGCTGAAGAAAGGCATTCCACGGCATGATGTTGCCATCACCGTGTTTCTCTTTGGGCATGGTGCGTTCAGGGTGTTAGTTTTCCACCACACATAGTGTTTTGCATGTAGGCCAAAAACTAAAATTTTGGCCTCATCTTACTGGAGCATCTTATCATCGCTTCTCCATATAAGCCAGATTTGTGGAGTGCACAACTAATACTTGTCCTGTCAGCAGATTCCCCCACCTGAGCTGGTAACCTCTCCAGCCCCTCCAGAGTTATAATGGGCATCTAGGCTAGTTTTCTGATTAATACTGTCATTGCCAAGCCCTTTATTGGTAGGTCTGAAGTTGTGCCATACTCTTTCCAGTTTCAGATGATTGACTGAAGAGCGCTCCATGAGATGTCCCTGATCTGACCAGTGACGACATGTTTAGCCGCATGCTGTCATTCAACCGCTGGCTGTCTAGGTGGTGTCCAGAAAACAATGTGGGCTACATTGATAATTGGCGAACATTTTGGGGAAAACCTGGTCTGATCCGGAGAGACGGCATCCATCCCACTTTGGATGGAGCAGCTCTTCTTTCTAGGAATCTGGCCGAATTTATTAGTTCTTCAAAACTCTGACAACCCAGAGTTCAGACCAACTTCAGCTTCTGTACTGCTACCGACCCATTACCCTATTAAGTGTCTCGCCCATGGCCAAAATTGAATGGATTAAAAAATAATCTAAAAGGAGGAAATCAGGAAAATCTCATAAAAATAAACACAACTCAGACTAAAAATAAAAATAAACAATTAAATGTGGCTTACTGAACATAAGATCTCTCTCTTCAAAGACTTTGCTAGTTAGTGACCTGATTTGTGACAATCAGATTGATTTATTTTGCCTCACAGAAACCTGGCTGCAGCAAGAGGATTATGTTACTATAAATGAGTCAACTCCTACTAATTATTTAAATTTTCACATTCCTCGAAATACTGGGCGAGGAGGAGGAGTAGCAACCATCTTTCAGTCCGATTTATTGATAAGTCCCAGACCAATCAATAGCTACAACTCTTTTGAATATTTAATCCTTAGTTTTCCTCATCCAAATTGCAAAGCACTAAAACCACTTCTGTTTGTTGTTTTGTACCGTCCGCCAGGCCCTTACTCTCAATTTTTAGATCAGTTTTCAGACCTTTTATCTGATTTAGTGTTAAATACAGATAAAGTTATTAGTGGGGGATTTTAACATTCATGTTGACACTGAAAGTGATAGCTTAAATATAGCCTTTAATGCTATCTTAGACTCAATTGGCTTTACTCAAAACATTAACAAACCTACCCACGGTTGTCTTCATTCTCTGAACCTTGTGCTGACATATGGCATTGAGTGTAAAGACATAACGATATTTTCTCACAACCCTGTGCTGTCTGACCATTTTTAGAGTGACCAATTAACCTAACAGGCATGTCTTTGGACTGTGGGAGGAAGCCGGAGTACCCGGTGAGAACCCACGCATGCACGGGGAGAACATGCAAACTCCATGCAGAAAGACCCCCGGGCGGGAATCGAACCCAGGACCTTCTTGCTGCAAGGCAGCAGTGCTACCAACTGCACCACCATGCAGCCCTAAAATTGATTCTATTAAAAATAAAATCTTTGACATACTCCTGAAGATGATTACTTCATCCTCAGCAAGCGAGACAACATTGGAAATAACTGTAGAACCTGGTCTGTGTTATGACTGTTTTGATCCTGTGGAGCTTCCAGAGTTATCAGAAATATTAGCTTCATCTAAACCTTCAACTTGTACGTTAGACCCAATCCCAACCAAATTATTTAAGGAAGTGTTCCCTCTGATTACCAGCCCCATTTTAGATATGATTAATTTATCTTTAGTAAATGGGTATGTACCACAAGCTTTTAAGGTAGCTGTAATTAAACCTTTACTTAAGAAACCTTCGCTTGATCGAGATGACTTGAAAAATTACAGACCTATATCCAATCTTCCATTCATATCTAAAATTCTTGAGAAAATAGTTGCTAATCAAATATGTGAGCATTTACACAGCAATGACCTGTTTGAAGAGTTTCAGTCAGGTTTCAGAGCTCATCATAGCACTGAAACAGCTCTGCTGAAAGTCACTAATGATATTCTTATTGCCTCAGATAATGGACTTGTGTCTGTACTGGTTCTGTTAGATCTCAGTGCTGCATTTGATACAGTCGATCATAATATTCTCTTAGAAAGGCTGGAATATTCTGTAGGGATCAGGGGAACAGCACTAGGCTGGTTTAAATCTTATTTGTCTGACAGATTCCAGTTTGTTCATGTAAATGATAAATCATGTTTAAACTCCAGGGTTAATTGTGGAGTACCACAGGGTTCAGTACTTGGGCCAATTCTCTTTACTATATATATGCTTCCAATAGGTCAAATTATCAGGCAGCATAGGATAAATTTTCACTGTTACGCTGATGATACTCAGCTTTACTTATCCATAAATCCTGATGAGCCCAACCAGTTAGATAGACTACAAGCATGTCTTGAAGATATAAAAAACTTGGATGACTTTAAATTTTCTGCTTCTAAATTCAGACAAGACAGAAGTTGTCATCTTTGGACCGGAGTTTTTAAAAAGAAACTGCTCAGTCAATCACTTAACCTGGATGGCATTAAATTGACCTCCGATAATAAAGTAAAAACCTTGGGTGTTATTTTTGACCAGGACATGTAATTTAAATCCCATATTAAACAGGTTTCCAGGATTTCTTTCTTTCATCTCCGGAACATTGCCAAAATTAGAAATATCCTGTCCAGGAGTGACGCTGAAAAACTAGTCCATGCATTTGTTACTTCAAGGCTGGACTATTGTAATTCTTTACTATCAGGATGTCCACAAAATGCTGTTAAAAGCCTTCAGCTGATTCAAAATGCTGCAGCAAGAGTTCTGATGAAAATTAAAAAGATAGATCATATTTCTCCTATTTTAGCTTCCCTTCATTGGCTCCCTGTTAAATCCAGAATAGAATTTAAAATTCTCGTCCTCACATATAAAGCCCTTAATGATCTAGCTCCATCATACATCAGAGATCTGATTGTTCCATACGTTCCTAACAGAGCACTTCGTTCTCAGACTGCAGGTTTACTGGTGGTTCCTAGAGTCTCTAGAAGTAGAATGGGAGGCAGATCCTTTAGTTATCAGGCTCCTCTCCTGTGGAACCAGCTCCCAGTTTTAGTCCGTGAGGCGGACACCCTGTCTACTTTTAAGGCTAGGCTTAAAACTTTCCTTTTTGATAAAGCTTATAGTTAGAGTGGCTTAGGTTATCAGGGAGGGAGCCTTCCTCCCTCCCTGTTGGATGGACTAAGGGGAGTCAGGTTTAGCCTAAACCGGCTCAGTTATGGTTGAGGTCCAAACACACCCTCCATTTCTGCTACCTGTATGACCCCCTCTCTTTTCCAATGGTTATGGTCAATCCGACAGAGAGAGATTTCCCAATTGTTGTGGTTTTTAGTATAACAATGGCCATCAGTGGGCTCTAGATGGACAAACTGTCTACTTTTAAGGCTAGGCTTAAAACTTTCCTTTTTGATAAAGCTTATAGTTAGAGTGGCTTAGTTTATCCTGAACTATCTCTGTAGTTATGCTGTTATAGGCTTAGGCTGCTGGAGGACATAATGACCACTTTCACCCTCTTCGCTACATTCTCACACTACTCTCCAATTTTGCATTATTTGCTGTTATTTCAGCTTTTAACTTTGTTCTCTCTTTTCTCTTCCTAGAAGCTACACCTGGCCTGACTCTGTGTCTACCTGTGACACCTTTCTGGAGAGGGGCATCGTCCAAGCTTCTGCTAGCAACAACTTAATGCTCACCCTCTACCGATGATCCACATGGCCCTGTCTTTTAGTGTTTAACCCTTTCTGTCTCCTAGACATAGCGATTGACTGAGCTTTTACTGTAACTAACTCTATGTGCTCTCTTTCAGACTCTAACCTTGAAAACTGGCTCGGAGTTTATCTGTTCTTTCTTTCAAGGTGAAACGACTAAAGGAGCTACATCCATTAACATTTACTTTTCTTCCCATAGAAAGTACTCTTGGGGTCAGTGCTTTCTTTGTTCTCTTTGTGTCTCTGCTCTGTTCTCTCTAACCCCCAGTCGGTCGTGGCAGATGGCCGCTCACACTGAGCCTGGTTCTGCTGGAGGTTTCTTCCTGTTAAAAGGGAGTTTTTCCTCTCCACTGTCGCTACATGCATGCTCAGTATGAGGGATTGCTGCAAAGTCAACGCCAGTGACTGTATCTACATGCTCATCCGGGAGGAGTGAATGCTGCAAGTCACTGACTGGATGCAATCTGCTGGGTTTCCTTAGACAGAAAAACTTTTTATCCAATTTGAATAAATAACTGAATCTGACTGCACTGTTCAGTGGTTAAGATTAATTGGAATGTATGTACCTGACTTTTGTGAAGTACCTTGAGACAACGTGTTGTGAATTGGTGCTATATAAATAAACTGAATTGAATTGAATCTTAGGATATTGTTTTATAACCCAACTGTGCTTTTAATGTCTCCACAGCTTTGTGTTTATCCCCTGTTGTCCTCTAACAAACCTATGCCCCTTTTCTGAATCACTGGTGTTTTACTAAGATCAAATTACAGGCAGGAGAACTCTACTTATTAGATGAGTTCTACAGGTTTTAATTAGTGACTGAATACATGTTTGCCACATTTTTTTTTATTTGTACTTCTACTTCCACTTCACAATTATGCACCACCATGTGTTTGTCTATCACACAAAGTCTTCAAACAATACCATGAAGTTTGTGGTTGTATTGTGATAAAACTGGAAAATGAAATGTAACCCAACATAGTATTAATGGTTCAAAGTTTGTAAACTGTTTTCAAAGTTTGGGATTCTGAAAATAAAGTTGATTTAACAATAGATTATTTTATTTATTTTCTATTAGGAATTATCTTACTGAGCATTTATTTAATATGGTACATTTGGATGTTTGGGAAATTATAAATTCTTTATGAGATTTATCATGGCAAAATTAAAGGCAAAATACGTGAAAAACCTTTTTACTATGAAAGGTACTCCCATCATACATGCAATATAGCTAGTCCATGTTCTCCCTTTACATCAATCTCCCCTTGTTTTTCTTTTCATCCTGTGTAATCGTTGTGTTTTTGCCCTGGAGGTTGAAGGATCGGGGTCAGAGGAGAAAACCTATTTCCTCTTGTCTAACATGTACATGTCTGTACATGCTTCTGTCTCTGTGAGAGCCATCGTTGACATAAACCTGATTCTACGCTCAATGATAAAATTATTCGACATCGCTCTGGAGGTCTGGAGCAACTGTCCTACAAATCTTTAAATTCAAACTAGTTATCAGAATAAAAGACAGGAAGAGGCAGCGGCACTTCAATTTTCAAGACTGCAGCTTGGTTTGGTGTGTAGCTTTCATTAACCTTCCCTTTAACCAGATAAACTATGTTTATCACAGTTTATTTTTGCTCCATCCTTCTTCTCTTATTAGTTTCTCTCCTTTACTGTGTGGTTCAGGCTTCCCTCATCCCTCTCGCCTCCTATTGTTAAGACACTAGTGATGTCCCCGAGGCAACAGGAACACTGACAGAAGGCATGGCCGTGGAAAATGGAGCTACTTTGCAAACACAACACTGCAAGCTGTACACACATACATATACACACCCTGGGAATCTGGCTCTGAAATTGCACTGCAGCCACTGTTGTTAAAAAAAAAAAAGCAGGGGCTGCTACTGTCCCTGACCTGGATTGTATGGACTGGACAGACACTGACCATGCATCAGGTAGCAACACCAGTATGGGCAGGTACTTGATCCCCTCCTGAATTTCTACGTTTACTCCCTCACAAAGCCTTTTCTTGCTATTGTAACCCCTGCACAGCAGAAAGATTTATTTACTGCCAAATTTAAACACAAAGCATGTACACTCGTAAATAAGAGAGTCCTTGTGTTTTTATTTATGACCTGTCCGAGAAAAAACTCTCTGAATCCAGCTTGTGGTGCTGGAAGCTAACATCCTTCTGTGCAATCAAAGAAGCGCTTCTAAACCTGACTATCCTTATGCTATGGTGCAAAACTTAAAGCACAATGTGGTGGGGACTGCTAGCCATCTGCCAGTACAGCAGATGGTTACCATGGAGACTGGATACATGCTATAGGAGCGAAATTGCTGACCAAAGCGGTACACAGGCAACTAAGAACACCAAGTCTTTCTATTGCTTGTATGTTAAGAATATGTGGTAGGTGATGTTGTTTGATCTCTTAACATCTGAAGGATGAATACTATTAATGTACAGTTGTGTTGAAAATATGCTGTGTTTTTTAAAAAGTAAATAACTTAAAATTCTTATAATAGCTTTTATTTCCATACACATAAACGGAGTGAGATCACATTTTATGGCAAATTAGAACAAGAACAAACATTTATCAAAATAGTTCTCACCCTAAGGCACTTGAGGAAGAAGGAATGGTAGCCTGTTAAAAATAAAAAAGTGTCTGCAATTTTCTCAACTAATATTTAGTTTAACAACTGGTCCTGAGAACTGCTTACATTTGTAGCCACTTTTAGATCATAGTTGTGCAGTAAATGTAAAACCACGAACACTACATTATGGATCACTTTGTCTTTTCACTTTGTACAAGCTGATCCACCAAGATCATGGACCCTGTGTGCTTTCAAGTCATGCAACCAGGATTGCAGAACCAAAGAGACATGCCTGACAATCCACAGTATTCAACTGCATAAGACATGTGGGATTTAACCAAAAGGAAATGCTTTGAGCCCAGCAGCAGACTCTTGCAGCTACAGGTGCTGTCTTTGCTTTGTGCTACGTCACACTCAGTCTGCAAACCCATCTCACCCCTTCCAGTTCATAGTGGTTCTGGGTTTATGACCGCCTCCTGAGCTGGATCAGGCCCGTGTAATTGTTGGGTCACCTTCAGCCCCTCCATTCCGTTTGGGGACCTATCAGTTAATTGGGAGGCATAATAAACACATGTACATCACAGAATGAAAGGACGATCTTAAAGCAGCTTTTGTTGCATGGAGTGTGGGTAACTTCTAGCACATTCAGTAGGTACTCGAGCCCAGGATGGCTGTACTATAATTACTGTGCATTTCTTGCTTTTACCTAAGACACAACCTGTTTCATGTCATCCTACAGGTTTTCTGAGAATTGGGCTGGGCACTCCAAAACATTAACCTTGGTGCTCATCTTGTGTTTTTTGGGGTCTTTATTTTGTAGAAGTAGAAACTCGCCTTTGCCACCGGGCTTCACAGTGTACTGCAGTGTCTGGGGTTGTCTGACAAACTGTCTGTGGCCCCTAGACCCAAAAAGAACCACAAAATCTTGCTTTAATCGGTTCATATTAAGCAAACAGTCACATGTTGTTTCATCAGTGGACCTTTGCAGGGGTTTCTTGTCAATAGCTTGGCTTCACAGCAGCATCTTTTAAACATCTTTTATAACACTCACAGATATCTGTAGACCTTCTTGGTTCACCCTGGAGCTTATTATTGAGTGTTTGCCATTTCGGTTATTCTTTGGATCTGTTTGGATGGCAGTTTTCTATTTTCTTTCCTGTCTTTCTGGTGCCCATTTTAAAGCATTTGATCAGAAAACAAAAGACACCTGATCTGGTGTCCTACATGGACTCATATGACCTGCATTCACTTATTGATCGAACCCGAGGTCCTAATTGCAAAATATGCTAACCCTCATGGCATAATTTTACCAAGCACAGATTTAGAGCACGCTGATTTGTCTGGTTGTCCATTAAAGAAGTATTTATCCAGCCTTACACCAGCCCTGAGGTTTGAACATCAGGAAAACACGTTGGTTTGCAGCAACTGCTTGGAAGAATGTTAGTGACTGTTCAAAATTCTCAGTGACAATGTGGCTTTGCTTTGCTCCCCCAGCATGCAAAACCATCTTCTTTGGTAAGTACATTATACTACATAGGGACGTTTATTACAAATACTACAGGTTAAAATACTACAAGTGTCAGTAAACCTGGAAAGCTGTGTGTTTATAAGTTGTAGGGTGCAATTATTCAAACCGTTTTTTCTGCTGATTAGCTTTTATATGCTTACTGGGACAAATCCAGATTGTTTAAACTGTGGAAACACCATCCTATGCAGTTGTATCAATCCATTATACGATTTTCAAAGTAGAAAAGAAAGAAACGGGGGAGAAACGAAATAAAAAATCTAAAATTTATTACAGAAATCAAACAATCCCAGATAAGGGATGCCTTTCTCAATCACATGTAGATAATATTACTGTTTACCTCCACCTCGAACGTGCGTTCACTGTCATCCAGAAAGATCACGCGCAGCCGGAGCTTGGTCTCCTTGGAGACCCGCGACTTGGTGGAGAGACCTCCTAAAGTTCGTGTCCGCGGATGTCGGTCTCCCATCGTCCACTTTTCTCAGGACGAACAAAAACAACAGCAGCAAGCCGCCCGTAAATCCATGTCCCTGAGAGTGAAAGCGCGCACAGAGACGGCTTCACGCGCTCCTCTTCCCCCTCATCCTCGCGGCTGCTCCGGTGGTCCGAAGCTGTTGTGCGAGCGAGCGCGCGCTCTCCGGATGCGTCATGGCACGCGGCAGATGTGCTCCTGAGCCGCTGATCAGAGTCTGAAGAGCGGCCGGAAGAAGTCCGTTCAGTCCTGATGCGCTCCGTAGATTAAACACACCATACTAGTATTAAAAATTATTAATATGAAACAATGTAAGAGTTATATTGAGACGAGAAAATTTAACATTGTAGTTTAAATGTTAAGAATAATCCGTTTTTGCCACTAAAATAGTATTTATGTTTAAGCCCGAACTGAAGATCCAATTTTTGTTCAATTTAAAGCTGCAAATTTGTGCTAAATTGATTGAAATTGATGTGACAAAACACAACATAAGCCATATTATGTTCCAAGCATGTTATGTGTGGAAAAACTAGTATGTGTTGCCTGAATATTTATAAAGAAAACATTATTTGATTTGTGAAGAGGTGTGTTGAGGCATGATCTGATTCAGAGAGCACATCTTTAAAATCTATATTAAAATGCATATTTTCTTTTTCATTTGTACTAATAAATGAAATCAGTTCACTCTCATTATTTTGTAAATCAAATGCATTTGATTTACAAAATAATGAGAGTGGTTCACAAAAACGTGAGATAGTGTAACCAACAGATTAGGGCAAATTAATTATTATATGTTATAGTGAAACATCTTTAATGTAATTTATTTTGCTGCTGTGTTTGTTGCTGCTGCTTTACAGCAAAAATAAACTAATGTAATAACAAAATCTTATCTAAAGAAGCAAGGAATGCCATTGAAACTAGACCATTTTGACCAGCAAGCTTCATATCATACTATTTCATATTGACTAGTAGAGCAGCATCTATCTATCTATGTATCTGAAGATATGTATGAGGCCACAGTGTGTATGTGTGTGTCCTCCATAAGAATAATAGGAATTTCACGGTGGTTGGATGCTTTCAGAGTTCTGACCTGTCCTAAAGTAGGCCAGTAGTGCCGATCCTTCACCCGCCTGCAGCAGCGTTGACGAATGAGCACTTAATGTTTGAGCCTGTGAGTGTGTGTGTGTGTGTGTGTGTGTGTGTGTGTGTGTGCACATGTGTTTTGTTACCTCACAGGGACATTTCCTTATGTGATTACTGACTTGTTAAGACCAGAAGTATTCATTGGGTGCAAAGCCCAGTCCTGAAGAGGCAGTGTTGATTCTAGGAACCTGACTAGGTGATGCTGGACATAAAGCCACAGTGAGCAGCAGCCCCCACCAATTACACCCCCACCTATAGGACCAGATGTTTATGTACACTCTTAAAAGACACATAACTATTTTTTCTTGCTGTCCAGAATGAAATCAGACTAAACTTGTCCTGTTTAGGTCATTTCGGAATACCAAAATAAAGTCTAAATGCCAAAATAACAAGAAAGGGAATTTTTAGGAATCTTTCTGAATTGCTGAACAGTAAGATTACTATGCGCCTCAAACACAATGTTCCCTTGTGGGACGTCATGGGAAAATAAAAAGCAATCAGCCAAAATCTCAGAAGGAAATTGTGGACCTCCACAAGGTTCAAACACCTAGATGCAAGTTTAAATTGCATGAGAATATCCATCATTATATTATTTTGGAAAGAGATGGGTCCTGTGTTCCAGAGATGAACATGTTTTAGTGTGTGTAAATCTGTGTATCACTTTCAGAACAAAAGCAAAAAACCTTGTGAAGATGTTGACTGAAGCTAGTAAAAGTCATTGTAAACAGTTAAACAAGTCCTGTAATAGAATTGGCTGAAAGGCCACTCAGAGACGAAGAGGCAAATAAAAACAGATTATAGTTCAGAAATGAACTCAGGGACGACTTTAATTTTGATAGACATGTCCAATAGTCTGGTGAAACTAAAATTGAAGCCTTTGGCATGTCCTCTTTACATGTGGAGGGAAAATAGGGATGCTTGCATGGTTAAGAACACCATATAGCGCAGGAGTGGAGGCATTATACTGCAGAGGCGATTTGCTGTAGGAGGCATAGGTGCCATTATGAGGGAAAAACCGTGGAAATTTTGAAGACATCAGCCAAGAAGTTGAAGCTTGGGTGCACATGTGGTCTTCCAATTAAACAATGACTGTACACATACCGCTAAATTAGTTACAAATTGGTTTAAGGACAATAGAGTCAAAGTTTTAGAGTGTCCATCAAATACTAAGGAAAAATATGTAAACTTCTAAATTAAAAAATTAGTTATTTTGTCATGTAGCAAGTAAAACACATTGTGGTCATCCTAGCTGACCTAAAAGAGCAATGGTTAAAATCTAATTAAATGTCCTCCACTGAGAAAAAAAAATATATATTATGCCTTTTTTTAGATAGTGAATTTAAATATCTTGTTTCAAATGTATATGAAATGAGCTGTAGTAGGCTTGGGCTTAACCAGCTTTCATTGCTCTGCTATTATAATCACTGCCATACAACACTCTTAAAAGTCTAACCATACATTTAACAGTGTATGAGAAAATGAACTTAATTGGACATGTACCAAATAACCAAGTACTACAGGAGGAAGCCTTACAGAAAAATATCCACTCTGTGACTTTTGCACTTTCCTACCTGATATGATATCAATGAAATTAAACTATTCCCCAACTAAAATTTGACCAATTTCCACATTATGTTTCTAAATTTGACCATCATTTCAAGCAAGACACCGTAAAGGAATAATTTGTTCAAATTTCACTGCGAGTAGCACAGTTTGATAGACAGAAAACAGGGTTTTAGCACCAAAAGCCTATTTTAATCAGCAAATTCCAAGTTTTCCAAGTACCAGACATTTTACAAGAGCAGTAAAACACTTTGTTATACAACTAAGACTTTTTCGGTTTGCTCTGTTATGTCATAACAACATAAAAGGAAATAGAAACTTTCATAACCAGCAGCACTTACCTATGTTTAATTATGCTCACCATTTGTACTTGAAATTTCCATGTTTGAAAATTGGAAAAATGAATGAAAGGTCATGTGAAGTCAGAATTTTAGGTGGGAATGTTGAAGGGTCATCACCTTAAAATCCAATATGGCTACCTTGATTCAAAACTGAGCGATGGCCAAAATAATAATAATAATAAAAATAATTCAAGGCATTATTTATTTACACTAAGTGCCTTACACTAAATAATGCCTTGAATGAATAAAACATTGTATTTATTTACAGTGTAAGACTGGTCCTAAAGGTTTATGCTACAATGTAAACATGTTTTAGTCTACATTTATTTTCTCAAGGAAGTGGGTCAGATTACATGTGATTGCATCAGAAGAATTTTATTATGATGATAATATATTTCTTTATACATTTTATTTATTGTCTCAAACATAGAGCTAGTATTATGCAATAAATACATTGATAGAATACATCTAAACTTATGTTTATAGTCTAATTATTTGTATTTTCTCCTTTAAAAACATGCCATTTATTTACAGTATTATGAGTGACATCTTGTTGAAGCAATTTCACTATAAAACAAGTCAATCTTTGTGTGCTTCTCCTTGTAAATATTTATGATTCTCCAAACCATTACAAGGAAACTTTTCTTTAAACAGATGTATAAGTGGCAGAAAGAACATGCCTTAATGAGTAAACTCTCCTTTTTTTCTGATTTTGTGTAACAATTTAGCCACTAGATGGAGGTGAAGACCAAAAATGATCTAAACAGATTACTTAGAACCTCTGTAAACAAAATCTGATTTAAACTTGATTAACTTTAATCAAAACCCGTAAAAAGTTTATAAATGTGGTTCCAAGGGTTCTGTTTAGGTCTGAAATGCCTAAATGAGCACTTAAAATAACCTACATGACTAACTGCCAACAATGTGCACTCTAACCTGACGCAGACCTTATCTAAACGTGTCTCAACTAGTCTTTACAATATTAATTAAATCCATGTGTTAATTTTTAAACAGTTGCTAAAACTGTGCCTGGGTTTTCAGGACCTGTAGCCAACCTGGAGGGAGTTCCAAGCAGCAAGTTTTGGGGTGTCATTTTTTAGATTTAAACTTCAGACCGCCTTAAAACCCATTCTTTTTGTATAACTTGTGTTACAGCTTTTCTTTCCTGTTTTGCTAAATTTTAAAGTTTAGTAAAGAACAATGAATCAAAGGAACCAGCATTTTAAAGTTTAAAGTTATTTTTGATCAAATTAGTCAGGACTGAAGTAGGGTAACCCTAAGGGATTCAAGCCAGAAAAAAATCCTAAACAAAACAAAATGAAAAAAGAAATAAATAAATATAATATATTATATATATATATATATATTATATATATATATATATATATATTATATATATATATATATTATATATATAGTTAGTCAAACAATGATTAAATAAAATAATTATTGACATCACTGATGATTTATATATATATAATGATATTTTCTGTAATAAATAACTAACGTTTTCAAATAATTCATTTGACAGTTAGATGGATAAACTTTAATTGTTATTAGGATTGGTAACTTTGATTGAATTTTTGGAAGCCTTGAGCAAATATGAATTTGTTTTAAAGATTTATGGAAAAAAAAAGCAGATAAAAAAAACTACGTATTTATGATGATTTCACAGCTGTTTTTGGTACGTGGACATTTTTGTGTCCATAGGAGAAAAAATTGTCAGCCTTTACTGGAAGCTCCCACAGCTGTCCATCAAGTTTAGCGATTATAATGCTGCTGACGTCAGACTTCCTGAGCCAGAAACTGGAGAGGTAAACTAATAATTGTTCTATTATTACACTTTTCTATAATTTTCACTTTATAGTTTTATATTAAATTAAACGAAGTGTTTAAGTGGAAGTTTAAAGTTTTTTTGTTATTTGATTTTATTACCCCGGTTAGCTAGCTAGCGGTTAAACGTTTCTAAAATGTTGAAGTTTGCAAAACCGCTGGAGGGTTTATTTCGTTGTATTGTTGTTGAAAGGTTTTCCCCTGTAAAAAAAAAAAAACTGACGTGATAAAATCAACCAGGCCGAAAATAAATTATTGAAATGTTTTCAAAGTTACTAAGTAGAAACAATTGACTGTGGTCTCAATATTAAGCCTCAAAATGTTAGCATGAAGGAGCCTATTTGCTACATAACAAAAAAATCCTGTAATTGTATAACTAATGAGCCTTTGTAAATTTAGGTCAGTAAGAGAATTTGTGAGAGTTTTTTTTTATTAAGCTAAGTTAAAATAACTTGGTGATGTTGTATTTTGTGTTTTAAAAGGTTAAATAGACTCAAACTCGTTGACCATCGGGATACAAGAGTACTATTTCATTTTGGTAGCTGGATAATCTCAGAAATAGAGACCAGGGTTGCCACATCCGACTGACAGTTTCCAGTCCAAACACAACGTAAAATCGTCCCACTTCAATAAAAACCAGCCCGAATCTCAACCTCTCTTGAAACTCATATTTAAACCATAAAACTGTTACACGAATAATAAAGTACACATCACATCTGCACTAAAACAAAATAAGACACAGACAGGCTCCACACAAAGTATGAAATCAGTCAAACAAATAACAAACACACAATTATTGCTGTCCCAATCAGATTTCTGTATTACAATACTTGCAACGAGCTTTAGAGTCATCCTCTGGGACAGGGGAAATCCTTGACTGTAGCTCTGGATCAGCCTCCCGTCCGTTTCTGTATATCGTTTGTATTTTCCTCACTTCAGTATGTTGCTGGCTTTCAATGTCAAGTCAAAGCCTAACAGTAAAGGCCTTCATTCCAATGCACTTCGGTGTAGCTTAGTTAAACTCATATTCCCATTTGGGGTGTTTACACCTGGCATTGACCAATTTGAAAATGACCCTAGATTAACTAACGACTAATACTGATTGATGACTTAAAGTACAACAGATTATCTAGAATCCAAAATTAATGAATTATTGATATGAGTGCAAGGACACCAGATTTAATTGAAATGTGTAAGTTTTTACTTTTCTGACACACGATGACAATTATTTTGATAGAATTTTCGTATAAATACTTTCTAAAAACCCGGCAAATGTTGTGAAAATCAGCCCACATTTTAGCGACCCGTTCAAAGCTATCTTTTCCAGCCCAGTGTGTTGAAAAGAAGCCCAGTTAAGCCCTAAACTGTTTTCTTTAAGGTTCATATGTGGTAATGTTTCCTGATGGCAGCCATCAGAACATCACCCATAACCTACTACAATAAATGCATCATATATAAGGTGTGAACAGGTTTAGGAAAAGGATTTATAGTAAGCTATAATAACATGTATTTGGTCTGATTGTATGCAAGCGTACTTCTTGGCTGAGTAGATTAAATAGGTTTTTTTATTTTAGGACAGACATCGACTAATGTTCAGTTCGGTTTAGGCTGCATTTTTTGGAAGATTATTTGAGAAGCTTAATGTTTTTGCATTCCAACAGGACAAAGATCCCAAATAAAAATCAAAACTGGGTTTAGAAAGGATAAACCAGGCTAACATTACGCTCCTTCTCAACAATATTGAAACTTTGTGAACTATGCTTGAATGACAAGTCTGTACCTGGAAAACGAATCATTTACATGAGCCCTGTTAATTCTGCCTAGAAGCCAGATTTATCAGCTAAAATTATCCCAGAAGCCCGTTGATGGCTACAGAAAGCATTTTACAGAGGTGCAACTTGCTGTAGGTCACCTAACCAATACTACTGGTATTACATGTAATTATTTCAGCCCTTTGTTTCATTTTGACCCTGTATGGATAAAAGAAAATTCACAATATATTCCAAATTGTGCATCTAATTCTGTCTTTTTTTTTTTTTTTACTCACAGTTGTTTCTTTATTTTCACTAAACCCCAAATTAATGCCATCCATGCCCAAGATGAAAGATCAGAACCATACATCTCTTCATGTGTTCTGTAGTAATACTTTATAATAGTAACTTCAACACTTCTTGCCATGTTGATGCAGGTTTGCTGTTATACAGGGTTTGTTTTTCTGGCAGTTTCTCCAGAATACTACAGAAATGACACGACATATGACAGGAAACTGGAGAAATAAACACGACTAACTGTAATCTATGTAGAAGACTGATGTTGTGGTCAAACACATGAAGGGTAAAATACTTTTTTATTTAATTCCTTTTTTACTCCCTGGAGAAAAGGTTGATCACAAAGTTTCTCACTGGAAAGACGGCTCATTTGGGTTGAAAGGAAACCTTAAAGTAACGAGGTTCTATTTTTGGTTCCCTTCTCTAAAATGTCTATTATTGTGAGAAACTGTTACTGGTCCTAAAATCATCAAAAGCTGTTATTAACCTATAACTAATTTAAAACAGAATTTTCATGCTGCAGTATATTAATTAACTTGATAGTTATTGGCTTTTTATCTCTGTGCTCCCATAAAATTCAGCATGATCTAAATCTTGCAGGATCATTGCTAACATGCCCTCGATTGCGCCGATGTCGATGTTTTGACATTTAAAGCATAAAGATAATTCCTGCCATCTTGCTTCTATTACACTACATGAAGCCACGTATCATCTGTTACACAGTCATCCTTATATGTTGGAGCTGCCAAATGAAAGCTGAAGGCATATCGACTTGGTCTTGTCTCAGTTTCTGTGACGGTTTATGTTTGATTTTGTAAGAAAGAAAAAATATAAAAATGACAAATTTTTGTGGTTTTGGGCAGATGTTAAAAATCCAAAAGCTAAAGGGAGAGTCAAAAGTGTCCTCACAGGGGTATAAAGGCAGAGCACACAGATAGTTAACTTGAGAAGCTCTCTCACCATCTGCCTCACACACACACACACACATACACACACACACCTTTCATTTTTCCACCCCTCGTCTCAATCTCCCCTCTTCAACCATCTCACTTTCTCTTCCTTCTCACAGGCACACAGATCTAACCTGCCTGGCACCGAAGCATCTGGCATCGTCACGCTGCTGCCTCCCTCCTGAGACACAAACACACAAACTCTTCAACTGCGGTAGCAGCTTGTTGGCAGGTTTATGCTTTACCCACTGTCCAATGAGAGCGAAGAGAGATCAGGAAGGTACATTTTCCTGTTCCTGTTAACTAAAACAGCTTCTAGAAACCTCATTCACTTTAAACAGAGACTTGCAAGGAGATCAAATTCACTTTGATTTCTCCATGTTCTATATATATAAAATATATATATATTTCTATACATACAGTCACCAGCCACTTTATTAGGTACACCTGTCCAACTGCTCGTCAACGTAAATTTCTAATCAGCCAATCACATGGCAGCAATTCAATGCATTTAGGCATGTAGACATGGTCAAGACGATCTGCTGCAGCTCAAACCGAGCATCAGAATGGGGAAGAAAGGTGATTTAAGTGACTTTGAACGTGGCATGGTTGTTGGTGCCAGACGGGCTGGTCTGAGTATTTCAGAAACTGCTGATCTACTGGGATTTTCACACACTACCATCTCTAGGGTTTACAGAGAATGGTCGAAACAGAGAAAATATCCAGTGAGCGGCAGTTCTGTGGGCGCAAAAGACTTGTTGTTGCCAGAGGTCAGAGGAGAATGGCCAGACTGGTTCGAGCTGATAGAAAGGAAACAGTAGCTCTAATAACCACTCGTTACAACCAAGGCATGCAGAAGAGCATCTCTGAATGCACAACACGTCGAACCTTGATGGGGTTGGGCTACAGCAGCAGAAGACCACACCGGGTGCTACTCCTGTCAGCTAAGAACAGGAAACTGAGGCTACAATTCACACAGGCTCACCAAAATTGGACAATAGAAGATTGGAGAAACGTTGTCTGGTCTAATGAGTCTTGATTTCTGCTGCAACATTCAGATGATAAGGTCAGAATTTGGCATCAACAACATGAAAGCATGGATCCATCCTGCCTTATATCAACGGTTCAGGCTGGTGGTGGTGGTGTAATGGTGTGAGGGATATTTTCATGGGACACTTTGGGCCCCTTAGTACCAATTGAGCATCGTGTCAACGCCACAGCCTACCTGAGTATTGTTGCTGACCATCTCCATCCCTTTATGACCACATTGTACCCATCTTCTGATGGTTACTTCCAGCAGGATAACGCGCCATGTCATAAAGCAGGAATCATCTCAGACTGGTTTCTTGAACATGACAATGAGTTCATTGGACTCAAATGGGCTCCACAGTCACCAGATCTCAATCCAATAGAGCACCTTTGGGATGTGGTGAAACGGGAGATTCGCATCATGGATGTGCAGCCGACAAATCTGCAGCATCTGTGTGATGCTATCATGTCAATATGGACCAAACTCTCTGAGGAATGTTTCCAGTACTTTGTTGAATCTATGGCACAAAGGATTAAGGCAGTTCTGAAGGCAAAAGGGGGTCCAACCCGGTACTAGCAAGGTGTACGTAATAAAGTGGCCGGTGAGTGTATATGTGTAGATACACACTTCCTGCCCAATTGGTTATAGGTCTGAACCCAGAAAAATATCCCCACAGCATGATGCTGCCCACACCATGTCTCATTGTGGGATTGGTGTGTTCAGGCTGCTGTGTCCCCTACATGACTTGTACCAAACTGCAAACAGGACTTTGTCTTAACGCTGACTTTCATCTTGCCGCTTGTCCATAAAGGCCAGAATTGTGGACAACTAATAGCTCTCATGTTAACATGTTCTCCCACCTGAGCTGTGGATCGCTACAGCTCCCCCAGAGTTACCATGGACCTCTTGGCTGCTTGTCTGATAATGCTCTCCTTTCCTGGTGTGTCAGTTTAGATGGACGTCCTTGTCTTACCAGGGTTGCCGTTGTGCCCGTTCATTTTCAGATCACTGGTTGAGCAGAGCTCCGTAAAGTGGTCAGACTGGTTGTTTTATAACCTAACCCTCCTGGGGCACCACATGGCCATGTGGTGCATCATATGCAGAGGCTACACTCCTCGACGCAGTTGTCCCCGGTTCGATTCCCGGCCCGGGCCATTTGCTGCATATCTTCCCCTGCCCAGCTACATAGAACAGCTGGATTTATACTACAAATAAATTACACACAGGAAGAGGTGATTTTTGAGGACCATTTTCTTTTTACTGGATATTATTTTTTACTAAATTATAATAACAAATGCCACACTTTTCAAATCCAAATAAAATACATTGAAGTTGGTAAAAAAAAACTCCAAGAGGTAACCCTAATCCTAATAATAATAATAACAATAATAATGAGGAGGAGGAGGAAATTAAAATATAAAAATTAATTTATTAACATTAAAAATCCGAGCAAGCTGTTATGTTTAAGGAGAAGTAGTTGCCATTTTCAGGATATTATTGCCTCCTGCTGGTCTGTTATGGTAATTCCAACATTTGCTGGAATTTGTGCATTCTTTTCTAAACCCAGATATTCTCATCAAATATAGAAAATAATGTGAATATTTACCGGAAAGAAGCAGTCGCTTGTTTGCCGGGACAAAACAAACCACCTGAGTTTCAAAATGAGCCTAAATGTCCTCTGTGAGACGTTGATGTTTCAAACAATAGAAGGAAATGCTGCTAAAAAGCGTCATCAGAAGCCTGATTACATGAGGTCTCATTGAGCTGTCATCATGACTATGAGCCCAGCAGCATGTCAGTGAAATGCTACAGGGCTCTGCATAGTGAGCAATACGACACTCTGTAAACAACTGTAGCTCCTGCCCAGCTTTATGCAGTCTCCACAGTTAAAGTTGGTCCATGTTTTATTTGGCAGGTTATAGGCAGCTTCTTCCACAACACTCTAGCAGTGGACTGTAAATGATATTACTAAGTTTCATCTAAAATCCTTTCTGTCTGCATTGTTTATGTTGACAGTTAAAGATTCGGGATATTCAGAGTGGAACGACTTCTTCAGCTAGTTGGGTTTTCTCCCTGGAAGGTTTTTGGAGATGTCCACCTCATTTTAGGGTATAAACTTATATTATTCATACTGTTAATGACTGAACCTTTGCATGTGTGCTCTATGAATTACAAATGTTCCTGAGCATAGGCATATAGAGGCCTTCTCCTGTCAGAAGCACAGACGCAGTTGTTTTCTTCCATGTTTTAGTCCCTTTTTGCGTCTGAAGTTGGTTCAGAGTGTTGTGTTTTAAGATATTCACTTCTGTCAAAACAAGAATATAAACAGGTTAATATCAGTTGATGTTTTGAAGACAGTCCTCAGCAGAGTTTGCATCACCTGCACCACCCACAGCAGCCTCCTGGTGAAATGGGCCTTCTTTCCAGGACCACACGGCTCCACTCAGCTCGACCTCTCTCCACTAAGCACTAAACCTGTTCTTCTACTGACTCGGTGATGGCTGGAGGTGGAGCTTTAAGATACACCTCCAGCCGTCATGTGCCGTGCTTCATAACCGTGCGACCAAAACACGTCGTCATTGTTCCGAGACACCATCGAGCGGCCGCTGAACATTGCAGTCTCCTATGATGCACAGAAACGTCTTCATTTCATCGTTGCACTGATGGTTAGACTTGCTGGTTGCTTCTGAGGATTCCCTGGCTTGCCTGTAGTGTGGTGAGGTTGGCCAATCAGTGAACAGCAGTCTGTTTGCGTCACATTTTGGCCCTGATCAGCCCCAGTGGGACTCCTGCTTGTAACTTTATAGTAGCTCAGGGTGAGAACTGGACAGTGACCTGATTTTTAAAGTTGACTTCATCCTACAGTTATTAAACATTGTAAACAACAAAAATCACTTTCTGGATTTTTATCTTTGTTTTTTTATTAGTATTTGGACAAAGGCAGCCTCAACAACTGCTGAAAGGTGTAACAGACATTAAATGGCAACAAGAGAACGACTTGCAGTTCATAGACTTAATGTGACCGCCGTCCCAGAACTTATCTTGCTGTGATTGGATGTTTTTTCTGTGGCAGTGATGGATGAATCATTTCCTGCTCTGAATGGGAACGATGGAGGCCAAGTTGGTTTTTAAAACATACTTGTGATTATGTCACATGCTTGTATCAGCAGCCAGTCTGAGCAGTTAATGGTTGGAAAGGTGAAGAGAAAGTCAGAGTTTCCAGGCTGGGTAATGGGAGATAATAGAGGTCTGATTATAATGTGCTGCAGGATGGATCTGATGTGGGAAAAATGGGAGGAAGCTGTTACACAAGATTCTATCTGCTGGGAAAAACCAGCCTGCTCCACCATTGTTCCTTCTGGGTTTTTTTTAAACTTTGTTTCTTTCTTGAATACTAAGCTTGCCATATGGGTACCGAGAAATAATACAATTAATGGGCTTTGCTCAGAAGAGTCTCTTTTTCTGGTGCAGCGCTGGTGGCGTAGGGGGCTCCATATAGGGAGGCCTTAGTCCTCGATGCGGCTGTCCCGGGTTCGAGTCCCGGACCTGGCGACATTTGCCGCATGTCTTCCCCTCTCTCTTCATTCCCATTTCCTGTTCATCTACTGTCAAATAATACTGGAAAAATGGGGGCCATTAGTGTTAAAAAAGAATATGAATGTTCTTATTAGTTAGTGAGGTATTAATGATGTTTTGGGTTCAGTTGTTAAAAACACTGATTAAAAAACATTTTTAAATTCAAAATTAATTTCTTTCTTTCTTTTAGGATTTTATTTCTTTTTGACTTGCCGTTTTCCCTGTTAAAGGTTATCAGTGTGGAATTGGATCCATTTAAAATATTTATAACATTTAAAACATGAATTAAAAATCTATAAAATGTAAAAGTGAGATTAGGAAACAGTTTTGTAGTAGATCAAACAAGTGCTGTTTCATAGATGTTTTTTGTTGCTCCTACTTTCCACTGCATTAGTTACTCAGGAATTGCCCAGTATGCTTAAGGCCTGGATCATATTCAGTTTTCCAATGTTCCTAAACTTTCTTTGACATGAAAGAAAATCCTTTGCCTTAAATTGGTGGTTGTTTGAGTTCAGTGTGACAGGCTCAGTGACAGCTAGTTTAGCCGTCCCATAAGCAAAGGGAAGTTGCAACTGAGCTGCTGGCACTGCACTCAGGTCAAAGTTAAAATTTGTTGAACTTTGACCTGAGTGCAGTGTGACGGATACCCACGCTGCCAATAGAGTCAGGATATCTGCTGAAGTACTCTAGACTGAGCGTAAAGCAGCTGAATCATACAGTCTCATCATATTTTTATGTCCTCCCCTCTGTCCCACTGTACCGGGTGTAGGTCTAATATTTGTTATAGCAGGAAAAAAATAATGCAGCTTTGCAGATAAAACGTAGCTCTTATACTTGTTATTTCGAGGATGAATTGAGGAAGAAAGTGCTCTGGACTTTTTGAGCATACATGCACATTAACATGGCCACAGCACCATATGATGGTGGCAGCATCATGCTGTGGGGATGATTTCTATTAGCAGAGACAGGCAAGCTGGTAAGAGGGAAGGAGCTAAATTCAGGGAGAAAGCCTGTTAGAGGTTGTAGAAGATTTTAGACTTGGGGGGAGACAGGACAAGCATAAACATACAGTCAGAGAAGCAATGGAATGGTTTAGGTCAAAGCAGATTCATGTGTTGGCCCAGTCAAAGTCCAGACTCAAATAGATTCAGAATCTTTGGCAAGAATAGAAAATTGATGTTCACAGATGTACATTGCATTGTTGTTTGGGATATTTTTTGCTTTCTAAAAGCACCAGTGAGACTGTTGTTAAAGGTAAATATCATATTTCGGTTTGTTTTCATTGCCGATCTTGATTAAAAACCTCAAAATTACTACAATAAATATTTTTCCTTCACAGGTTACACATCAGCTCCATACACAACACCCTGTTTGGACTACCAAGGACTGAGCAGCATTTAGAAGTGTCACAATCTGACGTTGTTTCAGGCTCTAACATCTAAACCATCTGGTGCTGAGAAAGCATGAAGAGGAGCAAAATCAAATGAGACGAGGGGCACAGAAAATGAAAGGCAGAACATGAAGGCCTTGGGTACTTAATGCAACCTGCAGCTTTAGGAAATGAGATAAATGTTTTTTGTCAAAGAGGACAAAGCAGAAAAAGGGATTTGTCTTCAAATGCAGCTGAAGCAACAGGATGTGTGTGTGTCTAAATGAGTTAGTGAAACAGAGACATCCTTGACTAATGGGGGCTGAAAATAGGATTTATGTTAGAAACAGAAGAGGACGTCTGTAAGCCAGTTAAGATGACTGCAGAACATTTCACACTGAGGAAATGAAAGTCTGTGTTAGACATTAGTTAAAAGCTTCAGTCTGACAACAACACAGATTAAAAGGTACAGGGTTTAACACAGCAGACAGCATAGCTACTTGTGAAAATTTTAGCTTGCTGTTGAGGTACAAACAGAAGGAGAGCTTCCTGATTATTGTGTGACTGTCAAACCTTCAGGGACCTTCAGGGAGTGAGATTCACAGAGAAGAGGACCAACTCTTTGTTGTCCCAGTGTGGCGGCGGCTGATACAATACAAGCAGTGTTGCCAGATTGGGCTGTTTTTATTCCAACTGGCCTAGTTTCACTATAACTGGGTAATTAAAATACCTAGATAAAAAAACAAAAAAAAACCCAACATTTTTCAACAGTTATACAGAAAAATATATGACCGTTGATATGCGGAAATTTAAAACCAATGTGATTTACACTTTCAGTTATTATTTTGATTATTTATCATGACTAAAAAAACATTAAACTTTGGCTTTCACTCTAGTTATCATTAAATGATCGGCTATGTTACAGTGTAGACCAGAGGTAAGACCTCAGCCCCTTCTGTTCCAGACAGCTTATTAAGAACCATGATGTACATTAACATTTATTGCAGCTCATGTATAACTGGACTAGACATGACCCAACTATGGCATTATAAAACCAGCCTTTCCAGAGGTGTTGGAGAAACCTTCTCGGGGAAATGAAGAATGTAGCGCGCTCCCTTGTGCATGATAGAGCATGAAAGTTTCCTCAGGTTATTGGTCTTGCAGAAAACGTCCTAAAAGCTTGTGTTGGTTTATTATTAGGTGTCAATGACTTGAGGCCCACAAACCCTGGCATGGCTTGGTCATTGAGAATTGGAAGCAGGACTGTCCATGCTGGGCTCATGCTTAAGCTACAGCATCATCACGCCATTTACATATCTGCTTTGGGTTTCAGTGACTTCATGAATGTCCTTCACAAAGCCCGTTTGGAACAGTACTAGACTTTGGTAGCAGGAGTTTCTCTGCCTCCATAACGTCTCTTGAATAGCCATGACTTGGTGTTTGTCATTGTTGTAAGGTAACCAAGGGCAATTTAGAGATTACTATATGTCGTCAGATTTTGAATTAGCCTAATCAATTGTGATTTGCAGTGAAAATTAAGTACAAAATTATTTGCACAAAATGAAGCTTGCATAAACCCTGAGAAAAATGATAGCAATATAAACTCAAGTAAAATAATAAGAGCTGTACAAGGTAAAAACATAACTCAACTTTTAACTTCAGGCAGATATTTAGGGTCTCATTAGAACCCTTGGAAAATTTTAGGCCAACAAACTAATGTGTAATTTAGCCATGAAATTAACCTGAAAAGTGAAGCCCAGCAGTGTGTTTTAAACAGAACATAAATCATTTAGCTGTAGCAGCAGAAAGGACAAAAACTGACATTAATTTTGGAGGTGGAATCCTTTTCTTTCATTTTAAGGGCAGAAAACAGGATTTGCCTTTGAGTCAAAGGAGAGCAGTCATAAGCCAGTTAGGAGTTTAAAACACCCTATTTCACACTGAGAAAATAGAGCCACAATTACAACAGAATGTAAAGATTAGACAGAAAACCCCTAATTATGTCTGCACAACACTTGATTTAATTTACTCATTGCCACAGAGATTATTCTCCTTTTCTTTGAAAGCTGACAAGAAGAGACACCAGGAATCAAGCGGATGGTTTCACAACGAGAAAATTAGACTTCTTCAAGACGTTTAGCTTCTATGTGCAGAACAATGTTAGATTTCATACAAGCTCTTATTGTCTCTTGTTGACTCTTTTGGGCCCTGATTATTTACCTTATTATATACCTTATTTTTTCTCAATATTTAACTTTAATGAGCCTTTAAGGATCGATCAGTTTTAGGTCGACAAAGGTAGTTTGCTTGTCGGACATTCAGAGTAATACTTGATGCAGGATCCTTTGTTGGTACACACATTGGTAAGAGATGTTCTGTAGTTGGTCACCAGGTTTAGACACATCTCGGGAGGGATTTGGACCACTCCTCTGTACAGAAACTCTCTCCCTTTGGGTGTCTTGGCAGCACCATGATAACTCCATGCCTTAGCTCCCTGCAGATTTTCTGAGGGATTCTAGTCTGACGACTGGTCAAGATACTTCATGACCTCATTGTGCTTCTTCTTTAGCTCCTTTGTTGACTTGGTGCTGTGTTTTAGGTCATTGTTGTGGTGTAAGAACCATCCACAATTAATATTCAGCGTTCTGTCTGCTGATAGAAGGTTCTCGTCTAAGATTTTATAATACATTGGTCTTTCCATCACTCCCTCAATGGAGGGAAGTTGATCTGTAACCTTGACAGTTGGTGTGCTTCAGGTCACCTGTACTTGTGAATTTTATTGCAGGAGAAAGCTAAATTTGAATTAGCATGTTGTTATGTAGTACCAGTGGTGGACACCTTTTTCAGGATCCTCCTCACCCTACAAGGGAAGGTCTTGTATGAATCTCCAGACTGAAGTCATTTGATTGACTTATGTTATATTTCAATTCGATTCAGAAATACTTTATTAATCCTAACCCTGCTAGCTTTGCACATTTAGAGAAAACTGAAAAACAGAACAAAACAGCTTCCGTTTCTTCAATAGGGTCAAACTACCTACTACTACTGGTACTTCATATATGAATATTTGATTTTTGTACTTGCCCTTTATTTGTGCTTTCTCTACCCTTTTTAGCCAGATGCCTATATCCAGGGTCAGAAAATGTAATACATTGATTGAATTAATCTAGATCTTGATCATTATGGTTAGGTCAAGTTGATCACCTTCTCTTTGTCGATTGAAGGTCCGGGATCGTTTAAAAAACTGTTCTTTGGTTTTGGCCCAACTCTAATAGTTGTCTAATGCCTTTTTCATGTTCCTTGGGTAGGTTTAACCTAATGCATGTGCTGATTTTATCCATTCAGTTGGTTTCTGTATAGAAATGTGCACTTTTAGCCCCTTTCTCCCTGAGTTCTCGTGTAGTGCCCATGGTTTAATATTACACCTTATACTGTAGCTTCTTCCCAATCGTGTCACATAATGAGTAATGCTCTTACACACTCTCTGAAAACCTGTGAAGTGATTAAAACACAAAAAACTGACACAAATTATACATCTGACCTTAAAAATTTCATGGTTTCAAAAAAAGCTTGGATTCAAGCGTGTGTGTGTGTGTGTGTGTGAAGGATGTGTTAAAAGGATTGAAGCACATCTCATTATTACCGTGGATGGGTTTAATCATAGTTTTCTAGATGGTGTTTTCCACTTGGTTAGCTTTCTGTCTCTCATCTTACAAATTAGACGTTAGCTATAAGGACACGGCTGCTGTTAATACACTTTGATCTGCTAATTCCCAGCTGTTTCTTCCTTCTTTCTCCTCTGTCGTCACTCTGCCTTTAGGTTTGTTTTTCATTTAACTGCTTGTTTTATTTCTCACACTTTCAGGAGGAGCATCTTAGATACATTCAGTTTGTTTTGTTTTATTTGTTAAACGACATGGCATTTGCTGCAGACACTGCTGTAAAGGAAAAAGCTGGACCTGTGTGGACATATTATTCATAAAAACTTCCGATTTGACGATCATGGTCCTCATTTAGCACAAACATACAGTATATACAGGGGTTGGACAATGAAACTGAAACACCTGTCATTTTAGTGTGGGAGGTTTCATGGCTAAATTGGACCAGCCTGGTAGCCAGTCTTCATTGATTGCACATTGCACCAGTAAGAGCAGAGTGTGAAGGTTCAATTAGCAGGGTAAGAGCACAGTTTTGCTCAAAATATTGAAATGGACACAACATTATGGGTGACATTCCAGAGTTCAAAAGAGGACAAATTGTTGGTGCACGTCTTGCTGGCGCATCTGTGACCAAGACAGCAAGTCTTTGTGATGTATCAAGAGCCACGGTATCCAGGTTAATGTCAGCATACCACCAAGAAGGACGAACCACATCCAACAGGATTAACTGTGGACGCAAGAGGAAGCTGTCTGAAAGGGATGTTCGGGTTCTAACCCAGATTGTATCCAGAAAACATAAAACCACAGCTGCCCAAATCACGGCAGAATTAAATGTGCACCTCAACTCTTCTGTTTCCACCAGAACTGTCCGTCGGGAGCTCCACAGGGTCAATATACACGGCCGGGCTGCTATAGCCAAACCTTTGGTCACTCATGCCAATGCCAAACGTCGGTTTCAATGGTGCAAGGAGCGCAAATCTTGGGCTGTGGACAATGTGAAACATGTATTGTTCTCTGATGAGTCCACCTTTACTGTTTTCCCCACATCCGGGAGAGTTACGGTTTGGAGAAGCCCCAAAGAAGCGTACCACCCAGACTGTTGCATGCCCAGAGTGAAGCATGGGGGTGGATCAGTGATGGTTTGGGCTGCCATATCATGGCATTCCCTTGGCCCAATACTTGTGCTAGATGGGCGCATCACTGCCAAGGACTACCGAACCATTCTTGAGGACCATGTGCATCCAATGGTTCAAACATTGTATCCTGAAGGCAGTGCCGTGTATCAGGATGACAATGCACCAATACACACAGCAAGACTGGTGAAAGATTGGTTTGATGAACATGAAAGTGAAGTTGAACATCTCCCATGGCCTGCACAGTCACCAGATCTAAATATTATTGAGCCACTTTGGGGTGTTTTGGAGGAGCAAGTCAAGTTTTCCTCCACCAGTATCACGTAGTGACCTGGCCACTATCCTGCAAGAAGAATGGCTTAAAATCCCTCTGACCACTGTGCAGGACTTTTATATGTCATTCTCAAGACGAATTGACGCTGTATTGGCCGCAGAAGAAGGCCATACACCATACTAATAAATTATTGTGGTCTAAAACCAGGTGTTTCAGTTTCATTGTCCAATCTAGAGATGTTTTTTGCCCATTAATCCCTCAGTTGGACTGGATGAAGATCATTAAAGCCACAGATTTTCAATTAGATATAGGTCTGGACTTTGACTGGGCCGTTCTCACACATGAACATGCTTTGGTCGAAACCATTCTATTATTCTCTGGCTGTATGTTCAGGGTCCTGCTGGAAGGTGAAGCTCCAGCACAGTCTTCGAACAGGTTTTCCTCCAGGTTTGCCCTGTATTTAGCTCCATCCATCTACCTGGTTTCTGCTAAAGAAAAACACCCCCACACCATGATGCCGCCATCACCATGCTTCACTCTTGGGATGGTGTGTGCAGGGCGATGTATAGTATTAGGATCTCCACATGTAGGCCAAAAAGTTACATTTTGATCATGCTTGATCAGAGCACCTTCTCCCCCATCTTTGCTGCTTTGGTGACTTGTGCCAAACAGGTCTTCTAATGGTTTTCTTCCTGCCACTCCTCCATAAAGGCCAGATTTTTGGAGGCCATGACTAACATTTGTCCTGTTGACACATTCTCCCACCCGAGCAGTGGATCTCGGCAGCTCCCCCTTAATTAATCTCATCTGCTTTCCCAGTTAATTCTCAGCTTGCCTTGATTGCCAGTTTAGATGGCCGTGTCTTTGCAGGTTTAAAGTTGTTGATTGAAGTCTGCCGTCATATTCCACTAAATTTTGTTGGGGAAGTTTATTTATTCCTGTTCTGAACTAATAAAAGATCCAGAGACCAAACCAAAAACCAAAGTAATTGTGGATGGGTGAATTAAGGATATATTTTGTGTTAAATTGTTTCAAAATGTCAGTTACTTTTCAAACAGTGCATGACTTATTTTAGAAATCTAAATATTTTTAATCTAGCAAAGTCAAAAGAAAAATGAATTTATGAATTGCCCTATTGGTGTCAAGTAAGTTTTCTGAATCTGAATTTAGATCATGAGTTCATGTTTTTATTTCTCTAAATCTCATGAGTCACTATTCACCCCGTCTTTAGTTACTGTGCTTGTGTTGTACTTCCCTTCGGCTCCGGGGACCTCCTACTTAGTTTGTTTCTACCACCCATTTCATTACATCTCTCCATCTTTGGATATTTTGATCTCTGTCAGTCGGGGCAAACACTTTACATCGGCGGCAAAGGAATTTCCCCTGATCTTTCCATCCTCCATTTATGCATGTCTAAAGTTTCACACACACAGTCCAGGACTTTGACGGTCAGATTGGATGATGTGAGGAAAAACAGGTTGTGGAATAACGGAGCGGAACTAACTGGCATCTCTTTAGAGACAGAGAGAGAGACCGAGAAAGCTTCTTACAAGCAGGAAAAAGCAGCTTTCAGATCTCTGTGAGTGATTTAGATTGATCACTTGTCTCATCTAGATTCAGCCTCAAACCTCGGAGCCCAGTACTTGTTCTAATACTGCCCTATGCAACGATGAGCTGCCAGTAAACTTTGTTAAGTTCATCAGTTATTTTCCTGATCAGGCTGGGCTCTGAGGTCACAAGCCTCACTAGAACTAAGAAAGTGGAGCACATCAGCCCGGTTCTAAAGTCCCTACACTGGCTCCCTGTAGCTCAGAGAATAGACTGTAAAATACTTCTGTTAGTCTATAAATCACTGAATGGCTTAGCACAAAAATACATTACAGACTTGTTGTCATTGGATCAACTACCCAGACCTCTCAGGTCTTCTGGCTCAAATCTACTCTGCATACCCAGAACCAGAACCAAACACGGAGAAGCAGCTTTTACTTCTAATGCTCCACTAATCTGGAATAAACTCCCAGAAAACTGTAAAAGCGCCGAAACCCTAAGTTGCTTTAAATCAAGATTAAAAACTTATTTGTTTAGAGTGGCCTTTGAATGTGTTATCTAAACGTTATTAGTTACGTTTTCAGTCCAATTTTCCTTTGGTTTTCTTATCCATCATTCTATTCTGTCTTTTTTTTTATTATCTCTATTGTTTGATTTTCTGTATCATTGTAATTTTTTTCCTTATGTACTGCGCCTTGAGTGCCTTGTTGCTGAAAAGCGCTATATAAATAAACTTGACTTGACTTGAGAATGATTACAGTGACAAACAGGAAGAGGGCGCTGTTCAGCCACATCCGGGCCTACAGGCACATAATCCTCCTTCAGACCCTGGACACAGCTTTTGTTTTTGGCTTTCTGAATAAAAAAAATGAATCTGCTGTCTGAGCATCTTGTTTCTAACAAGTTAAATTAATTTAAAATAGCTTTATATACATAGAAGTGGAGTTTGTATCTTTGCACATGTAAGCGATAAACCAAAGAATAGAAAATTCTAATGACTTATGAAATAAACTTACTTTACGTTAAATGTAAAGCAAGCAAACAAACATAAGCCTCTAAACAACCTAGAGTTCATCTAATACAAAAACAGCATAAAAAGAAAAACCTGTAAGTATGTTTATGCTTCCCTGCACTTGGTTATTGGCTCTTGTTGGATTCTGACATTTTTATCTAAAATAAGCTTGGATGAATATTCACTTCTTTTTGATAAAGCTCTCATCTGATTTTTGAAAATATAAATGTAGCATAAAAGACGTAAATGTCAACATGCTTAAACATTTAGAATAGGGTTGATATTTTTATACTTGTTTTAGTATGTGCTAATTCTTCTCTCTGCTGCTTCCCTTTGCTGCGCTCCAGGACCTGGCTGGTAGGTGCATTGATTTCAGTACTGAACAAATAATCCTGATTCAAATGCTTTATTTCCATAACTGAGCAGCCCTACATCTACAGCTAAGAGAGGGGAGTTCTAAACTAGAAACGTTCAGATTTACCTGATCTGAATACTTTTATCAAAAATGTCTTGGTCTCAGAACTTTTAAAAATGGGTTCTACAGCACAGAAATCCAACCAGCTTTGCTCCTTCGGTTTCTCACACCATAACCACCATTAAAGAAAGAACTGAGCGCCTTACTGCGGTTTGGAATCACCTTGTTAGCCCGCTAATGGAACCGACTTGGACTTCTGTTCTGGCAGCTCTCACAGCCCTGTTTCTCAGCTCAGTTGATGGGTATATCTCAGTACAGCATCCCTTAGCATTTGGGACTGGGCCATATGAAGGAAAAACAAAACAACCAACCAAAAACTTTGTATTTAACATTAAATTACTCAGATGTAGCAAAGCCTACAATGAAAAACAAAAACATTGCATCTCTATCCGGCAGCGTGATCAGACGTGGTTCCATCCGGCTGGGCAATGCTTCCTGCTGGTTCTGGTTCTTTTCATGTCTCTGAGTCAGAAACAGGTGTGTTCAGCTTTTGGCAGCCAAGGGAGAAGTTGTCAGCCAGTCAGAGGGGGACTCTAGGAATCATGTCAGCCACGTTACACTAGACAGCCAACAAGAAAAACTGATTTTATTACATTCTTCAGACAAACCTTTTCCGTTTCCTGGCCAAGACAACAACGCAGAATTAAATATTTTACAAAAAAAGGAAATACAAATCAAATTCTTAAAGCTGATAATGTATGGGGGTGTACTGACTTTCTAGCATGACAGTAAATAAGCCAGAGTCCTGTAGCCTGTGAGCTTTCTTAATTCTAGTCAGGACAGAAAACATTTAAGTGTCACTTTTGGTGAGAAACTTTCTTAAAAATTACAGCAGGTCAAACTGCTAAAACACAATCAACTCAGTATGCATTAATCAAGCCTCTTTGATAATACGCTTAGAAAACAACAGGAACCCTTCAGAGTTGTGACAGCTGATAAGTAACACTGCTGGATATTTGATTAAAATCAAGTTAAGGAATGTGCTTTTGAGGAAGGATTACGATTAAAGTTTTTAGCTTGGTTCAGCACTGTGTCACTTCCAGCCATGTGTGTGATCATTAAAGATGCAAAGTGTGTGCATCTTTGCCTTTTAGCCGGCATCTTAATGACGCCCCTGCTGAATAGGCAAAAACAGACTGAGGATGATGGAAGATGGAGAGTCGGACAGAGAGGAGAGGCTTGGTGCAGAGAGATGGACAGGATATAAGGAGGCGACGTTTTAGAAGATAAAGTGAACGAAAAGAGGAAAAAAACATAAAAAGACATAAAATTGAAAAAAGGATATAATTAACCATAAAGAAAAGGAGTAAAGTTCATAATTTTGTATGTTTTTAAGACAGGTGCTCATTGCAGTGGTCTTTTTCTGCATATCCTGCATGCGCAGCTGCACACACTCGTTTTCCTGTGTGTTCATAAGTGTGTGTGCCAGGCACATGCCAGCCTGTGTGTGCATGTGTGTGTATGCCTGTAAACAATAGAGTTGATTAGGCGTTGCATAGAAGTGACAGCACTGAGGGGAGATGATTAATGATTCTCTGTTTAATGTGATTAGTCCATTAATACCTTCTGTGATGGCTCAGACTGGCTAACACTGGGGAAAGGTCAACACACACACACCTACACACACACACAAGGTGGATCATTAAGGAGGTCAAAGAGAGGAGATCTGCCTTAGTTTCTTGGTAAAGACCCGGTCGTATTTTTAGTCTGTTATTTTTTTCATTAAACTAGTTTTACTCACACCCGACTCAGATGAGACGAAGCCAAGAAGAAAAGGACAATTTAAAATCTAATATTTGCTACTATTCTAAAAACCATGACCGGAAAGAAGCAGTTATCGGTTAGTCAAATTTCAATGCTTAATTTCTGTAGAAGCTAAGTTTTAAAATTAAAGATATGGTTTGAAGCATGGTTCTGTGGAGTTTTTATTAGCAGTGAGTGTCTTACCTGGTCTAGACTACACTGAAAATAATTTTAATTTGGCAGCGGCATAACACGGACATAGGTTGCATTATGTTATAGGAGAAAGATAGTAAAAATAATCCTTGTTTTCAGATTTATGTATTAAAACGAGGACAGTGCATATTATTGAACAAAAACACAGTATTTGTAAGTATGCCAGATTATAGCTCAGGGCTAGTTTCCATCTGCTTGTCCCTCCACAGGTTGATGTTAACATACATAAGACTCTAGACAAAAGACAAAAGTCCTCCCCAAAATACACTCACACAATTATGTAAAACAGTAAACTATATCTGGAAAATGTCACCATAAATGTCAGATGGAAAGAGCTGATCTTTATTTGTTGTTTACAGAAGAACATCATTAGCTATTGTTTGAAATGTGTTTAAACAAATAAGTTGTAAGGGGAAAGAATGTTGTTGGAATTTATCCTCCAGTAAATATTTTCATTTTTCAAAATCACAAATTAGATCCTTGACGTTAAGATAAGTGTTTCGCTGTTCAATCTATGCAGTTTATGATGTTAACCTTTGCTAATACTCATATATTACTATGTAGCTGTGGTACCGAAAGGTTTGATATATACAGCTGGTAAAATAATTAACTGAGTTCCTATAAAAAGGTTTCTCCATTTCAAAGAATTGGTACGATTAGTAAAAGCAAAAAAACCTTCACAAAAACGTTAATGTTGCAAAACATTTTAAGTGCATTTGTTACAGTTACATTTCTACGTCTAGATATTCCAGTGAGTACCATTAAAGCCATAATTTGAAAGTGGACAGAAACCAGCCATGGCCAGGTACACCTGGTGGGACAGTTCAATAGAATACTCAAAGGAGTTGCACCGGAGCCAAGGGGCACTTGCAGAAATCTCATGCTCAAAAGGACCTAGAAATAGCAAGTAAAGTATTTCCCATGAAAGCAATAAGTAATGCACTTATTAAACGTTTGCTGCAAGAGATTTGGACAAGACAGTGAAATACTTGGAGAATATAGTCATCATGTTTGGACGAAGAATAGTTCTGCACATCCCGTCTAAAAGGTTTGCAGGTGGCAACGTCATGTGAGCCAAGGAAACCCTGGTTTTAGAAAAAGAAAGTAAAACTGCTAGAGTAGCTCAGTCAATTACTGGACTTGTAATCAGGTAAAAACTGTGGAGGGAACTCAAGATCAGACACCATTAAAAGGATCCCTTGGAGATTTTAAAACCGGTTGTCGGGGAAACTGAGTCGAATTACACCTGAGCAAATCATGTGACTATTTTCTCCATACAGGAGACATTGGAAGTTTTCCAATACCAAAAAGGCTTCTGCACCAAGTATTTAATACATTTATGTAACAGTTTTTAATATTTTTTCAAATTTTGTACCTTAAACTTAATTTGTGGACTAATTTATTTTGATTTCTTTGTATGTGTGGATTAGATGGGTTGTTGGTGAGAACTGGTGTGAATTTTATGGCCTCATTATAAATATTTAAATTCAGATAACTGTTAACTTGTTCAATACCTATTTTACCTGCTGTATGTTTGCTACCCAATTAAGCACTTGCTTGGCTATGCCATGTACTGTACTTCCTGTATTACTGTGAATTTAATCTGCTCTGTATCTTGTAATTACCATTGAGGCTGGGTACCTTTCTGATGCATGGCGCTCTGAGTGAAGTTTTTTAGTTAATGCGTTGAATTAAATTAGGCAGCGCAATGCCTCATTCACATGTTGTGAAGTGAACTTTCAGCAGCTGTTAGGTAAAATTTCGTAGATGTTAAGTAGACTTTCAGCAGATGTAAAGTTGACTGGCGGCTGTTAGGAAAACTTTTAGAACCTGTTAGGTGGACCTTCAGTAGCTGTTAGGTTGGTTTAGTTTAGGTTAGGTTTGATTAGTTGTCAGCTAGACCAAGAGTAGCTGTTAGTTTCTTTTTTTGATTAGTTGTTGGATGGTCTCAAAGTAGCTTTTAGGTTGACTCCAAGTAGGTTTTACCGTTACTACTGTAGCTGGTAGCTTTACCTTGTTTCTGAGTTGCTATTATTGTGGTTCCAAGCAGCTGTTAGCTTGACCCAAAATAGCTTTTTAGTTTGACTAAGGCCCTGGTTACATGACAACGATCCATCGAAAACAGGATCGAGCTTCATGCACAGAACACTGGGAGCAACGTGAAATCTGTGTAATTTTCCTCCCAAACCAGTAGGAGGCGTATGCTCTTTAAAAGTAAGCAACATGCACAAACACTTCCTGTTTAGAAACTGGGCTAAAACATGAGCACCTTGAGGGAGAATGGTTGTTAGATTCAAAAATCTATCAACACAACTAAGTACTCTGCCACCAACCATTGTTATTGTTGATGTCTTTGTCTTCTGTGGGTTTTAAACTGGTCGGCATCCATTATGCTGTACGCATGCGCATTAATTTCTACTTAAAGCAGTTATACTGCACATGTGCCAGGCCTTACCTACGCTGTAAGGTTCAGTTTTTTTCTTTCTTCATGAAAACAGGAAAAGTGTTTTCATTTATTTCATGTATTACATTTATAATCTGCTTTCTTTGTCCTGAGCTGTCACAGTTTCCCATAGTATGACTTTCAAATGTTTTTCTTGATTCTGGTGTAAAAATGACCATAAGTAAAAAAAGAAAACCCTCAAAACTCTAATGTTTCTTCCTACTGTTGGCAAGTTTGAAAAGGAAACACTGCAGTGGTGACAGTCTCTTTCCATGGAGAACAATCTGTTTACCACTGAACACAAGGGAACAAAAAAACTGACAAGCAGTAAAAGGAAGTTTGATTTGTAGATTTTATGAGTCAGTGCATTTTAAGTGAATCTTTGCACCTGTGTGGAAGGCAAGTCCTGATCAGAATGTTACCTAGTGGAAAGTGGAAACTTTCATTGTTTCTTTCTCTGTTCCTGCTGCAGATCTGTATAATTCCTTAATTTTGCTAAACTAATTAGCCGTTAACTTGATCAATAATCAACTCTTTATTTGGTATTTTGATACACTTCAAATATATGTGTGAGTGTGTATGAGTGTTAATCCGACCAATATTGTTAATATGTTGTTCTCATACTCTATTAGCTGCTGTTGACAGCTGATGATTGATCTTCTCATCAGTTTTCCCTCCAACACCCTGCAGTGACTGTTTGTGCATGCGTGAGTGAAAGTGAGAGATCCGCAAGTGTTTGTGTGTCCTTAAACCTCACTTCACTTTTCATTTCACCCAAAAACGTTTGCGTTCTTGCTGTTTAAGGTGTAGATTTATGAAAACACAATGATAAAAATACTTAAATATAGGCTTTGTTCAAAATGTTTTTGACTTTTTCCAGGTTGTGGCAGCATTTGGAGATTGTATAGAAGGATCTTTAGAACCAAGGACTGATAAGGCAGACAGCCAAAATAAATAACTGGTATTTAGGAAAAACAAGACAAACAAGCTCAAATAAAATGAGCAGGAAAACAGCAAAAGCGAAATACCACATGAATTAGATATACTACAACCAAAATAAGATGCAAATCTATCCTAACAGAAGCATGACTACATACATTTAACAAAAAAATAGAAAATCTTAGAAGAGATTTTAAAGAGCGCCGATCCAGCTACATCTTGAAAATCAAACACATCCCATTTTCCTTCTCTTTTTCCTTTCCATCTGAGCCCTTCTAAAGTCAAAGTCCTCTATATTCTGGTACATGCAAAAGACATAGAATAGAGAGATTAATTTCTCAGGGCAACAGTCTTTACAAAAGCATAAACAAAAGACAGAGAAAAATGGATAAGAATATATATTTACAGTAGAATAAAATAGTAAATATAAACAAATCTAGGAAAAATATGAACCTGTAGAGTGCTCAAAATATAACAATTACATAAAACAGTAAAAAAATAACATAAAGTCCAAGGATACCATAATAAGACACAGCAGAAACAGCTGTATAATACAAACAAATGGTTGTACGGTTCTGTGCAAATATGCCCATTACCTTTCAACATTTTCACATTTGTCAAGTTACAAATAAGAACTTTAATGTATTTAATTGATAGTGGAGTAGTAGTAGGTAGTGGAGAACTGTGAAGTAGAAAGAAATGGTTTTCAATAGTTTTCTACAAATAAAAAGCACAAAAATGCAGCGTGCATTTCTATTCGGGTGCCGTTACTCGGTTTTTACTCTAATTTAATCTCAGTGTGATCTCAGCTGTTCTGTGAAGGCCTCAGAGGTTCTTTAGAGAACATCAGTGAACAAACAGCATCATGAAGACCAAGGAACACAGCAGACAGGTAAGGTACCTTGAAGCCAGTGGCGATTGCTCTAAGACTGCAAGGGAAGCTCAGCTTCCCCAAAAATGTCAAAAAAATAAGTGATCAAATATATACTGTTGTATGTACATGTCATTGACTAAATATCAGAATCAGAATCAGAATCAGCTTTATTGCCAAGTTTGTACATACAAACAAGGAATTTGACTCCGGTACACTTTGCTCTTTGGTTTTTGTTTTTGCACTACAGAATATACATATTTACAATGTACAATATACACATATATAAATAAAAAGGTGCATTTGCAACATCTGTATGCTGTTGTTTTGTATTTTATTGAATCTTCAACAGAGAAACAGTCTGGGGGAAGAAACTGTCTCTGTGGCGGCTGGTTTTTGTGTAGCGTCGGCCTGAAGGCAGAACTCTAAACAGTTTATGTGCAGGGTGTGTGGGGTCTGCAGAGATTTTAGCAGCTCTTTTCCTGACCCTAGAGCTGTATAAGTCCTGGATGGAGGGAAGGTCAGCCCTGATGATTCTCTCTGCAGTCCTGATTATTCGTTGCAGTCTGGACCTGTCCTGTTTTGTGGATGAACCGAACCACACGGAGATGGATGAAGACAGGACAGACTGAATGATGGCAGTGTAGAAGATGACCAGCAACTCCTGTGGAAGGTTGTACTACTTGAGTTGCCTCAGGAAGTACAGTCTCTGCTGGGCCTTCTTTCGAACAGTGTCTATGTGTGAAGACCATCTCAGGTCCTCAGAGATGGTGGTTCCTAAGAACCTGAAGTGATCCACAGCCGACACGGTGTTGTTGAGGATGGTGGGGGGTGTATGGAGGTGGTGTTTTCCGAAAGTCCACTACCATCTCCACAGTCTTGAGTGGGTTTAGTTCCAGGCAGTTCTGACTACACCAGTGTACCAGCCGATCCACCTCCTGTCTGTATGCAGACTCATCACCGTCCTGGATCAGTCCAATGACAGTGGTGTCATCTGCAAACTTCAGGAGTTTCACGGACGAGTCCGCTGAGGTGCAGTCATTTGTGTACAGGGAGAAGAGGAGTGGGGATAGAACACACCCCTGGGGGGCACCAGTACTTATTGATCCGGTTCGGGAGAAGATGCTCCCCAGTCTCACCTGCTGCTGTCGGTCCGTCAGGAAGCTGTTGATCCACTGACACGTGGAGGCTGGGATGTTGAGCTGGGTGAGCTTCTGGTGGAGGATGTCTGGTATGATGGTGTAGAAGGCCGAGCTGAAGTCTACAAACAGGATCCTGGCGTAGGTCCCTGGGTGATCGAGGTGTTGCAGGATGAAGTGTAGACCCAAGTTAACAGCATCATCTGCCGACCTGTTTGCTCGGTAAGCAAACTGCAGGGGGTCCAGTAGAGGGCCTGTTATGTCTTTCAGGTGCTTCAACACCAGCCGCTCAAAGGATTTCATGACCACAGACGTCAGGGCTACAGGCCTGTAGTCATTTAATCCTAGGATGGTGGGTTTCTTGGGCACTGGGATGATGGTGGATCGTTTGAAGCAGGAGGGGACCTCACACTTCTCCAGTGACTTGTTGAAGATCCGGGTGAAGATTGGAGCGAGTTGATTTGCACAGGCTTTTAGGCATGATGGGGAGACGTTATCAGGTCCTCCAGCTTTCTTTGTTTTCATGCGCTGAAAGAGCCTGTTTACATCATCCTCAGAGATCTTTAGTGCAGGCAGAGGATCTAAAGGTAGGGGGTTGGTTGCTTTGCTGGTCGAACCTGTTCCTGAATGGGATGTGGAGGAGTTGGTTTGAGGTGTGAATGGCTTCTTGTCATGTCTGCAGTAGAAGCCATTCAGACGGTTGGCCAGGCGAGGACTTTGTTCAGGAAGGGTGGTGGGGCTTCTGTATGCAGTCAGGTTTCTCAGACCAGTCCATACAGCCGAAGTGTCACCAGTAGAAAGGCTGTTTTTCAGCTTCTCACTATAGCTTCTCTTGGCTGCTTTGATCTCCTTTGTTAGTCTGTTCCTGGCCTGCCTGTACCGCACCCAATCTCCACTGCTGTGAGCTTCTTCCTTGTCCCTGCGCAGATTCCTGAGGTGTGGAGTGAACCATGGCTTGTTGTTCCCAAAGGTGCAGAAGGTCTTGGTCTGCACACTCATGTTCTCACAGAAACTGATGTATGATGTCACCACATCAGTTAGTTCGTTTAAATCCTTGGCTGAGGTTTCAAAAACAGTCCAGTCTGTGCATTCAAAGCAGGCCTGTAGCATCTGCTTCGATTCTTCAGTCCACTTTTTAACAGTGTGAACCACGGGTTTGGAAGCTCTTAGTTTCTGTCTGTAAGTTGGGATGAGGTGGATAAGGCAATGATCCTAAAATCCCAGAGCAGCCCTGGTAACAGCATGATATGAGTCCTTTAAAGCTGTGTAACAGTGGTCCAGTGTGTTTTTGTCTCTGGTGGGACACTTAGTATGCTGTCTGTATTTTGGGAGCTCATTAGCGAGATCTGCGCTGTTAAAATCTCCCAGTATTATGATGAAAGAGTCAGGGTGTTTTTTCTCCACGTCTGTAATCAGCTCAGCAAGATGTTTTTCCGCAGCAGAAGTGCAGCCATGCGGAGGAAAATATGAGCCGATTATTATGAACGAGGAAAACTCTCTCGGTGAGTAAAACGGTTTACAGATTATGGAAAATGACTCCAGATCCGGACTACATGTTTTCCTCAGCACTTTTATGTCTCTGCACCAACCTTGGTTTATATAAAAGCAGATTCCGCCTCCTCGCTTCTTCCCTGATAGCTCCGCGCTGCGATCCGCTCTGAACAGCTGGAAGTCCGGTATCAGCAGTGCGCGGTCCGGGATGTTGTCACTCAGCCATGTCTCGGTAAAGCAGAGAACCACTGATCTGCGGAGGTCCGAGTTTTTACCGGTGAGAAGAAGTAGCTCGTCCATCTTGTTGCTTAGAGAGCGGACATTTGCCAGATGTATTGAAGGCAGTGGTGTGCGAAGTCCTCTTTTGCGGAGCTTTACCAGGGCGCCAGCACGCTTTCCCCTCCGACGCCTCCGGCGCAGTATCCCGTAGAGTGCCGCCGCTCCGCTTGCCAGAAGCTCAGTGAACATCGGATCAATGAAGGATGGTGAAAAAATCCCAAGAGAGGACTCTCTGATGTTGAGAAGTTCCTCTCTACTGAATGAGACCACCGAATTGTGGCCCGAGACCACAGTACTGTGGCTCGAAAAACATATAAACACACAAAATAAAAAAACAAGGAGAGAGCGAAGCTCCAAGGCTGCCATCGTCGGCGCCATCTTGTAGCCATCTATGCGCTACAACGTGCTCCACGTTGGTTCAGAATCAGATTCTTATCACTGGTAACTACGCGGCTTTCCTCTCACTCATTCCCGCAGCTTCACAGTGTTTTAAACAGTGAGTTCAATAGCGAAGCAAAAATGCTGGGCTTTGTCCCGCCCATCGGACGCTCAGCGTCTCTGGAGGTCTATGGGGCAGTGGGCCAGCCCTGGCTTGATGATTGGATGATCTGTCTGAGGCTGAATCCCTTTTTGATGGACAGCGAAATGAGCGAATCAGCGATCTTGAAATTGAGCTTCCCCTCCTTGAAAGACCAGCATCCGCCACTGCTTGAAGCACGGTTAGTTTTGAACATCGGTCTGCTGCAGAAAATCACAATAAAACACATTGAAATGTGTGCTTGCCACATGACAAAATGTACCCCCCGAAGATAATGTAAAACCGTTGCTCTGGGTTTAGAGTTGAAGATCCTCTGGTACCTTTAGGAGCTTCTGTCAGTAAAGAAAAGAAGCAGAACTTCTAAAACTTTTCAACAGCTTTCAAAGGTTGTGGGGAGTCCAGTCTTCTTCTAACTAAAACAGTTGTTATGACAACAGCAGGATGTGGACGGCATGAACCAGGCACTACTAAAACACTTCTCTCTGTCGTGGTCTGGGTTGTGGGTTTCAGTATTTTGTGCAAGCAACATTGTTTTCAGTTCCTAGATGGTGCTGGAGTTCTCAGGTGCGCTGGGGGACAGGTGCGACTTATTCTGCTGATTGCATGGTGGAGTATTTAAGCAGGAGGCTGCCAGCATTTCGACACGAGAGTGTTTGCCTCTAGTGGTAACGAACTCAGCCACCTCTAGTCCAAGCTTCGTTTTTGTGCTCTAAGTAACTTTGTTTATGCTCCCTCACAGGCTGAACCCTGATTCTTGGATTTGCCTCGCTGAACACAGACTTTGATCTCAGAAGTTTTGTTGGTCAAGACTTCCTACGTTTTGAGGACTTCGTTTCCTAAACTCCTGACTTCAACTGCACTCCGCTCAAGCTGGCAGTTTCCTGCTTCCTCTGTTTCCTGGATCAAGACATAAGCGTACCCTGTCCACCCTCCAACATAAGCATCTGCATCTTGGATTACTTCATGGTTTTTCCAGTCTCCCTCAAACGGCACCAGAAGAAACATCCGAACGAACTCTATTCCGTAAACCGAGACCCCGAATCCCTCAACCCCTGGCGACCTGACTGCACCTACTTAGTAAGCCGTTCATCTGATTATCTTAGTTGTCTCTCGTTAGTTCGGCCTTATAATAGTTCTTGTCTCACCAGTTCTCTTCCCCTTCTTTCCATGCAGTTGGAGATTCACTCGTTTACGTTCCTGATTACTTGTTGCTCAATAGAACATCATTTTACTGAGTTTCGTTCTCCGGAGTGTACTTCTGTATGTGGGTCAGATCTATTCCGAAAACAATGACACTCTCAGCTGTTACTTCTAGTGTCAGTCTCTAATATTTATTCCCTTTTTTACTTTTGGTTTCCAAGTGTTACAAATGTGATGTATAGTTTTCTTTTAATTTTGGGGCCATTTAAATCAGTCAGTTGTTTGAGAGTAAATTTATGCTTATTTAAAGTCAGAGGAGCTTTGTAAGCCAGGATTAAAACTCGTCCCATCTGCAGACTTTGTGATTTAGGCTCATAAAACCAATTTTCTAACTTAGAAATCTCACCTGCTGCAGGTATGACTTTGCAGGGCTCCGTGTTTTATCGAGCAAACCTTCAGCAAGGCCTTGCAGGGCCTTGGGAAAGCCTTGGCAGGGTAACACAGCCAATAACTCACCACAGCTCTCCAACAACACTGTTAAGACTCAATTATTTTCTGACTCGGCTACGTCCCCAGCAGCGCTGGAGGAAACCTCAGAGTTGCTGCCATACAAGCCCAACTTTCAGCAGCTTAAAAACCTCTTCATTGCTGATCAATCCCCAGCTCCTGTCTTGGAAATTAAAGCCAAAACACTTTCAAGTTAGCAACCAGCTAACGAAGTTTTACGGCTAACGAAGCTGTTATCTCCATGAAAAAAGTTAAGCTATACATTGAAATGCATATCTGAGGAGATCGCAATTTCAAAGAGTCACTGTTGCTTATCCAATCACACAGCAGTCAGCCTCTCTCTCCCTCCTTTTTGTTCCTTTTTTCTCATTTTATCTCTACCTCTCACACTTTCCCTCGATCCCACTCCCCTCCTCCTCCTCCTCCTCTTTCCTTCTTCCGTCCTGTTACTTGCTCTCTCTCTGAAACAGATCCACGATTTGCTATCAGTGCCCCTCAAATCTGCTTTATCTCAGTTAAAGAGTGTTGATCCCTTTTCGCTCCAGAAACCACAGCGTCAAGCTTGGCAAAACACACACTCTCACGCACATTTTAATTAATACATAGATTTAAACTGCGATGCCTGCGTGGCGAAGTGATATACACCCCCGCTAGTTAAGTCTTTTTTTTATTGCTTAATCAATGTTGAAATTAATATGATTTAACTCCCGACCTCTCCTCACACACACACACACACACACACACACACATATACACACACGTGCATGTCCGCTGGGTTATTAATTATAACACTAATTAACCTACAGTAATGATTTGGCCCATGTGTTTGTGTGTGTTAACGCATGTGTCTTAGAAAGAGACAAAGAAATAACGTGTGAGCATTAATAAGTGTGTGTGTATGTGTGTGTGTGTGCATGTAAATATATGTTAATTTGATTCCCAGATATGATGGATTATAGCAGCTTATGATAACGACAGTGAAACTTCTCTTCAAAGCTCCCTGTTCGTTTCCATAATTCCGTTTGGCACTCGGATCAATATCGTTTTCCGAGGCAAATCTGAAATCCGAGCCTTTGTCCAGATGCTTTCCTTCTTCCTTTGCCATTTCCCTGTCCCCCATTGAGTTTTTATTAATTTAATTATTGTAGTTTTGAGGAAATGAAAACAGCCGCCCCCTCCTGGGGGCCCAGAGTGTCCCCCACGTGATCCCAGTAAACAAGCTTTGGTTTTGATTTATTCCACAGAAGGTAGTTTTCTTTGGTTCTTTTTTTCAGTGTTCCCAGTTTGGTATCAACTGTTTTACCGCAGTTCTGAAGAACTTAAGTGACAAGGTTGAATGCTGCACTCAAGGGCAATTTCTTCAAACACATATTTATTTTTTTGGAAAGCTTTGTCTTTCTTACTTCCACTAAAAAAAATGATTACATGGGTTTAGTGTTGTGAAAAAGTATTTGCACCCACACAGATTTCTTCTGTTTTGCCTTTTTTTGTTACACTTAAAAGTTTCAAATAAATTTGAATATCAGGCAAAAATTACTTGACTAAACACAAAAAGTAGAGAAAAGAAAACAACAAACCAACCTGGCCCAGTGTGAAAAAAATCACCATTCCCCTTTCAACATTGTGAATTTACTGTGATTAAACACATAATTTGGCAAGCTGTATTTAGTTTCACTAGTCAGACCTGTAGAATCAATAAAGTACTTAAATCGAACCTCTCTGATGACATGAAGTAGGCTAAAAGGTCTCAAAAAGCAACATATTAGGCCCCAATCTAAAGAAATTCAAGACATCACTCAGTCTGGAAAGGGTTACAGAACCACTTCTAAGGCTTTGTGACTTCTGTGAACAGCATACAAATGAAATCGCAAATGGAGAAAACACAGAAAACCCTCTTTGTGTCAGAAACTACTGGTTTGATGGACCAATGTGCAGACCAGAGCGTGGGATGTACATGGTGAGTAAAATGTTTTTTTAATAACAGAAATTGGTAACTTATACAGAGACGTAGGAACACGAAACATGGTCAAGATAACAAACATGGGCAGACTGAGCATGACAAACAGTAGGATCCAGTACAGAGCAATGAAAACCAGAGAGTATAAATATGGAGAGAGGGTGGAGAATAGACCAATGAACTAGAAGAGCTAATCAGATGGAATGTGGAACAGCTGGTAGAAGGAAAATGCAGAGCAACTAAAGGAGGGAGGCTAATTAACACAGATGAGCAGGGGCATAGATAAATCTAGGGAAGTAACATAAATATCTAAACACAAGAATGAACCATAAATCTAATCTAACAGAGAAGAAGAATAACAGCAATTAAACAGTGCAGAGAAACAGACAAGAAACACAAACACCTAACACATGCGGATCATGACACTCTGGGGCACCCAGCTTACCAAAATTATTTCGGGAGAACATAGAAGAGTCATCACAGAGGTAGCAAAATCATCCTGAACAACCTCTAAAGCACTACAGTCCACCCACTTGTTTCTGTTAATGTTGGTGTTTATGATTCAACAACAAGTAAGAGAGACTAGGCAAAAATGACCTTTGTTTTAAAATTAAATGATGCATTTGCAAAAATATAAAGATCCTTCACATTAATTGGTTAGATGTTATAAATAAATAAATGCATCTTTGTATTTGCAGAAGGATTATGTCACACCAAAGAATTTATAGAATTTCAGCCTTTCACATTGGTATCACTGGTACCGCAAGTATTGGCACCTCTAATATTTTCAGTTAAGTAAATACAAATAAAGGATTAGTTACTTCCTGTTTCCTGGGAACAAAATCAATGACACAGAGGCCCATTTTTCTTAGATAATCGCCTAAAATGGGAAAGACAAGGGAGCATGTCATCAGAGTAAGGAAGATGTTAGTTAAACTTTAGACAGATTGGAGACAAGTAACGCGTTACTTACCTAAACTAAGACTTCAACATCAGGAATCATGACAAGGCTGAACAATGAGGCAGCTTTAGCTAGCCACTGTGCACAGTGACGAAAATGGTAATTTAGTTGAATTCAAAAATACTTTGTAATCCCACAGGGAAATTAAATGTTGTAGCTCATATTATGCATATTATTAAAGTCCAAAAAAGATCTTAACATTTTTTCTGTGAGAGCTTATGCTGCTGCAGTTAAAGTATTTATTTAAATGTCAACAAATATGGAGTGTGCCATATTCATAAAAAATTTATAGGTCCAATTAGAAGTCTAATACCTGGATAAAATAGAGCAATAATAGAGAAATAAACAGGAAACAAAAGTGTTTGATAACTGTTTCCACTACCTGTAATGTGTAACAAACAGGCAATGGTGTCTAAACTGGCACGACCACAGCATAAAAAGCAGCAGGTGTTGGGCCGCAATGTGAATAAATCAAGACTTAAAGACACAGAAAGGTTCCGACACGGCAGGACTCCACTCATGGAGTCTTTTTTGCACTGAGGGGACGTTATAGGCAAAAGGATACGAGTGGTGCTCTGAAGATGGCAAACCGCTTTGTTTCCAGACAGAGTTCGATGAATATAAAAGAAAATGGCCAGTGAGTCCTGCTATAGTTTGTATAGGCATTCTATTGTTTAAATACATCTATTTTATTTTCACAGTATTTATTATCAGATATTTTTATCTTACATAGAAGTTGAAATATTTAACATATCAACAATGTTTGATTATTTCAAAACATTACCACACATTTCCAACCCTTTCTAACTGCATTGTATTTAGTTTTATTGAGAGTAAATCTTTCATTAACAGACTCACTTTTAGAGTGAGCTTTCATCTGGGAACATTTCAAAACACCTGCAATACTTTTTTCATTGGTTTTATGTATTAATGTAAAGATTATTGATCAGCATTTAAATCTTTGCGAGAGGGCCCATTTTAAGGAAGGACTGTGAGACTTGCTTATAGAAACTTGAATTAGTGTAAATGTATTTGAAAAGGTAAAAAAACTAGTTGCAGTGGCATCTGTAATTTCAGGTTAACCCATACACAGATGATGCCCTCATTAACATGACGATCCTTATTGCATAAATGTGATGCAGAGCCTCAGTTTGACACAACTCCTTCAGATAGGCAACATTTTTCCCATTGCAAGATTTTATCATCTCTTTTTCTTCCCTATTTCATTTGCTTCATCGCCATGAGACGTTCCACTGCATCCTGTGTCTTTACTCAGTTGTTTTTATTCTAATTTCATTAATGAAATGTTCTCACATTCTCTTTTTGTTTATGCTTCCCTTGCAAATGCACACATACATACACTCTAGCAGTGGTGCAGCATGACAGCCAGGCTGACAATAGGTGGCTGTCACAGTGATTGATGGCACTGATTATGTGTTAATAATTAAATAAACAGTAAAGAAAAATGCATTTAAGTACATTTCTCTATTGATAGGCTAAGCATACAAATGATCTGCATAAAGAAAAGGCAACAGTTAAAATCTTATTTTAAAATAATCTGGATGACTAATGTAACAACTGGTTTCTTCCATCCCTAGAGAGAAGAGGTCATTCATTGTTCCTGCAAGAGTTCAAAATCAACATATGTTCATGCTTAACTGATAAAGATCCTGATTGGCCTGGTAAAGTGATAAAACTGCAGGTAGACTAGCTGTAAAAACCAGTTGGGTAAAGAGATGTTTTCTTGCTCTGCATTTGTTGTTAAATACAAAGTTGTTTAGGCCTTAGCTTCTCTTCATAGCAGATATCCAGATAACAGACATTAGAATTACCCATAAAGGCGTGTTGTTCCTTACTATCCTAACACAAAACAAAGGTTTGCTCTCAGAAGTTTCGGACTGAACCCTATTTACATTTAACCTTAATACAAATTTTTTCAAATGTTTGCTAAGGGCTAACGGCCCATTTTGCTTCCTTTTTGTGCACGTAGATTCTAACGTCAAACATCACCACGCCCACAAGTTTTAAATGTCTTTACAACATGGCATGGAGGTTAGGCTATGTAGCCACTAGAGGGCAGTTTGGAGTTAGCTTCAGAGTTTCGAGGAAATTAGCAAACACGGCGACAGTGCAGGAAATTTTGATTGATGTATATTTAAAAAAAAAAAGACATAAAAGAGGCTCTGCATTAGACAGCGGTGGTTGATCTGTAGGTGTTTTGTTAGTGGTTTTGGTTCTCAGTTGTGTTCCTGTTTTCACCCTGTTCTTATCTTCTCAATGGTCTTGCTGTAATTAAGGTAATTTCTTTGTGTTCATTATTGTTAGGTCTTGCCATAATAGTTAATTTATTTAGGTTTAGTGTCTTATTTATGTTTTGTGTTCTGTTTCCTGTGTATACTCCGTCTCCCTGCTGTCCCTCTGCCTCAGCTGCTCCACATAGATCCCTGACTAAAACACCTGCATTCAATGTCATTGTCCACTCTTCCCTCAGTATATAAGCTCACTGGTTGTTATTTGGTATTGCTGGATTCTTCCATTGTCTCTGTCACTCGTTTCTTCCTCGTTGTACTACAAGCTTTTTTATCCATGCTCCATGTCTGGTTCTCCTCCTTCCTTGCTGTAAGTTTTTGTATTTTTGACAAAGTCACGATGCTACTTCCGAGTTTCAGTCTGCACGTTGGTCCCACAAACAACCATTAAAATACAACAGAGGTGGTCTGTTCGGGTATTAAATACATTGCGGTGTGTAGAAGAGCAGTTCTACTCTTTCTTTCATTGTCGTTGTCTTTGGTCCTTTCGCATTTGAAAACGCATCAATGATGCTGGACTAAAACATGCACAAAATAAACGCAGAAGCAGAACACTAGACTCCATCTGTATGCGTCTGTTTATTTACCGTTAAGAATTGGGTGTACCGGTTGTTTTTTTTCATAATTATAGGTAGATGACAACAATTAGGGCGATCTTGCCTTTCAAATTGAGGTTTCTCAGGGGACTGTCGAGGCTGCATTTGCTTTATGTCCTAAAGCAAGAGGTTAATTCCCAATCCCTGGCAAACAGTTAGAGCGTGCTGTCTCAACATTTTACATGTGGTGAAACTGTTTTTTTAGGACTGGAAACATATAGAGGTAAGTGCCCAGTCTATGACATCTCTTACATTGCAGATGTACTCGCCCTGGTCCCTTCTATGTCTGGTTCTGTTGGAGGTCTCTTTATTGTCACTGAGTTCGGTGATAGTGTAAAAGTTTTAAAAATTAATCACATCAATATCCCCACTGCGCCATTTTCTGGTTTTTGCGTTACTTTGATGCACAATCCTGTGGAAACAACTCATCAGGATGGAACCAACTTTCAAGTGTGTGCTTAAGAAAAAAATTAAAAGTTGAAAAGTTTTTGGTTGGAGAAAAAAGGTGGAAACAGTAAAAAGAGTATTTTAGTATAAACAGAAGGCAGGACACAACAGTAACCAACGGCAACCATCATCAATCAGAGTTTGAAGACATCGCTGCTGGCAAAGACGACAGAAACAGAGAGAGCAGGGAGCAATGGGATGAAGGGATGGGAATGCTGAGAGAATATGAGCTGAATATAAATAAAAAGAAGTGGGAGAGTGGATTTTTTTATTTATAAGAATGGCTGGGATAAAGTGATAGAAGAGGAGTGGAAAGAGGGAAACAAAGAATTGTTTTTTGGCCTCTTTAACTGTGTTAAAAAAGGAATTAGGACAATCACCAGTCACCTTGAGAGCTGTGCTGCAACTCTGATTCTCTCTTTTTACTCTCTTTCTCTTCCCTTTTTCTGTAAAACCAAAAAGTAGCACAATCAAGAGCATCAATACTATTGGAATCAATAGTAGGAGCAACTGATATACTTCTGAAATGATTGCAACTTAGAGACAACTAAGTCTAACCTAGAAAAACACCCCAGAAATATATTTAATGTATCTAATTCCAAATCCAAGTTTGTATTAAGCCTAAAACTAAACATCGAGTAGAGTCACCTGAAGCAGTCATTCAGAAGAAACCCAACCTAAACACCTAATAAAAAAATTGTAGTAATATTACTCTGTACAAAACCGGTACGCCTGTACGCTGACTGATGTTTGTCGAGCCTACTGACAAAGTTTTCAATGACATAAAGAGTACTGTCTTTGAGGTCACCTCATTTGTTCACCCTGAACACATAACTGTATTTAAAGGGTGCTCTGTTTAAAGTTTAGTGGTGAAAAGTGATGATCAAATAAGTGGACAACCTTAAGAATGAGTGGTCACACTTAGTAGTAAAATGTGAAATATGTGCTGAGTGATCAAATCGGTTACTTGTTCTGCGTGCAAACAAACATGTAGCTTATAGTCTTGGTAAAAAGAATGTACACTCCCATAAAAATTTAGGGTTGTATTTTTGTACATTTATATACAGGTGTATTAAGTTTTTCCTCCTATTTTTTCTAGTCCTAAAATGTGTTATACATTTTGTTTTTCTGTTTCAAAAAGGTCAACTGAGCAAAGCTGGTGCTTTAGTTTTAATAATTTTACTTACAAATACTCACAGATATATGTGGTGGCTTTTTCTGAGCATATAAATTCATCTTAATTCTTACTTTACCAGGGTTGCAAAGGTACTGTTATTCATGCTGAACTGTCAAAGTAAAGATGTCAAAATCTAGTTCATGCAATTGAAGGAAGAATGTGTTACTCAGTTACAGAAATATACATTCAGGATTTCTTTTTACTGTTTTTTGTGTTAAATGTTTGAAAAATGAGTAGATACAAGCTAAACATTCCACACCAAAGCGTTTGTTGTTTCAGGACCTGTCTCTTTGATATCATTTGTAGTGTAAAACGATTTTGAGTTCTATGTGATCTACAGAAATGGTGGAGAATGAGCACATATGGAAAGGTAGAATCTGTATTTCTGTGGGACAAATCAGTTTATAACCAAAATTGCCAAAAATACACAATTCCTCTTTGCAGCTATCTCAATGAGACGAGTACCTCCCTTAATCACAAAACAGTCCCAAAAATATATTATTTACCACAAGGATTTTTTTTTGTCTTTTACCAAAATGTTTTAATTTCAATAAAATTTTTAAATCAGAAATAGATCATTTAAGTAAATATTGTCATGATCCTTTTGTGTATTGGTTTTTATTTGTGTGTACTCTCTGATCATTCCTGGATCGGTAAGGTCTTGCCATATAAGTTCATTCCTTTGTGTTGAGTTTATTACTTGTGTTCTGTTCTCTTTACATTTTGATTTAGACTATCGTGTTGGTATTAGGTTGTTTTCCCTTTTGGTCTATAGACCTTTGTGTTATGTTCAGCTGTGTTTTAATTACCTCAGTTCCTCCTGCCCAGCACTCTCCCCCAGCTTTTCTGCATCCCTCTAATTGACTCACCTGGTTTCAGTGTTTCTCTTTGGTATTTAAGATCCTTCATTTCAATGATAACTGCTGGTTTCTTCTGTTGCGTCCACCCTAGTCCCATGTCCTACTGTCCTTGAGCCTACCGGTTTGGTTGACATGTCTGCATTCTGGTCATGCTCCTACAACGTAACCCATGACACATACAGAATGCAGTTTTCCAATGACTCTTCATTAAGTGAAGCAAAGCTATCCAAATCAACCTGCCCCTATGTGTATGTATCATGCACCCCCTTGTTACATCATGAAGTAACCATGATTAACCACATTTTATTTAGGGTTCAACTTCACTAGCCACACCCAGGCTATTGGTTACTGCCAGACCTACAGAATCAAGAAGTCACTTAAAAAGAATATGTCTGACAACATGAAGTTGGCTAAAAGATCTATGAAAGCTACAGAAGTGGAGAGGGTTACAAAGCCATTTATAAGGCTTTGGGACTCCAGCAAACCACAGTGCCAGTCATTATCCACAAATGGAGCACACATGGAACACCAGCAAACCTTTTCTCGTAGTGGCTGGCCTACTATGATTACTCTAAGAACAAATCAACAGCTCATCCTAGAGGTCACAAAGGAACCCAGAACAACTTCTAAGGGACTGGGCGGAAAGGGCATCCATGGGTTCCAAGACGGTAACTAATGCTCATGTCTTGCACTCTTGATGATTCCCATGACTTTTAGAATTATTTCCTGTGTACTGACGAGACTTAAGTTCAAACATTTTGCAAAGGGGTGCAACAGTCAAATATGGTCATGGTAATGTGATGGTCTAGGGTCCTTTTGCTTTTCAGGACCTTAAGAACTTGCTGTGCTGTAATTAATAAAACCATGAATTGTGCTGTGTACCAGAAAACCATGAAGAAGGATGTCCAGCCATCAGTTTGACATTAAGCTTAAGAACACTTATGATCCAAAGGTCATTTGCAAGTCCACTTCTAAATGCTTCAGAAAAACAAAATGGAGGATTTGAAGTGGTCTAGTCAAAGTTAAATCGGATTTAGATACTGTGATACGACTTTAAATAATCCTTTCATTATTAAAAACCTACCGATAAATCTGAATTAAAATTATTTTTCATAGAGTGGACCACAATTCCTCCATAGAGATGTAAGGTTATGGCAGACATACAAGCAACAGAAATCTGTGAGTAAAAATTTTTTGGTCCTTTAGCTGCAAAGACCATCCCATCTTTACCTCTGGCCATTCATATATATTACCGGTCAAGCTGGCCATGCCATGCACAGATGTGAGCTTTTATAAATGAAGCCTTCATCATTGGATCACAGTTGGAATCGGAGTGGAACCCAGCAGGGTCTATATAGAGCAGCCACACCATCTCTGTGATGGGCATCTCCCATTCTAAAGCGTGAAACATATAGACTGTGTGTGATGCTAATCAAAACATATGCCTCTTTTAATTTTAACTCTGGATGGTCGCTCCTGCACAGGGTAAGGGAGGCAAGGGACAACACAAACATCCCAGGACCATGACAAATAAACATTTGCAATTACACCTAAGGGCAATTCTGAGTAACCAGTTTACCTTACGGTCATGTTTTTGGACTGTATGAGGAAGCCAGAGAACCCACGCATGCATTGGGGTTCTCCGTTTTAATGTTTGCGTGTTGTATGCAAACTCCACGCAGAAAGACCCTAAACTCGGATTTGAACCCAGGACCTTCTTGCTGCCAGGCAACATTTGTCTATGCTGCCTCAAATGGAAGAAGGAGGCCATTATAAGGAGAAATACAGATGGTGGATTATTATTAGGTATTTATTAAAGGATTTATTTAGCCCCAAATAATTATTTATTTTTGAAACTAAAGATCACCTTTAGTAAACTTAACATTTACAATGATCTCTTTATGTTTTTAATTGTGTAACTTATTAAGTAGTCAAACAGTTGTGTTTAACTTCCCACTATTAGAAAAATGACAAAACCAAGAAAGCATATACAGCATATTCAATAAATCTGAATATTATTGAAAAGTTCATTTATTTCAATAAGTAATTCACTGAGTAAAACGCATTTTATAGATGAATTACACACAGAGTGGTGTTTTCAAGCCTTTATTTCTGTAAATTATGATGATTTTCATAAAACTAATAAAGACATTTAGGATTAGAATATTACATCGGACCAATAAAATAATTTTAATGTTTGTTAGGCACTTGCAGCCTTATTTTTCCAAAGTAAGTTGACAGGAAATAGTGTGGAGAGAGGGGGGAAGGGGGCATGCAGTAAACGTCTACAGGCTGGGACTCGAACCCGTGATAGTCTGCGTCGAGCACTTAGGCGTCCAGACATGAGTCGTGTGCTTAAAACCTCCCTACACCACCAGCGCCGCGCCCAAATAAAATATGTTAATACTGAAATGTGGGCTTAAAAATATGTTTAATACCTGCTTAAAAGTTGTTCTTTTCAAAAGGTACTTTTAATCTGACAAACGAGCCTCATCGGAACACATATTCTAATTTATTGAATGTGACTCTACTTTAAATAATAAAACATCTATTAGGTTTGAACACATTTCACTAAAGAATCTGCAGACTGTCCTCAGCTGTTTTCTGGAGCATTTTATTGTGAAGAGAAGCAGGTTATGTGAAGTTAAATGATGCAACACACCCAAAATGATGCTTCCTCAGTTCCTTCAGAGGTCAGCCTGGACGAGGTTGATACAAGGCAAGGCTCATCAAATTTAGATAATAAAATGGCTAAGCACTGATTTATGGAATTTATGTGATTAAATCGACTTATTTTACTGAAATGTGGACAAATTACTAAATATGGGATAGAAATTTCCCCACTGTCTGACTGGCACCCTGATTTCCGTTCCCCTTAAGTCTGTTATCAGTCTTTTTCCTCTCATTCATTTCTCTCTGTCTCTCTCTTCTCCATCCTCCTCCTAAACTCTGTTCTTTCTGGATGAGCAGGTTTTATGAGCTGAGTGATAAAGAGAAGGGGAATGAAGGGCAGAGAGGGAAGGAGAGGTGGAGGACAGACGGGGACGGAGATAAAAAAAAACAAGTTAAAGAGATGAGGAACAGACTGAACTTAAAACAGTGTTGAGATCTGGCTTTATTACAACAGACTGGAAATTACCCAACATTTTTTATGCTATGAAATGTCTCTGTCTCAAGGTTCATGTCTGACTTGAAACTTTGAGTGTGAAAGAGAAAAACCGGTAGACAGGAATTAATCAAGACAGCGTCTGTAATAGCGCAGAATAAAAGGTTTACATTTTCCATACTAAATTAAACCTTTTCAGACTCTTTATTTATGCTTTTCTGTAATTTAAAAGCACATGTTATAAAGGTCTTTAACTGAGCCTCTAAAAAAAAACCATTTGCATTCTCATTAATGCACCAATATCAAATAATCCTTTCTAATAAACGTTGGTGTCACTGTTGCAAAATGTAAACAGCTGTCTGGTCTAATTTCAGTAATGTTGGGAAGGCTGAGGTTTGCTTGACTTTAGGTTGACAATTCTTGATGCTTCAAACTCTGCAGCAAACATGAAAAATTGCTATGGCCACTAGAGGGCAGTCACTAAAGCTGGGGCCACACTACACCAGTCAGGGAAAGTCTGCGCTAGCTGTGGACAGTCAGCACAAAAATCTGTTGTGTGAGATCGGGTGAAGAATGGGGTCTCCAAGTGTGTGAGGGGAACCAACGCAACTTCAGTCGCTGTTAAACAAACAGCTTTTTGAGGGAGATCTGGTTGTGTAAACTGATCACCAACCCAACAGTAACTGCTGACAAAAACAAGGAATTTCCCCACTAAAACAAAGCTGATTTTAAAACTTTACTGATTGTTTTAAAACTTTATTTGTAACGTGATGAACATAAATGCACAACAGCACTGGGCATGATACAAACGATCAACTAACTAACTACAATCATGAAGTGATAAAAACAAACAAAAAACAACAGAGTGATGCTCAGATATTAAGACTAAAATACAGTAAATATTGAAGGGTATTAATGAAATGAACCAAATAATTTACTCTTTGAGTTTACTTGCTGAATGGCTGCTGGGAGGTATTTTGTCTTGTGAAGAAGCTAGAAAGAGGCCATATCAGGTCGAAAATGAATTCATAATTTTAATAAAAACTTTTATCTTTTTACTCCATATCAGGCCAATTTTTATTTACTTGGGGTGACAGTGGCTACGTTGGTAGAGGTTCTTCCTGTAACCAGTGGGTCGCCAGTTTGAACCCCCGCTCTGTCTGTCTCAGTCTGTTTTAAATGACTGGACCTTCTCTCTTATCTATTGTTATCTTAAATATATTTCACTAAACATTCTGATTTTCACGTTCACATTGTTAACAGAACAGCGCAACAAAGCTTTTAATGAAAGAGTAAAAAACATTACACATTTAAACATTTGTGCCTTCATTAGAAAATAGTTGGCAGATTAAATTATTGGTCTCCTAGTAATGCTGCAGTAGACTCTGTAGCTGATGTGCAACTATATAAGTGTGTTTAAACCTCCTCGTTTTTAATAAATCCAAAATCTCAACTAAATAGTGTCCTGTTGAACACATCAAGTAGTCTGTCTGCTGCAGCTGCATCTCCTGTACTATTCAGCAACAGTTAAATGTAATCTAGATCTGTCCTGGATGGATCCACTGAGGAAGGTTTTGCTACATCTGTCCACACGATTGCTCCAAAAGTCCATTTTTACTGTGCCAAAAATAGCTAAACCTTTAAACTTGTTTAAACTTCCATAGAGACAGAAAACAATGTGAACTGTATCTTCTAAACTGGTTCTAATTTTCATTTTAATGCAGTTTCACCACATATTTGACCTTCTCCAAAAGACACCCTTTTAGATAACCAACAGTATCTATAATTAAAAACTATCTTACAACCTTTTATAATTATGCTAAACAATTATTGAAGGCCGGGGCAGAGGAGAGGGAGGGGGGGCACTCACCACGATCACAATCTAGCCTAGGGCAGCTGTGTTCATAAATGCTCACAATAATTTTCAGATTTTTATTTGTAAAACTGTTTAAAACTAATTTTCCCTGTTCTTCTTAATCAGGTGCTACTTTGTGTTGGTTTGTCACGTAAACTCCTGATGAAATACATTGCAGTGTTTTGCAGTGTATTGTGACAAAATGTGGAAACGTTCCAGGGAAATTCGTATTTGTTGCTAGTCGCTGTAAGCATTGTATACTGGAGCATTTAAGCAATTAACTGATCCTCTAACATAGATGCTCTTTACATTTTGCATGGAAGGAGCCAATTATTTAATCAACACAAGCATCAACTGCTCTTCAAGAGTTTCAACATCTACAAATCTATTTTCCACGTGAGCGTGAAACAGGAGATTTTTATTGAACGTTTGAGATGTCCAGTGGGTTTTAATTTAGCCGATGATTGTTATAAAAGATAAAACAGCCTTCGTGGAAACAAAGCGTCGCTGTCACGCCGCTTGGCCCTGAGACGCTGGCGCTGCAGTTTGACACTTGGTAATTGTGTTGTTGAATTAGATCATTAAAGAACACAACTTTAGCCGACCGTCGTCAACATCAGCGCTCGAGGTGCAGCAGAGGATGATGGGAAAACCCCACAAACTCACAAACCCAAAGTGTCATCAAAAACTTACTGTAAATCAACACAAACTTGCTAACATGCACATAGTGTCATCTACAACACACACACACACAGACACACACACACACTGTAATGAAAGCTTCAGGCTGTTGTGTGTGAGATGGATGGTTTGACTTTAAGCTTGTATAAATAAAAGCTAAATAAATCCTGATGGCCTCGAGGGATGACTCACAAACAGCAGCAGTGTGTGTGTGTCTATGTGTGTGTGTGTGAAGGAGATGATCGTATAGAGGAATTTTAGACCAAACGTTTAAAGAGTCATACACACACTCAGCCTGGGGCTCTGTTTCCTTCATGTTTCTGTCCCAAAGTGAAGTAAAAACATTTCAAAAAGCCAGCAGACCAATGTCACCCAGTTGAAAATATTCACTCTTCTTTATTTCATCTAACTCACTGTTTTCCACCTCGCCACCTTCAATTTCCTGCATGTGGGGGGAACTAATGCTGTCTTAACGGGCTCTAACAATTTAGTATTTAAGTTCTTTTGTCAGTAGACACACAAGTTGTTGTCTCTGATGACATACCTGAGGTTCTAACACATAAATTATCTTTAAAATGGTACAGGTGTCCCAAACATTATTCAGTCTGTTTAAACTTCTGTTTGACATTTTTTTCCTGCTTTTTGCTCTGTGGATGCTGCTGAAGCCTTACCTTTTAACTTCTTCGTAGCTCAACCTACGAAGAATTTATGTACAGGTGCATCATTTATAGTCCATTTATTTCAGCAGCTCAAATCATTAAGTAAAACACAAGATATAGATGAATTACAGGCAGACTGATGTTTTCAAGCCTTTATTTTTGTTAATTACAATGATTTTCCGCTTACAGCTAATGAAACCATGATATTTAAAGGAGACATATCATGAACATTTTTTTTAGAAAATTTTATTGTGTACTCGGAGTCTGTAGGAGTGCATTAGTTGAATTTAATCTCTCCAGTTGCTGCGTAGATATCTTCATATTCTGTTTGGATCATATTTTCTTAATCCATTCAGTTTTCTCTGTCCTGTATTTTTTTTTTGAACTGTTACGTCACAGTATTTGCTGTGGAGCTACTAAACAAGGTCATGGACTTCTGACTAAACAATTTCACATATGCGCCATTTTTATTTCTTGCTGTTATTTTGCAGTCCAAGCTCGGTTCGGTTGTTGGGTGTATTAACCCACACAAATCATTACACTGTCCCCCCAGCATCAGAACCTCTTCAAACAGCCTGCTTAAATTTTATTTTTCATGGAAATGTTTCCAAATTCCTATTTCCCACTTCGAGGACGAGTCTGTTCAGCAACCTCCGCCAGTATCAAGAAAGATTTGCTGAAAAACTTCATCTGATTAAGGGGTCAATTCCTTCTGTCTATGGAAACGACAGACGCAGCAAAGCTGTAAGCTGCAAATAATGCAAAAATGACAACAAACTTTATTTTAGACATGAATTTATTGTGTGTTGATATATTCTCCAGGTCATTGTTCTGATTGCAGTGGCATCGTGTCTTCTTCTTATGTTAGAGCTGTGTGCTGCTTTTAGCTCCTTGAGGAAAGAACCATGATGCTTATTTTGAAGATTATTGTTACATAAACAATTTTGCATTGTTTGCCATTTTTGTCTGGTTTCTGCGCCACTAGATAATTGTATCTCTGTTATCAAACTACATAAATGGCCAAACAGGTTAAAGTGGAACGCTCTTTGACCTGGAGGGTGGCGGGTGTGAAGTGACTTAGTAGCATTTAAAGGAACGGCACCAAAATAAGTTGTTTTCATTCGGACCTCAAAACAGGGGTAAAAGAGGAGCCTCTGGAGCTAAAATAACAAGGAGTTCAGACCAAAGCATTGCAGTTCCACTTTATATAGACCACAACTGAATCATTTCGGTGTGAAAACGAAGGATTAGAATAGCACATTAGACAAAAAACCCCATTTAAATACAGAAATGTGGGCTTAATGAAACATATGTTTAATACTTGCTTGAAGGTGGTTTTTTTCAAAAGGTACTTTTGGGGTTAGTGTTGTGAGCTCAATAGCTATTTTTAGCTACTGAGCTCACAATAGCTAAAAACAGCTATCTGCACTGCACCGACCATATTTCACTTGTGTGAAAATTATAAACAGTGAGCTGATTTTATTCCAGTACTAATCTCTTTTTTAAAAACGTGATACAACATTTTAACTGGATGCACAAAGAAGCTACAATATCATAATTTCTCTAAAAATCTTTGTCAAGAACACATATATAATGGAGTTTAAACGAAAATTCAGAATGAAACACTCACCCTTGCCGTCTCCACCATCCAATGACTTCCCTGTGCGTCTCCCGGCCTTCCAATCAGCATCCTGTCTGCCTGATTCATCATCCAATCACCTTCCGACGTCTTGTTTTTAAAGGACCTTCGGCTGTGTTCCTCCTCGCTTTTCAGCTGAGATATAATAATGTAATTTCACATCATTAAAATGTTTCTAATTGCCAACCCTCTCTTTGCGAGTCTTTTAAGATTGAAATTTTATTTAAAAATGTTTTTTCTTACAAAAATCTCAAATGCATATGGACAAAGATGCAAAAAACAGCATAAATATATACACTATCCACAAAAAGTTGGTGATATTCGGCTTTCGGGTTAAATTTCAGGATGTGATCTTAATGTGACCTTCTCTAAACCTTTGAATGCACATGTCCAACTGTTGAATGTTTCAGTACTTTTTACACAATTTGCTGTTCTCTAACAAGGAGCATAACGACAAAACAGGTGTTTGATCCATGAATCGACCAATAAATTTCCTGATTCAATCAGAATTACCATTTAAACAGTCCTCTTCATCATGCTGTTCACATTTTGACATCATGAGACCAAGGCGAAACCTAACAATTGATCAACATTTTCTCGATATTGCGGCTCTTCAAACAGGATGTTCTCAGACGGAAGTGGCCACTGAGTTTAGATTGTCACAGACTGTCAGCAGATTGCAACAGAGATACAGAGAGATGGGAAGAGTCACAGAACGACATAGAAGTAGACGTCCTTTGGTCACATCCCACACTGATGACCAAGTGAACATTGCCTTGGTGACCGGATGATGAATGCCAGTCAACTCCAGGTACATTTAAGATGAGATGAGAAGCACCCAAGTGTCATGTCAGACCATTCAGAACCGTTTACATCAGCGTGGTCTGCATGTTAGTCGACCTGCAAGGGTACCTGCCCACACCACAAGGCAGAGGCAGCATCGTCTTGCATGTGCCAGGGAGCATTTACACTGGATGAGGGATCGGTGGACCTCAGTGCTGTTCTCTGATGAAAGTCCATTCACGTTGAGCAGGACTTTCATGATATAATATCACTGTAGCGTGAATGTTTTGTGAGTGATTGTATTTTAACTGTGGATAGGGTCTGAATATATGAGTTTAAAAAGTTTCTCTTTCCATAACATGTAAAGCAGATTTGTTGTTTATAACTTTGTCTTCGTCTACCATGGTTCATTTTCAATCCAAGTAACTTTCCTTGAACATAAATCAATGTCAGGTGGCCCTGTACATCCTGCAGCTGCCCTTAGAGATTCTGCACTGATAAATGACATTATTAACCCTCCGTGCTGTCGTTTATGTTCTTAAAGGGACAGCGTGATAAACAAAGACACCATTCAAGGAAAAGGATGCTGTACGCTAAAATAATGGCATAACAGAAGATTTTCATAAACAACTTCGTACAAAATTGGGTATTTTATTTAAATAAGAGGGAAGGGTGATGAGGACTTAAACTTCTGTCATTCAGAATCATTTATTTTAAATGACTGGTAGTTATATGCCTGTTAATTTGGACACAGCTGACATAAAATCATTTTTTTATAAGATCCAATCTGTTGTATTTTCCACCTTGCTGGTTTACAACACCCAGGATCTATCATAGAACAGCCTGGAGTTTCTGTCCTTCATAAATCTGAAATAAAAGAAGGGCTTTACTCTTATAGACAAAAAACCCCATTAATCCTAACATGAAACATACATAAATATAGGCATCAATCAGGACAGAATTAAGCAACTCAGTCAAACATCATAATGAAAGAATAAATAGTTTAAACTCTCTCTGCTAATTGATCAAATTGTGTTAATCTTTTAAGTTATCAAATCAAATGTGTAATTTTCCTACTGTATGAAATGAACTATAGAGTTATTTAGTAATACCTACACCAAGTTAAACCAAAATACTGACTGCTATAACTGGAGGAACCACTGAATTAGAAAAGGAAATATTTAAACATGTATCTTTTGGTAGTCCAGTTTCCTGTATTTTGAAATATTTCAAATATTCAGTACTGTGGACAAGTTTTATTACTATCTTTAAGGGCACATTCACACTGCTGGTCCAGTCCAGGGATCGATAAAACTGAGAAAATGCACATCCTCAGTTGGTTCAATTTGCTTTTACACAGAGGTTTATTAGAACGGACCAAACAAAGTCATGCAGTTGCAACAGATTGTTTTGGGGGCAGTATTGCACTGATCGAGAGCAAAAAAAAATCACGAAGAATAAAGTCCTTCTGAACTGGGTTTCTGTTGCTACTTTGGTTTTCAAATGTAGCTGTGCACCTGCACCTCCCCACTACTCGAGACACGAGACATCTTCAAACTCTTTAGTCTTTGGATTCGTGCTCTTACTTTGTTTTTCCTCTACTTCTTCTTCTACCCAAATGTGCGCTGCACTTGCTTTACATCTTCTCTTAATGCTTTTGGTACCCTGGCCTGGCAGGCATTCACACTGTAAGTGAACAGCTCCAGGGTCCGTATAAACCCCAAGACCGGCAGCTGTAACCGTGCCAGGGTATGGTTCTCTGGTCCATTTCAGGGCCCGGGATGGGTTCACACCAACATGATTCGCTCTGGAAACCGGACTCTGGCACGGTACAAAGCGTTGCAAGGGTTTGATGTGAACGCACCAGGTTTCTCTACATCCGGACTCTAAAATTCTTTTAAAAGGCATTTTCACTGAATATGTCGGGATCTGCCATCTTGGACTTTATTGTGGTTTTGTGTTTTCAGTTAGGTGTTTCTATTCCTTTGTGTTTAGTAGGTTAGTAGTTTTAGTGGTTTAGTAGTTTGTTTATTCCTTCTGTTTCCTGATAGTTTTGTTCTCTCTCCTGCCCCCTAGTTTTAGTAGTTCTTTTCTCCCTCGCCCATAGTTCCCTTGGTGGTTGCTTCCTCATTTATTTATTACTAAGAATGGTTTTCTCCCCTGATTATTATTATTCTAGTTCTCTTTGATTCTTTGGGTTTTCTAGTTTAGTTTCCCGCTTAGTGTTTCTGTGCTTGTTTATTGTTATTTGGTTATTTGTTCTTGCTGCACTCTTCTAGTTTATTAGTTCCTTTTCCCCGTTCCTCTCCTTGTCATTAGTTCCCCTTCAGGTATTATTTAGTCAGTGTTCGTTTCCCTTTATATTTGTAGTTCTTCCCAGCCTTATCCCTAGTTTAGTTCCCTGTGTTAGTCTCTATTGTTTCAGTTCCTTCTGATAGGTTAGCTTTTAGTTATTGTTTGCCGTTATACTTAGTTCCACTTATTTTGTTTGCATTGATTCTAGGTAATCGCTTTCTCTGCTTCCCTGCCAGTTAGTTCAGTCAGTATTTGTTTGGGTTTGTTTACTTCTCAGTTAGGTCTTCCTCTATGTCTTCTGATTACCTTGTTGGTTCTTATTTTCAAGGGTTGTTGTAGTTTTCTTAGATCTCTTTCTATTTTAGTAGAAATGTTTCTATTTGTTATTTAGTCCCTTCTCCCATGGTTTAGTTTTGTAATTAGTTTCACCTGTCCTTCAGCCTCCCTGCTAGCCATGTCACACCTGTCTCTAGTTCCATTGATGACCTGCCTATTGTTCCACACTCATTTCCCTCTGTATATTAGTTGGTCTGTTTTCTTTGTTCCCTGCTGGTTTGTTGCGTCAACTTCCCTATTGTTCTCGTTACTCTGTCAGACCTGGACTCCTGTAAACTCTTCTTTACACCCTGCCTGCCTGCCTTCTGTTAAGCCGGAGTTTTTCTTTAATAAATCATCGTTCTACTCGCCATGCCGTCTCCTCGCCTGCCTCTGCACTTTGGTCCACAAAAACCTCAGACTATGACGGAATAGTTCTTTTTTGTGACCTTAAAATCGACTCCCTCTTTAAGACACACTGGCCTTTACTAAGTCAAGCCCTCACCATGATAACACGCATTCACAACGCATCCTTAGACATATGAAGCGGACATCAGAGAAACAGCCACGGAGAACAGTACAGCGGTTATAACGGCTCACTGCTTGCATTTCACTCCTGCTCTCCAACTTATCACGGTGTAGCTGTGATTAGTTGGCTTCAGTCCCTCATGACACCTGGGTCGTTACAGAACTGACACCAAGATGGCCAGAAGGCATCTCAGGCCCGGCCTGGCTCACACTGTTCGGTTTCAAGAACCTTATGGGAACAGAGAAATCAGCCCAACAGTGAACGGACAACAAGTTGTGGCTCATTACTGGATTCGGACACTGAAAATCGTGGGAGGATTTGTTGCAGAGCTTTAAACCAGTGGTTGCTGCACATGTCACACTGACCACCGAATGTTAGCTACAATTCTTTCATAATGAAATATTTAGTCTAAGTCAATAATTACGCCCAGCCAAAGTTTTACTTTGGAATCTGGCTGCTTTTTCAAGCATTGAAAGGTGGGACAAAAGAAAAAAGAGTCTGGTCTAAAAAACTATCTGCATCAGATGAATAATATCTGAAAATCGTTTAGAAGACAAGGTAAAAGATAGCAAAGACTTGGAAAAAGACCTGAAAGAGATGCATCATCCTTCAGATGATTATCTGCTGTAGTCCACATTTTCTGCTGAAAGCTCTTTGGGAATCACCTAGTCTACACAGTAAACTTGTTTCTTTGCCAGGTTTTCAGACACAACACTCCCATGAAATTAGGAGTCTTCTTTTAAATCTGAATATTTTATTGGTCAGAGTTGAATTAACAACCAAACTGTCCTCTGAAAAAGTTCAGATACTGAACAAAAAACTTGTTAACCACAAAAACTTGTTAACCACAAAAATCACAGCAAAGTCTGACTGCTGGGAAATGAACCACAATAAGCGGGGAGACTGTAGTAATGTAATTCTGATACAGTGACACACTGAAATATATGGAAGCCTGTGTTTGGTTGTCAGGTCTTTTTTAAAACAGAAACATAACAAAGGGAAAAAAATGAACACTTTGGGGCTAAAAAAGCTGGAAGTGTAAATAAAATAAAGTTTTGAGGCAAGTAATGTGTTAATCATTTAGTAAAACCTTCTTTTGACTAAATCACTAAACTTCTTCAATAAAGCATTTAATATTTAGTGATATTCTGAACTCCAAATGAGAAAAATATCCCCTGCCTTAAGTTTTTGAATGATTGTATATTTTTTTTATTGTTTAAATACATTTTTACAAAAACTGCATTTGCTGTAAAAGTGGAAAATCTAACATTTGTTGAATCATCTTCCTCAGAGCGTCAGACTCATTTGGTTTAAGAGCATTTTCATTCTGACTTACGGTTGCTCTTCATCCGCCTTTCTGTATCTCATTCAGCCTCGTCTTCCTCTCTGTCTTTGACAGAGTCTGCTCCTCTTCTTCTATTTCTCCCTCCATGCCAAGAAGTCCAACTTCAAGTTCATACTGGTCATTATATCCCCACTGAGAGATATTCACCTCCACTAAGAGCTCATCTCTCTCTGTCTTTCTCTGAGTCCAGCTTCAGTTTGATCGTTATTAGTCCTAAGAGACAAATGATTACCCTCTGAATCTCCTTTTACTCCTGTTCTTTCTTTGTTTTACTTTTTTCTTCCTCTGAGCAGAGCCCCACCCTTCACCTGTTTCTCCTTTTCCTTCATGCCTGCAGCACACTGTTCTAGTGAGAGGTTAAGGTCTCTCATTATGGACGACTGCAGTTTGGGCTGTAACTTATTGGAAGTGGTATTATTTTCCAACTGCGATGGTTTTTAAAGATAAATTAAGTGCTCAAGTTTGAATTTATTGTCGATTCTTTCATGTCCACACAGGGTCAACATTTGACTTACTTTCAAATATACATTCACCTCCACTAAAATCTGGATAAATGCACTTTGGGGAGTTATATTTGTGACAATTAAGCTTCTCTGCTGACTATTTTTATTGGTCATATGTAACATGTATATAATCAGTATGGCTGAAAGAATAAGTAAAAAACAGCACTCCTAAAATGACTGAGATGAGACATCGCGCCCGCAGTCACAAAGATTCCTCTCAGAGAGCTACTTAACTTAACCTAAAAATCAGAATCATCAGGGCTGACCTTCTCTCTATCCAGGACTTGTACAGATCTAGGATCAGGAAAAGGTCAGCTAAAATCTCTGCAGACCCCACACACCCTGCACACAAACTGTTTAGGCTTTTACCTTCAGGTCGGGGCTACAGAGCGATGCTGAAACCAGCCACCACAGAGACAGTTTCTTCCCTCAGGCTGTTTCTCTGATGATCACTTGACAGTCAAGAGTTTCAGAACAACACAATGCATACCTGGACTGATCTCACATTATATTCTATTGTAAAGTCAATTATGTATATATGTACATTTAAAAAGATATTCTTTATAATTGAGAGCAAAGTGTACCGGAGTCAAATTCCTTGTTTGTCTGTACAAACTTGGCAATAAAGCTGATTGTGAATCTGATTCTGATAATCCTGCCAAGGACTCCTAGCTTCAGAGTGATTCTGTTTGCTGCTGAGAGCGACTCTGAGAGAGGAGACGACAGAACTTCCTATCTAGTGAGGAGTTGTGGTTGACACTGCTGCTCCATGTGACGCCGTCTTCTAAAGGCTGTGATTGGTTGTTACAAAAAAACAAAACAAATGTGCTCCTAGTAATTAATGGAGAGAAATGAACAGATGATAGAATTTACACTGGATTCAGAAATGTGTAAATCATGATGATGAAACTTAGCACAGCATCAAAATGTTTGAACGTAGCTTATTTTCGTGCTCATCATTATTTTGATTTGCTTCATATTATGTTTACTCGCTATGCTGGTCGTCTTCATACTGCATCTATTTCATATTAATTTCATATCATTAAAATTCAGCATTTTACTGTGATCTTCTTATATAATAAGGTTTAGTTTGGTAAAATGACAAAAACAAAACGGATAAAAAAAGGTAGAGAAAACTGTACTGAACAGAGGAGCAGAGCCTGCTGGTGGAGGAGAAGAGAGTAGATTTGGTCCTGGGATCACGGTGCGAACATTCAGGCATTCCCAGCAGATCAATGCGTCGTCCCTCTGCTTTCAGCTCCAGCCTGGAACGTGAGCAGCTCTGGTACCTGCTGCGTTCAGAAGCTAGAGAGGAGATAGCGGCACACCAAATAACTTTAAATAAATCTGTACTACAATCTTTGTAATTCTGTTCACGTTTTATTCATGGTTATTAATTGTTTCTATTATTTATTTATCTTTTCTAATATTAACTCACTAGAGGTGCACCTTTAACCTGTCCTGCTGCTGAAACTATTTAATTTCCCCCTAGGGGAATGATAAGGTTAATCTTATCTCTATATTAATAATGATATGATTGTTATAGAGGTTTACGTGCTCATTTACTTTACTGTTTAGGGGCTGGATCCCTACGCGATCGAACTGGTAGTGTTTTATTAATTCACTGTTTTTCATTGAATGGAGAATCTCTCTCCTTTCTCTCAGTCTTTCTACCATCTTCTCTGCTTAAGACACTCTTAGGCTCACTAAAAGTCCTCCTCACTACTTTCAACATTTCCTCACGTTATGAGCTCTCTTAAGGCGTAAGATGCTTCGTGAATAACTTTTATCTTACCGAGGGAAAAATTCTAAGACATAATCTTAGAATTTGAGAAATTGTAAGATTTTTCTCACAATGACGTCACTAGGAGCTACTTTTAGTCTGAGGATTCTTTGTGAATATGGGCCCGGTTTTTTAGGATTAACAAAGTGCAAATGTTTTACTTTTTTTATTTTTTATTCCGGACTAAGAAATATCAAACTGGTTTGAGCCTATAAAGGATAACTCTCGGTTTAACTAGTTTTGAACTTTTCCTTCAGTCTTATAATCTATCCGTCTGTGTTCGCTCATTTTTTCTATCCAGTCAGGGTTTCTCAGAGTAATGAGATTACACAGGATTATAAAACCCAGTCTGCCTGTAATCCACACCACTCAATCCCATTTCACTGTTAAAACACATGCTACTAATTCTCTTTGATGCCATGAGCTCTGGTTTTATTCTTCTGTAGCCTTTTCTCTGTTAATCCTCATCTTCCTCTTCATCTTCTATGGTATAAATCTCACAGGCTCATTTAGATTTCCCTGTTTTTAGCCTTAATTCTCTGTTCTGTTCAATTTTATTCTGTCTGGCAGTAAACTCATCTTTACAGAGGTGCAGCAGGGTAGGGTAAAATATAATTAAAAAGTTTAATTTAGTAATTCAGTTTAAAAGATCATTTATAGATTACACACAGATTGATACACCAACAGATAATGAAAACCCAAAATTCTGTTTCTCTGAAAATTTGAATATTACATTAAGGATTTTTAACACTGACATTTGAAGTTCTGGCCTACATAAGTATGGGGACGACTACTGACCTGAGAGATGTCCAACAAACAGTTACTGACACACTTCACAAAGAGGATACCCCACAAGAAGTCATTCCTAAAGATGCTTGCTGCTCACACTGCTATATTCAAGAATGTTAATGGAAAGTTGAGTGGAAGGAGAATGTGTGGGAGAAAAAGGTACACATGCAATAGTGATAACTGCAGAGGGGAAACATTTTATACTTCCCTGCTGACAAGTTTTATGGAGAGGTTAATTTAATTTTCCAGCAGGACTTGGCACCTTACCACACTGCCAAAAGTACCAATGTCTGCTATCACTGTGCTTGATTGGTCAAAAACATTACCTAACTTTAATTTCCTTAGCTTTAGGACATAATCTTTAGATTTAACAGGAATAAATGTTAAGATATATTACTCTGTAGTGTGTAATTGATATACAGTCATATTCAATAGATTAGAACATGCTCGCTTGTCAGATTAAATTGTTACTGTTTTTTATTGGTCTGATGTAATATTCTAATCGTTAATGTCATGTTTTAATCAGTGGTGAGAAGAAAACCATCATATTTAACGGAAATTACAGCTTTAAAACATCAGTCTGTGTGTAATTAATCTATATGTTTCACTCAGTGAACTGAGTTACTGAAACAAACTTTTCAATAATATTCTGATGTATTGAACATGACTGTAGTCAGTAGCTTTGGTAGTTTGTATTAGTATGAAAAATTATTACTTTCCAATCTTTATGTCCAATTCCAAAGTCTCCATCTTTACTCCCTTCTTTCCTTTTTCCCCTTTTCTTCTTCCTTTTGTTCCTGCCTTCCATCCTTTCTTCTCTTCTTTAATACATTTCATCAATCCTTCTTTTCGTCCCCCATTCATCTTTTTTGTGCTTCCTTTGTTCTTTTTAAATTTTGTTCTATATGCACTTTCTTCTACCTCTCCATCCATCCCTTTCTTCCAACTTTATTTCCCATTTTCCCTCTTCATCTTCCTTTTTTCTCTGTTTCTCATTCCTTCCTTCATTCTACTTTTGTACCTACCTAAATAGGGCAAAAAAACGACATTATTTTGCCTATTTGAGTCTAGAAATGCGGTAGAATTTGGAAATGAAAAATGTTTTGGAAGCCTGTGAATCTATACATGAGTTTGACTATTTGAACTGAATTGTCGAAATAGAGAGAAATGTCTTAGTCTGTTGAGATGCTCCTTATATTCAACAGGGGTAATTTGGTTTTCAGCCTGTACATCATTTTCTCTTTGCTTTTATATCTTCTCTCTTTATTCATACTTATTTTACGCAGTCATCTGTTTTTCTCCTCTAAAACTGGGACCCGCCTTCCTTGTTTGAGAGGCTCATCCTTGGTATTTAAAGAACGTGCGTCCATTTCGCCACCAGAGCTCGCGCGTGAGCAATAACTGACCACAACACCCGCTCGCATGCGCGCGCTCACAAACACGTGCTGTTTGAGGTTGGGAGGAAAATGATGCGGAAGAAGAAAACAAACTTCCCGTTTTAGAGAGAGTGGAGCGGCTCGTGAGAAAGTTTACAAAAAGAAGAGATGTGACCGATAACACACACACACACACACACACACACACACACGAGATATACTCCCTCCTCTCTGGCCTCACCACGTCGGCTCTGATTGGTCCAGCAGCCTGTCTGTTATCCGCGCAGGAGGCGGGGCCAAGCTGAGGCTGACCTGGAGTCTGATCCAGACTGCTTTACGCACAGACCGGACAGTCCACGCACGGATTTCCACAGTGAGACTTTATCCTGGATGGGAAGAGGGAATAGTTTAGAGGAAGAGGAGGAAAATTAGGAAAGGAATAAAAGAGGAAGGAAAAGTGACAGGAAAACTGAAAAAAGAAGAGGAACAAGTGGTTTCCAGCTGGAAACTATTTACTTATCCCAGTTCCACCTCCATGTCGCTCCCCGGCTCTCCTCCGCTCATCTCTCCGGGCTCGGGAACACAAACTCCCGTCGGGCTCTACCGCTCAGCTCCGGAGGGTCTGCACGCCTCCTCCGCCGTCTCCACCAGCACCTCCAGCCCGGCGCACATCAACTCCAACTCCCACTCTCACTCTCTGTCCCCGTCACCGCGGCTCACCAGCAGCATGCTCAGCGCCTTTCTGCCCGGACCAGGCGGCGCCCTGGGCTCCCTCGGCGGGCTCGGTTCACTGAGCGCGGCCGGTCTGACCCCCGGCTCCCCGGGCTTGGTGCAGACCTCCTCCGGCCCGGGTCTGTGTAGCGAATGCAAGTTGGTGGAGGTGCACGGCGTGAAGGTGGCCAGTTTCAATGTGGACGGTCAGGAGCTGATCTGCCTGCCGCAGGTGTTCGACCTCTTCCTGAAGCACCTGGTGGGCGGGCTGCACACGGTCTACACCAAGCTGAAGAGGCTGGACATCGCGCCCGTGGTGTGCACCGTGGAGCAGGTGCGCGTCCTGCGGGGGCTCGGCGCTATTCAGCCCGGCGTGAACCGCTGCAAGCTCATCTCTAGAAAGGACTTCGAGACGCTGTACCAGGACTGCACCAGCGCCAGGTCAGTCAGCAGAAGCCTTTGATTTGTGTTAAGACAGTTGGATAGGCTCAGCCCGATTCGCTGCAGATTTCAGAACCGTTTCCAGCTGCGTCTGCTGGAAAAGTCTAACTTTTAGCGACGCGCCTTCAGGTTCAGGACGGCAGGGACGATGCGACTACAGATACTCCTTCATGCAACACGCTCAAGATACTAGTTTTGTCGTTTATTTTGCAAGGGACGTAGTCTGTACACATGTTTATCCACAGCGATCAAATCAGCTTTTTGCACACAGGGTCCCTTCTCTGTCTGGTATGCAGTTTGATGTGATTATTATCCAGGCCAACTGAGTATGGAAACGTTTGGTTTTCCAGACTTTATTCCATTATCTAAAAATTTAAATTAACATTTTTTAAATATGTTTTTTTCTTTGATTTACATTTCGATAATGTCCTTTACGTTTAATTTGTCACATGGTGTTTGAGTTGAACAGAGAAATTAATGCAGACACCATTGAAAAAAACTGAAGCTGTAAATACCATTTTGCTTAATTTGTAAGCCAACGTTTACATACGAAAATGAAAAAGTTTAGAATCTGGAATTGGTAGCCCTGATGAAACCTTTAACATCTTTTTCAGAACTTCATATAATTCTTGATAGTTTTGTAGTTAATTATGTCATTAAATCCAGCAGCATTTCTTTTTGTCTCACTTATCAGGCTTTCCCTCTGATTTATTTGGGAAAATTAATATTAAAAAGCACCAATCTATCAGCCAGAGTTCAGAATCTGCCAACTTTTTGTTGATTGGGTTTGACCAGTGGTCAGCAGGTCAAATACTGAAAAATCATGTTTTTTGTTCTGTGTTAATCAAATGCTGCAAAACATGAACTACAACAGTTTTCAGTCCATAAACCCACCCACCAACAACTTTTCCGAGTTGAATAAAAATCAGATTAAGATTAGGGACTTGTGCCCTGATGCATCTTGGGACAATCTTGCAATTCATTTATTTTTCTGTGGGATTCAAAGCTACCACCTTCATCAAGGAATCTGCAGCATGTTTCCCTTTTATGGGTTTATAGACTTAGAAAAAACGAAAAAACAAGATGGTTATAATCTAAATCAGCGGGTATTGGCTAGGAAAAAACTGATCGGTGCATCTTTAATTATTTTCTGTTTTTGTGTTAAGTTTGCAGCTTGTTTGTGTGTGTGAAGTAAAACACAGAAAGCAAATAAACTGCTGTTTTCACACAGTCTAATACTTTATCTCTCACTGTGTGAGTGTGTGTGTAGCATAACGTGTCAAAAACAGTTTGCATGTTTAAACATGAATAAATAGTCTGTGTTTTCTTAGAAATGCAGCATTATAGTGTGTGTCGGTGAGTAAACACACATTACAGCCTCTGTTTGTGATGCACATTGCGGATTATCGCTGTTTTTTTGCTGACTTCACCTCACCTGTTTCTTTCAGCTGCTTTTTTACATTTTTTAACTTCTTCTGATAATTTGGTAATCTTCGTAAAAATCGTAGTTTGCAAAAAAAAAAGAGCAAGACTAAACGGAAAATCGTCACCAAGCACTTAAAGGTGCATTTATGTAGTTGATCATTTATTTGCATCACTTTAAAGACGAGGATGCTTACTGTAATAAAGGCTTAAAGTGTGTAATTTGTTAAATTTAGGTGTTTTATGTGTCGTCTCTGAGAAACAGAACTAATTAGCGGAATGCGTTTTTGGCAGCAGGATGCACAGGAATAGCGTTTGGAGTGTGCAGAGGACTGTTTTTGTGTGCTTGTGTTAACAGAGCTGATAACAGGCTTTATTTTTACATCGGTACGAGATATTTTGGTCGGTCAGTCCGCTCTGTATAGGAAACATTTAAAACACTGTGCGGGTGGATCTGTGGGAGAAATATTTTGGGTTTATTTTCACTGATCTTTGATTTAATTGTTGTGTTATTTCAGTTTTTTTAATGCATATATGAGACCTTAGATATTGGAGTGAAGTTGACCTAAACTGGAAACAAATCTTCTGAGCCAGGATTTTAATGTTGGTTTTCTAACTTCACAGAAATGTTGATGTGCAGCTTATAAATTGCTGCAGGTCACCACTTCTTCAGGGCCACATTTCTGCAGGTTTTAGATGTTTCGCTGCTTGAACACACATGATTTAAATAAACAGGTCTTTAGCAGGCTCCTGCAGAACATGGTGACATGCAGAGGAGGTACTTCAACCGTTTGTGTCAGTTGTGTTGGAGAAAGGACGCCTCTGAACCATGCAGAAAACCACCAGTCTCCTACTGTGAAGTGGCTGTGAGGATTGCTGGACGTGCATCTGGGTTCCTAAGCCTGACAAAAAATTGAAAAGTAGTGAATTTGTAATAAATGTTTTCCAGGTCTTACAATGTATTGAAAAGAGTAAGGAAACTTTATTTCCATTCTTCCCTTCTCCTGTCTTAGTGCTTCCTCGTTCCTTCAATCCGTGATTGCTTCAGTCAGTCGTATTTTCCTTAATTTAGTCTTCCTTCCTTCCTTCCTTCCTTCCTTCCTTCCTTCCTCTTCCCCTCTTTCTTTCCTTCCTTCTTTCCTCAGCCTCTTACCTCCTTACCTAACTGCTGATTGTTTTTCACAGCCTTGGAGATCTGTGCTCCTGTTTTTCCTGCAGTAGAGGATGTCCGTGTATCAGCGCTCGATGTTCTGCTGCAGAATGAGTTTCAGACAATTAAGCCTCCTCCCTGATAAGATTCAAAACCCACTCATGTGTAAAACACTGAGGCATTGCTGTATTTCTGGTAACTCCTTGAAACATCCTGGAATTTCTCCTCAGGCCCCTTGTTGGGAACGCTGGTTTTGGTCCCAGATGAGTTATTTTTGCTGCAGATGATAGACGGCTTTCACTGGCAGCCGTTCTGGATCGTCTAATAATTAACACTGAGTTGTGTTGCTGTGGAGCTGGTGTATCCGTGGTGGGTGACCTCTGCTCTTAGCCAACCACACACACACACACACACACGCTGTCCTGTACTTTATAAAGAGTTGAATGTTGTCTTTCTTTGTCTTCTGCTCTCACTGCTTACACAATTGCAGGTGTGTCTCTGTCTCTTCTTCTCAGTCATTTTCTCTTCTCCTTCACACACACACACCCCCACACACACTCTCCCTCTCTCTCAGCGGTACATGTCAGAGGTAATAATGGATCATGTGAATGCACATGGAACAACACGGCTGGAGAGCTATTGTTGCTGAACGTGCAGTGAACACACACTCCTCTCCCTCCAATCATATTGACATTCTTCTAATGCCTCCCCCCCCTCCTCTGTTTCACCCTCTTTAACGCTCTGGGAAAAGAAAGGGAAAAATTAAATAATAACACACACACAAACGAAGAGAAAGAAAACTCCCACTGTTCTCCAACATACTTCATTTTCTGTGTAATCCATGCGAGTGTTTGTGTTTCTGTGTGCGTAAACACGATTACCTCCTAAATCCACTTGCGCTGCCGACGCCGGTTTAGTTGACTCGTGTTTTGTTTCCTTTTAATTTGAAGTGCTTTTGATGTGGGATTATTAAGGATCCGCTGCGTCATCGAGGTGGGAAAATTTGTGCCGTTAAAAACAACATTCCCACACGTCTTGTCGAGAACCAAAACATTAGGAGAGAAATTTCTAGCAAATGATGACATCTCAGTGACTTTAAGTCCACTAGTTTTTCTTTAATTTACTTTGTAACAACTTTGTGTTTGTGGGTGTATAAATAATTATGAAACTCAGAATATTGAAAAAAAACATGTGAACTAATTTGACTTATTTTCTCAATATATGTCCTAAAATAGGATAAAGGTTTCAAAAATCTCAGTTTAGTGTAGAACTATCCAGTCCAGGTTTGACCCGTCCAACCCCCTTAGGTCCAGTGTCTTACAACTTTTACCCGTGTCCCTCGTCTGACACCTGAACCAAATGGCTGGACCCCCACCTCAGCAGAGTCCAGCTAATGACCTAATATTTGATTCATCACATCTAAAAGACGCAGGACTTGAGTCCTCCAGGACCTCTAAGTCTTCCAGATTTTGAACGATACAGATTAAAATGCAGTTGAGACTCCTTTTAAAAAGCTGTGAAATAGCCTGTTAGTTTCTCCAGCTTCAGCGACATTAGCCAGGAACGACATGTGGTCTCTGACTGTGACTATAAATCATTGATATCTTGTTAGTTTCTTCCAGGTAACCAGGTTTCTTCCATGCTTGTTGTGGTGCCGTGTGCAGACATCTGCTGTAGTGCTGAAGCAGTAGTTGCTAGATTAAGCTGATAATGTTTGATGAGCAGCATCAGAACAGAGGTACATGGGGGCTAGTGGGTTTACAAGTGCTTCATGTTGCTAGTTGCTTCATGTTTCTGCCATATTTGTCCGCGCTTAAGTGAAGGTAAAGGAGGATACGACTATTGTCATATTGTCCATAAGCTGCTAATCTGTTTTAATTTAATGAATTATTGTTTTTAAAAGTCATGAAGCAAAATTAGCTGAAAAAACACAGCACAGAGATTGGATGCAGGCGGTTGGGCTAATTTTGGTGACGGCCTCCTGCAGAGGTGCGAACACACAGAGGTGTGAAAGGCCTTAAAAGTAGCGCCGGGTCCTACAACAAGCAACATTCACAGTTTACGTCCATCAGCAGGGATAAGATGATTGTTTTATGAATGGTTTCATATTCTGATGAGGCCCTGCTGATTGGATGCATTTCGCTGGAAAATTTTCCTGCTGAATTTTTTTTTAAATTATGACAACAAGAAGGAAAAGAAACATGGGAGTACATTCATTTATCCAGACAGTACTTCATGTTTTATTGTGTAAAAGGTCACAATCATAATTTCCTAAAAGCAGTTTTTTCTTTTAATCAATACATACAGACACGGACAAGCTTGCTTTTTAAGATAATCTTTAATTAAAAAAAAAGTTTTTTAAAGCATTTTTTGAAGTTGTTAAGACATTTTTCTGAATTATACACAACAACAAAATCCCACTCATTTTAGGGGGGAAAACAGCTAAAGAGATTATTTGACTGACTTATCAGATATAGATTCATCATATACTTGATAGGTTTTCATCAAGTGCATCAAGTTTGTACTTGATTAAAAAATGTCAGAAAAATCCTTGATTTTAAGCCTGGATGGTCTGAAGTTGAAGTAAGAAATATGCGGGAACCTTGATTTTTATTTTCGGGAGATATTTTCTTATTTTTAATTGAAGGACAGGCTGGTTTTGATCCGAGCGAGAGCGACGGAGTGTTTTCTGCCTTCTTGTCACCTCTTTGGGTTTCTGTGTGTTTGGGTGTGTGTGAGAGGAAGAATCGATGGTGAGTGACAGGAGGGAGGGTTGCTGATGTCGGAGTGTTATTCTGGGCTCTCCTTATCACGACAGGCTGTTAGGGCCCACACACACACACACACACACACACACAGCCATCACAGCGGCGCACACACACCCATACTGATGATGGAGGTTGTATTGTCTGTAACTCAGGGGGGAGAGGAGTCGTTTTGGTTTGTTGAAGCGTTGCACTGCGCACACACTCACAGAAGAAGCTCCACATACACTCAGCATGAACTCTTTTCATCGTTGTGCTGTTTTTCGTTCTTTTGCATGGAGCATTAGGTTTTTTTAATGGAACACAGTGGTTCGTAAAAACACACACCCTCAAATGTGGTCAGTTGTTGTGCCTGCTTGTTGAGGTGTGTGTGTTTGAGTGAATGAGACAATCTAGAAAGCACAAACAGAGCTATCAGTTGTCACTCTGACTCTGGTTACATACGTGCGCGTTGGCGCTGACCTGCATGCGCCTGAGTTTTGTCCGGGGTGTGTGTGCACTGTTTCTGCTGGTGTGTCTGGTTTCAGCTCCGCTTTGTGCTGCTGGTTAATTGATAAAGGTTAAAGCACTGGCCGGCGGGGAGCTGAGGTCATCCCACTGTAGTGTGGCAGTGTGTGTTAACGGCCAGCAGCTGACCAATCTGACGCCGCCTCAGGACATCAAACTCGGTCGTTTCTGAACGCGGGGAAGGCACATTTTACAGTACCTAAAGTTGACGATGGTTTGGAAAATGAATACGCAGATGAAGACTCCAGATTTGTTGGTCAGCTGATAAAGTAGTTTTCTAAATACTACAACGAGGCCCCGGTTGGTATTTGGTTATGATGGTTAGATAACATTGAGCATAACTACCAAGGTTAAACATCAAACTAAACCACCGTAATGAAAACAAATACAATCAATCTAAAGACTTTTACTTAAAAAGCTTAGATACAATCAGTATTATTGCAGCTGCCAAAATGTTATCGCTAGGGCTAGTGCTGTGAAAAAGTTTGCCTCGTTACAGATCTGTTTTTGCATTTTTGTCATAATTAAATATTTCATCAACCCAATATTATTATCAAACAAAGAGATCCCCTTAATAGAACCCGTCTGACAAAATGAAGTAGGCTAAAATATCTCGAAAGCAACACAAAGTTGCTGACATCTGTCCGTCTGAAAAAGGCAAGAAAGCCAAATAGATAAAACACTGAACAGTGGTGAGGCGTCCCAGGAATGGCCAACCTTCCAAAATTACTCCAAGAGAAACTCAATGAATCATCCAGGAGAACATAAATGACTAGGCAATAAGAAATTGGATGGAAATGGCATCCATGGGAGAGTTGCAAGGCTGAAACCCCTGCTCACAAGATTTCCAAAAACATCTTGGTAATCCCCAAGTCTTTTTGGAAAATATTCAGTGGACAGTGAGACAAAGGTGGAGCATATGGAAGGTGTGGATCCTGCTACATCTGGTGTAAAACTAACACAGCATTTCAGAAAAAGGACATCATACCGACAGTCAAACACTGCGGTGGTACTGCGATGATCCAGGCTACTTGGCTGCTTCAGAAGTTCGACAAGTTGCCATAATTGAAAAACTACGAATTCAGATCTATACCAGAAAACCCAGAAGGAGAATGTCGGCCCATCAGTATGACCTTAAGCTCAAACCCGCTCGTGTAATGCAGCAGGAAAGTGATCCTAAGCAATCCAGAAGGTCCACCTCTGAATGGCTAAAAGAAAAAGCAAAACAAAAGGAAGGTTTTTGAGAAGTCGTGACTTTATTCCTGTGGCATGACCTTAAACAGGTCGATCTTACTTAAAAATTCTACAGTGTGGTTCAAAGAAGATTGGGCCAAACACTTTCACCGCGATGTTAAAGGCTCATACCAGTTATCACAAACACTTGGCACACAGGTGGCAAGATCAGTGATTAGGTTTAAGGGGCAATTACTTTTTCACACAGGGCAAGGATGATCTGGACACCGTTTTCCTCAATAAATGAAATGAATTAAATTCCCCTTCAGCAATCCGTATCCACACTTTGCTGTTTCCCAAACTTTCATTTTTCTACTTTGTGGCGAAGGAGTGAATTGACGAGCACCACCTCCAGCTCATACAATGCCACAGAGGTCTTTCTACATTAAAAATGGTTCAAACATTAGAAACATCAAGTTCTTTATTCTATAGACCCAACTGTCATCAGAAAATATGGCCAGCTAAGCTACAGTTGTTTTATAAATCTGTGAAATCTGATACTTTAAAATACCCCAAATATTGTCTGATTTTTATAACAGTGTTATTCTTTAATACCAGAATCTGGTCCATATGTGTACGCAAATTCAATAAACATACTAAGGATTAGTCATATTTCCATTTTCATGAAAAAACTTCATAGGTAATAGCTACGAAAAGTTAAAATTCTGTTATTCTGATTTCAATTTCGGAACTTTTTGGCTGTGATATTAGGATATTTTTTTTACTCACTCTTAGAGAAAAATATTTAAAACGTGTTTGTATTTATCATTATAAAAACGTTGAGCAAAACTATGAGCTTTATTCTTGTGTAGCTCACCAAAATAACATCCAGAAGATTTTGTCCAGATATGAACTTCTCTGCATGCCTTATTCTACTCGTTCTTTGTAAAGCTTTTATCATTTTAAAGAGACATCTTCAACCGCTGGTTTGAATCTGTCGCTTTAACACATGCACAGCTCACCCTGGGTCACCACGCCTGGTGCAAACTGAGCAGGTTTTTCACATCTTGTGTTCAGTTTAATGTTTTTCACAGCTTTCCATCCAGCAGCCTGGTGGCTGAGTGTGTGCTTGCATGTCTCAGGGGCCGAAAAAGTGGTTTCATGCTTCAGTTACCGTCCTACCAACCAGTCGGGACGAGAGACACAGGAAAGATGCTCTCTCTCTCCCCTTGTCTCTGTCTTCTGTATGGAAACAGAGGAGAGTGAAGGATCACAGAGGGAGAGGTGAAGATCAAAGCAAGAAATATGACCCTCTGTCACCATGGAAAAGAACTGATCCTCTTCGTCTGTGTGTGTGAGGACTGAACAAAACATCGAGAGGGGAGAGGCAGGTCAGTGTGTGTCTGTGTGTGTGTGTGTGTTTTGGAAATGGATAATGTTTCACAAAGGCTGTTTCAGTCTCCAAGTTTTCAGCAACTGAGACTGCTCTTTGTTTGTGTGAAAAAACAGAACTTGCACAAACATTTCAGCTCCTTTTTGGTTTCTTCATCTTCTATTTTCTGTTGAGTCGACTTCTAAATTATTTATCACAGCCAACATCTGGGCAGCTGCAGGGCAGGGTCTCAGCTGCATGGTTACCCCAACAGAGAATATTATTAGCTCCATTTATTAGGCACAAAAGCAAAGTAAGTCTATTATTGATAATTTAATGGCATCCAAAAAGAGGTTGTCTTGATAATTGTCATACTATGTTAATCTCAAGTACGTGAATATTCTTTTTGCGCAAACAAATAATTCTTTGGTTTTTAACCATTTATCTTCAACATTTTTGAGCCATTTGTTGTTCCAAACCCTTCTGGCGCTGTCTCAGATTGGACTGATTGGTGACCCTTCAGCCTGGTCTTTCCAAATGCAGCTGTTAATTCTGAGTTTTAATTTCTGAAACACATCTGAAACATTTGATGACATGAAAAAGAGATTTTGTTGAGGAGGTACTCTGAGTGTATTATGATTGTGATAGGTAAAGTCCTCTTTGAGTGTCTCAAGGAGCAGGTTAGACACGTCCAATGTAAGTTGTTAATTAACAAGAACAAAAATCAACAGAAATTTCCAGTTTGTAATCAGAGGGGGTAACCAAGCTGGACAAGAAATGAGAATAGAAATGGTAGAGAAGTATTGGGGATTTGAAATAAAAAGTAATTAATCATCAGCGTAAAGGGAAAGTTTGTTCAGTTTCCAGATTCCCTGAATCTGCTCTGAGAAACTACCTAAAAAACAATATAGATAAAACATCTAAATTTAGTCATAGACCTAAAATAAATGTTTTTATTTAACAGAAAACCTACTAGGTATACACACTTATCACCAAAAATATGATTTTGTCACAGCATTTGGTTAACAAGCTTAAAGTTTTTTGTAATCTTAAGTTTTCTTTAAGTTCCAAAAACGTGTACCTAAAAATGTATGCTGATTTGTTTGGAGATTTGTTTCAACAAATCTCCATTTTCCACAGTGAAACACTCCAGTTTGGTGTGAACAGATGTTAAAAGGACTTTTTTTCCTCCCCAGATGTGTCTCATTTATAGAGGAAGCAGTCCAGGCAACAGAGAAAGATGAAGGGTTGGAGTAGGTGAAAGATGAAGGTGGATAGGTTGTTGTCTGCAACAAGATTATTAGATTCCTGTGAGCACACACTTCAACACACAAACACACACAGTCTCTTAGGTGCACTTAGCAGATTGGTTTAGAAATTACATTAGGGAGTGTCGCAACAGCTTTTCCTCTCGTTCACCTGGTAATCTCTCTATTCCACCTCCTCTCTTCGTCATATCTCAACTCCTCCTCTCACCTCCTGTTCTCTTGTTTCTTCTTGCTGAGTTTAATCCCATTTTGCCCCCCTCTTTCTTCTTTCTTCCTCCGTTCTCTTCATTTTATCTCTTCCTCCTCTCCATTCTGTTTTTTATTCAATCTTCTTGTCATTTACTCCTCCCTCCCTCCACCTGGTCTTATCTCTATTTATTGTGACAGCTTGTCAGAGGTGTGTGCGCGCGTGTTTTAAGAGGGAAAGAAAAAGAAAAGCGGACGACAGATTTACAGTTTACAGCGAGCGGCATCCGCGAGCGGCGATATCAAAGAAAGAGACAGCGAGGAGGAGGAGAAGGAGGAGGTCAGAGGCGAAGGAGGAGATGAAAGGAGAGCAGAGAAGAGGAGTTGAGAGAGGGTAAAGAGAGGGCAGCGAGGGGATGACAGGTGATGTGTGTGTGCTCTCCCCAACAGACAACTTGTTATTAATAAAAACAGGAAGAAAACGTAATTATCATCCACTCTGAGAGAGGCAGAGGGTCTGTCAGTGTGTTATTAGAAACATAATTATAGCAGAAATCAATTAAAAACATGACAAGAGCATACATGTACATCCACGTGTGTGTCGCCCACCATGAACTTCACCAAGTGCTGTTATTAGTTAAAACTTTGTAATTTGTAATTAGCAGTGTAGGAACATGTCAGCAGCCTACAAGTGTGCTTTCTTGTAAAGGATTTAAGGCGCTTTTCCTTCGGGACATACTCTATTTTTCAGTTTTCAAGAAACCGCAGGGTTTTCAGTAAGTGTGTGTGTGTGCTCATCACCACCCCTCGCGTCAAAAATCCTTCCCAGACAGCTTGTTATTAATGCAAACGTATAATAATCCATTTAAAAACATGTCATCATGATTAGAATAATAACAATGGTTAGACCGACTGAGACGTTTATGGAGGAAGGAGTTCTCATCAGTTTGGCTAAGTGTGTGTGTGTGTGTGTGTGTGTGCGTGTATGTGTGTGTGAGCAAACAAACATGTTAGCACTTCAGTCGGGGGCCAACTTTCCAAACTTCTGTTGTTTCTCCTTTTGTTTACGTATAATAAGATTCGGGACAAGAAAATGAAGTTATAACAAACACTCCCTGCCAAATACAGGCTCAGATTTGACAAGTTAGTCATGAAAATTACAGATTTCTTTCATCAAAAGATGAAGTCTTCACCTGAATTAGTGAAATCTAAGTCAGTAGACTTTAAGCTAAAGTTATGCTGTATAAATCAGTTAAGTTTCTCATTATTTTGAATATTGACAAAGTGTGTGTGTGTGTGTGTGTGTGTGTGTGTGTGTGTGTGTGTGTGTGTGTGTTTGTGTGTTTCTGGCTGCCAATAAACCACGATGTCACAAACGCATACTATGTTGGTTATTTTCAATCAGATCTTCATACACTGATGTCCTGTCTCATTTGCCTAGAAAAGTGGCTTTTAAAATGTTAGTTCTGAAACAGTGGTTGTCTTAATAAAGGTGTGTTTTCCACTGCAGGAACATTTTCCATGAACCAGGGTCGTTTTCTTGAGCCATTATTGGCCCCCTGTGTTTAACATTTAACAAGGCAAAAACAAATTACCAGGGTAGAAATATATCCTAGAAAATGGCCCTGGTCAGGAGGTAGTACCTTTTTTTTTATTTGCCAAGAATGTTTAAATGAGGTGTAATGGTTGGACTGTGCTAAGCATTTTGAGCTAGTTAAAAATTTTTAAGTATGATATTTCAGTCATATTTGTTTTAAAAAATCTAAAGCCCATACTTTACCTTTACCTGCAATAAATTTTAAATTAACCACGTCAAGAGGGAGTAAACTCTCTTTACTATGTAATATTTTATTGTTTATACTATTTACTATTTATGTTCTGAGGCACGAATAAAAACAACCAATAGACTCATGAAGAATAGTTTGACAATTGAAGCGCTCAAAAATCTATCCCCAAAAAAACGTCCAGGATGGTCGCGTAACCAACCTAATGAATTAAAGGTGTGTCTTTCTTCTAATTCAAGGAAATGTATAGGAGCTTTCTTTCAGCCACCTGACTGGTAGTGCACAGCAACAGGTGGAAAAGCGCTGCGATCTTCTGCGCTCCATACAGCTGGAGAAAACTTCCTCTTGCATCTCATTCAAAGGACTTCCATGCTTTAGGACAGAATGACTGAAAATTTTATTGGGTTAAAAAATTTACATTTTTAAACCCTTGGTGAACCTTTGTACCCATACCTGGCTTATGCCAAAGTCTGTCTTTCTCCCACAGTCCAAAAACATGCATGTAGGGTTAACTGATGATGCTACATTACTGTGTGGGCCCTCTGATAGAGTGGTGACCTGACTCTCACTTATTGCCTGAGTGACTGGGTGGGAGTTTCCCCTTACATCCCCAAACATGTTAACACAGAAAATAGATAGATGAATGGGAGTACCAGATATTAAGTTAGTTTTGGCTGTCTTTGTTCTGTTTTCTCTGTTTTATATCCTCTATTGTCTTCACTGTAGATGATCTTCCCTGTGTGGTTGGTTAAACCTCTTTCATTGACTTTATGCTTTAAAAAAACAAATCCCTCTGTGATCCTATTATGAAACACAATGAACCCTTGAAACGGTCCTCTTTTGAAGTACACATTTAAGGTTTTACACATCGTTGCCATGACAGAATTCAGAAACAGTATTTTAAAATGTCACTTTACCCACACCTGCACATTAGCATAAAAATGACTTGTTCTTTCCTTATATTTACATTCTTTCAGCCAGTAAACTCCTCTGTTGTTTTGTCAGTCATCAACAGCAGGAAGAGTTCCTCGTGTGAATATGTGAAACGTTGCTTTTTCAGCTATGAGCTTGTCATTCAGTAGCAGCATGGTACATCTGTGTGTAAGTGTATTTGCATCTCAACTTGTCCATATATGTGATTGCCTACTGAACGCTTTTCTGTGCTTCTGTTTGTGTGTGCGCAGGCAGACATGCTGTCGTTTTGATAGCTCGTCATTGAAGCGATACGGCCCACTGTAATTTTCTACTCAAAGGAAACAATGCAACAATACATGCTTCACTGTCAAAAAAACCCTTCATGCTGTGTGTGTGTGAGTGTGTGTTTGTTTGGTGGGTGTCCCTGCTTGTGTCAATACAACTGGCCTCAGTTTAGGCAACATCCCAGAACCCTTTATTTCTCTTTCTTATTTCTGTTCCTGCTATTTGTATCCATCTTTGTCTTCCCTGCTTTCCACCTACTCCTTGAATGTTTGACATATTAGTGTCACACATAAATCTTTGCACATTTCCTTTACAAAGAAAGCACATGTATGGATGATGTGTGTAGAAAAAGGAATTTTTCGAAAAAAGAGGCAAAATAAAACTGAGTTGTTTATTCTAGGTAAGAATATTTTAAAGTATAAAACATTTCTTCCCTTTGCTTTACTATACTCCCTGCAGGAGTATAGTAAAGCAAAATTAAACCACAGGTAAAGCCAGTAAAGTCACATACTGCAACCTGACATAAAAGCTCTGTGAAACCAATAAAACCACATACTGTAACATGAAAGCACAGTGAAAGACGGTGCAGTCACTCATAAAGAGCCATACTGTTCATTCATTAACTGTGATTTAATTATGGCTGGGGCTGGTTTATATTGGAAATGTCTGGTTCTCTTGTGTTAAGTTTAAATTGTTTCATTTGACCATTCCTCCTCCTAATTGGATGTCCGTTTTCAGCATTTCTTTATTTTTGTGACTTTTCAGTTAGAAGTTAAGCTAACAAGATTATCAAAACTGTATTTTGTAATCAGAAATTACATTGTGCAGATTTAGCAGATAAAAAAATCTAATTTTGAATAAAAAAAAAGTTAATCAGTTAAATGACATGTTGGCAAAGTTAAAAGTTTTTGTCTCTCTAAATCATATATGTATTGAATTAAGGGTTAATCACGTGTTGTAAGGTTTTAATATTAATATTTACAAGCAGATGAGCGAAGCTAACTGTAACTGGTAGAATAGCTAATGGTTTTTGCTAGCTTGCAGGTCCAAATAATCATAAACAGAAGCACAAAAGATACTTCCCTAAATCTTTGATTTAAATAATCTAAAATCAACATAAAATGTGTTTGATGTCGCTTAAAATGTCTCATGAAAATCCAGCCAAACAACTTGTAACATTTAGCTTGATAAAAGCTAAAGATACTTTAACTTTGACGTTATAAAGAGCTAAGTTAGTTTTTTCTCTGTATCTTGTAAACCCTGAACAATATATGTTTTAACAAAAACATTCTCATTTCTGACTGAAACGTTAAAAACAGTGTTTTTCTAGAATATGTACCAGCTAGCTTGGATGCTAACTTCAGCTACATCCAGTCATGCAACAAGTTTAAAAAACATTTTTTGTAAAAAGATGCGTTCCCTTAAGGAGGTCATGAAAATTTGTATGACCACTGTTACCAAACTATTAGAGAATAAATACCCTATTAATTTCCACCACGCATGGTAACAGATACGAATACTTTTGAATTGGAACTTTTAAACGTTTTAAACTATTGATTTAATGATCTCATCTTCAAATTAACATATTCATTATCAAGAGCTTAAAATTGTGCAAAAATATATTTCTAACGACATTTTAAATGAATATAGGCTACACCTACCGGCAATAATAGCAGAAGACCAAGTAAGGCAACTAGAATAAATGGTCCCAGTTGGGGTGTAATTTAAGAAATATTCAAGCAGTTGGCCGCTAAGGTGAGCATAAATGGTGGCATTAACAGTGGAGCCATAGTGGTTTTGATTATTCCTGAAGTGTCTGACAGTCAAGAAAATAATTGAAAGTCACCCCTAGAAGGGACACATTTCATGTTTGCCAGGGACCAGGTGGTCTTACTGTGCAAGAGCACTAAACAAACACCCGTCCTCATGCGTACTTAAATATGAATCCCTATCAAACTCCTTCAGGCTCGGGTAATGCTGACTGCAAGGTCTCCCCTGGGTCTGGAGACCTGGACTCACTTTTTCAAACTTCTGACCAATGCTTCAGCAACTCTACCACAATCAGTCCACTCTGGCTACCACCACTTATGCTATTGATATTTAGCTCTTTGTAGTCCAAATCAATTAGATGCCACTGCCTGGTCTCCATGTGTAGCAAATTATATCCGAATTGTTCTACTCCTTCTGGGTCCGCAGCTGTTTTTCTCAGACAGAATAAAACTTTTATTTTTTTATGTAAAAGCATACATTTTTATTTATTTTTAAACAGAATGCTGCTTTCAGACATCTAACACTTAAAAAAGGAAATTAATTAGAAGTGATAAACACCCATGGTCTGACTTAATCTTAATCCAGTGTATAAAATCTTCACATTTGACACACCAGCTTCCAGTCAGATAACGGTGAAAATTGAAGTTTAGCCCCAATCCAACTGACACAAGTCAGTGCTTCAAGGATCAAAAGTAATAAAAATCCATTAGCTTTGAATATAAACCTCTCAAATCTTAATCAAATTTATGAAATCTTAAACTGGTTGGACACAGCAGTCAAACACCCACAGATACCGGTTAAGCTCAGGGGCTCTGCGCTAATCTAAGATCGCATTAATCATTGATTCGGTGTCTGCCCGTAATTGATATGTAAATAGCATGTTTAACCTCCATTTACATGTGCGTTTTGTGCACTGCAGTTTCACACAAACGAGTGTGTTTGTGAGAACATCGAGGCGAGTGGGAGTGCAAGAGGCATGTTGAAGGAGGGGGGTCGCCTCTAAGTTACAAAAGAAGTTAATTAAAAATGAAAAAAGAGAACGAAGGGAGGGAGGAGGCAGGGAAGGGGAGGTGGGAGTGGACGGAAGAGGGGGGTAGACGGAGGGAGGAAGAGAGGGGGAAGAAAATAAAAAGGAGTAAGGCAGGGGAAGGAATAGAGGGAGGAAAGCAGTGTTTTATTGAAAACGGGTGGACAAACAGTGGGTAATTGGCTGGGGCTGCAGGGGCTAAAGGAGAGGTTCAAAGAGAGAACGATGGAGAGCAAATTAACAGATAGTGCAGTAGGAAGGGAAAGAGATGACTTGGGAAAATGTGTGGAAAAAGAATGTGTTGACTCAGACTAGATTGTTGGATAAGAGCTACACTACATGGCTGAGGGTAAAAGCACACCTGAGCATATCACCAATTTGTAGTTGTGGAACATCTCATCACCCATGGACATTTGGTCCTGTAACAACCAGCTTATCTGAAAGGTTTTTCCACCACATTCTGTGACTTGGCGACTACCCTCATTTCAAGCTGTAGATCTGCAGTGGTATTGGATTGCTTTAATGCTCCAAACCTGGGGTGTCCAGCTCCAGTCCTCGAGAGCTACTATCCTGCCACTTTTAGATGCATCCCTTCTTCAACATACCCCAATTTCCCTCATGACATTCAGCTCCGCAGAGGCCTGGTAACAAGACCTTCATTTGATTTAGGTATGATGGAGAATGAATGCGTCTGAAAGTGTCAGGATAGTTGCTCTCCAGGACTGGACTTGGGTGCCCCTGGTTTATACAGACAGAATGGGATGGCAGTAGGTTTTTTTTCTGGGTGTTAACCAAGTCGACCTTTCCTGTGGTTTCATTCACCTTTTCCTAAATGAAGAAAATATTTAACTGGGCCCTTGTTGGAAGGACTTTGGTGCTACTAAGTGAGGAAACAAATGTTTTCTTATCAATGAGGCTTTTTAGAGAAACTCAGAGGAAGCACAGAGATATAAGAATCTATTTAAAAGGACAGTACATTTTCCAAGAGGTGTCGAGATATGTCTGCAGTTCATTCAGGCTGAGAGACGTGAGAGACTTTATTCAGAATAACATAATAATAATAATTATAGCTGCAGGCAGTATTGAGTTCAGCACCGCTCGGCCTGTGTAGCAACCACGGGAGTCTGGCATCGCCGCTTCCACGCAACCGACGAGCCCGCCGCCCAATGAGTTCTGCTCCGATGAGAGGCGTTAAAAATTTGCCTGAAATCTGACCTCACTGATTGAAGCTGCAGTCACTTCCTGTTTGGTGGCGAAGGATTAACAGAGACTTCCTGTCATGCTTGGAAAATGTCATCAAAATTGTGTTTCATTAGACAAAGTTTAAAACTTCTGGAGACTGTTAAAGACGGTCAATCAGCTAAGAAACATGCCATTTAGTTGTTAGTGGGGGGCTGCACCAACGTGTTCAGTATTCATCCACGATGATGGATCCAAAATTTGGTATGGATCCAATAGAGCTGTTTTGAGGTTGACACAGATCAACCATATTCAGTTTGGCATAAATTGAACCATGCATGTGTGATTTACAGCCAAGCTTAAGGCAACAGTGTAATGTGGGACTTCGGCACGCCGCCGTGGCCACACCCTAAAGCCAAACCCCTCAGTATTGGAGACCAATTTAGACCATCATTTTATCTGTTACTGGAGACTATTTGATGTTGATTAGGTGAAGATCAAATATGGACCTTGCAAAGTAAAACATTACACTTCCTGTTCTCAGGGGGTGGGGCTTCGATGATGTAATTATTTGAATATTGTTCAGGGCCCAATGTTGATCAATCCCAGAAGGTGTCATGTGACTTTGCCTTTCCTTGTAGGATCTATAACAGTTTCTTCATTTATGGCGAGAAGTCAGTGGTTTTTTGTAGGTCTGGAGAAGTTACATATTTCATAATCCTCGGTGAAAGCATGGCTCAGGGCTGATTTTTTTTTTTTTCTTTTTAATTCCTAGAGGGCGCTGTGGAGAAATTAGGCCATACCCACCAAATATTTCACTAGAATTCTTTTCGGGGCTGGTCTAAGATCGATCATATAGAATTTGGTGCAGCTTTTATTTATATATATATATATATATATATATATATATATATTTAATCCCCCATGCCTTAACTGCATACTGACCAAAATATGAAGCAGATAGCTCAAAAACCCTAGGAGGAATTCGTTAAAGTTCTGCATGCATGAAAACTCAAAAATGGCCAAAAATGACCCTTTGACCCAAAATGGCTGACTTTCTGTTGGTTTCAGGGCATACCTCCAGGAGGTTTTTTTTTATGATTTGGAGGGATCTGCCTATGTACCAAATTTCAAATCTTTAGAACTTACCAGTTGGCCTATCTTGGTTTAGAGGGCACTGTAGAGGCATTTGGCCATGCCACTTTTCAATTTCATTAAATTATTTAAATTTCTCGCGGGGGACAATTTTGGGTAAAGTTTGGTGACTTTTTGAACATGTTAAAGCCTGGATCAATAATAATAATAAGAAACATTTGAATTACAATAGGCCTTCGCAGCGCTTTGCAGCGCTTCGCTGCTCGGGCCTAACAATGCCAGCCGCTATAACCACACTAATCGCAGAGATACTATAGTTTAAAAAGTTGTCTTGGTAATTTAATTAGCAGTGAGCCCTGTCAGTCCTCAATTTAATCAAAGTTCAGCTTTCAGCTTCTGTATTGCTTTCCTGGATATGATTATGGTTTCCTTCACTATGGATTTTCTTAAGGTCAGACTCCTGTGGTCATTCTTAAAATGCCTCCATAATTATTTGGATTTTTAGAACCGAAGAGAAATGCTTTCCCAAGATCAATCCCTAAGTATTAGATCATATATATCAGTTTTTATAAATAGATTTGTTTGTATCTCTTGCAAACATTTTAGCTTAACAAAGGTTTGATTTCTTGTCTGTAATGTGATTCTTCTTCCTTTTTTTGTAAAGCAGTTCGAAATAACGTATGTATCATTACCTTCGATTAGTGCTTTCAACTCACATTTGTCTCATCTTGCATAAAGTGCATCTAGACAGAACAGATTACTGGTCAGCAGTTTTATCAGATGGTTTATGCTTCTAAATACAACAGGTTTCCAAAGGATTGGTGGGCGAATTGTCTTTAAATGTCAGCTGAGGACCAGACACTGATGGTGTCGGAGGTTAATGCAAAAGAAGTGCCGTATTTATATGACCAAGGTTTTATTCCCAGAACTTCAATAGCCATGTTAAAAATGACTTCTTTTGCGCCTTGGATTTTGTTAATATCACTGCTGTTGCCCCCAACTGGGGCTGCATTGGTATTTGTCTGTTTTCGACTGGAACCCCTGAGATTTCTATTCATTTTTTTTTTTTCAAGTGGTGAAGGAAATATCTCTTAGAAAAACATCAGGTGTTGTGCAGCTGGAGCTTCGATCTCCAACTAGAACTTTTCCAAATATACCAATGTTTCAAAATAAAAAGGACCGCTAATAAAACATTGGCTAGATGGTTTAAAAATAATAATATTGACTTTATATTGACAGTAATAATCAATTTTACCATTATGTTCAACAATTAAGTGACAGACATGAACTGGGGAAAAAACGTGACAAAAAGGATGAAACTTTATTGCAGTAAAATATCAGTTTGAAATTTTTTGTCTTAATTGGACTAAAGGTATTGTGGACCATGCAGTCACTGAGGTTTATTGCATTTACCTCTGTTCAGGATTGCACCATACGGGTCTTATCAAGTTATTTTGTCAGTATCTGGTTTGCAGTCATTAACAGTAGCAGCATGATTGTGCATAAACCTTGTATCTAAAAAAAAATCTCTTGTTAGTCTTGTGTTGTTACCTTGTTTTCTCAACCAACCCCCTAAATCATCTCTAATTTACACACCCAACACACAGATTCTCGTTTGGGTGTTATCCCTGCACTTCAGGTAAACGAGAAGCTCTGTTTTATTAGCATTTGATGTGAGCATATCTGTGAAGTGTGGGTGTGTGCTGACTAAGGCTTATCAGATTCTCAAGGGGCAAAAAAAAGCCAGAAGAAAGAGAGGGGCAAGTGGGAAAAAAGGAGGATGGAGGTATTCTCTCCCTCGCTGTCTGATTGAATGGAAGCTGAAAGGTCACGACCTCTTTCTAAACACTCCACGGTTCTCAGCATTAATCAAATAACACTCACACACACATTGGAGCACGAACACATACTTTCCTCACACTCCTGCGCTGACCTTCACACAGCGAACACGCATAAGTTTAAAAACGAGTCAGGCTTATGCAGGCAGATGCAAATGGTAGGCCGGGTTGCTTATACACACACTGCCAGGTGAATTTAGATAGGATTAAACACACATACCACACTGTATAAACAGCGTCAAACGTCCCCTGTGTGTATGTGTGTGTGTGTATGTGTGTATGTGTGTGTGGTCGTAACGGTGACATCTGCACCGTTGGCTAAACAGCTTGCGAATATGCTGATAAAAACAACGCCGGCAGCCAAATTTACAACACCTATAAAACACACATCCACACACACACACACACGTACACTCTGAGGGCGTATTACGGTGAGATTTACGGTGTGTCTGTGTGTGTGTTTGGCTTTATTGCAGTTTACAGGATGGTAAGAGCGTCTATGTAAGCAACAACTACTATCTGTGTGTAAGACGGAGGGCTGTGTGTGTGTTCTGCTCGACTCTGACTTTCTCTTCAATTTTTTGTCTGAGTTACTTTGTGTTTGCAACCCTTTGTGTTACAGCTGTTTATTGTGTTTGTATGGATTTGTTCTGCTTACTGTAGAATATTTTGTTTAAAACTTTTTCAAAGGATACCTCTGTCTCAAACGCTCCAGTCAAATTCATCTTCAGCTAGATGGTCTGAAATGTTAGACCATCTAGCTAAAGATGCTCCCAAATGTTCCTGTAGCTTCAAAAGCAGTTTCTGGACTCTGTGTTCCTGAACGTTTTTATCCTGGAACTTCATTCACGAGACCTTTCAAACCTACCTAGCCTCTTTATTGTGGGGTCAAAAACCGGTCTGTTTATCTAAATTACATCTGCTGATGCGAAGTGGGTCTTCCTCCTGATCTAGAGCTCTGTGAGTCAAAACAGCAAAATCAGACCAATGTAGAAATAAAATTTAATTGTGTCATAGCAGTAATGGTTTAAAAGTTAAGTGAAGATTCTCCAAACTGTGTGGAAATGTGTAACTAGAATGGATGTTAGATTAACTACGCTGACCTAGCAGGAGTGTGTGCTGGAGAGAATGTAGCTCAAGTTGTGGATATAAAAAGGCATGATTTTTTGCAGAAACAAATGATTCTGTCACAGCGTTTACACTTAATAACTAATGCAGAGTCATGCTAAACCTTACAGAAAGGTGTACCACAACAAACCTTAAATTTATTTGTTGTATGTTTACTCATCCTTAGAGCAAGTAAAAAGAGAGGAGAGCTCCTATCAAGATTACAACCTGTTATCTAAAGATAATTCCATGATTGTTTTACTGTGGTTAACCCCTGAAGCTCACTTAAAATCATTTCTTTTTGAAGAACTTCGTAATAATCCACATATCTTTTACAATAAGGGCCTGTGGGATGTGTCTCAAAGAAAGAAACAGCTTCTGTTAGAAGCCTGGTTTAATCAAATTTAAAAATCTGTTGTGAAATTGTGATTGGTTTAATTCTTATCTTGGAACACAACTGTTGTAAAATATAGTAATATTATTTGTTTAAATCTGTTAAAAACTGCTTTCACTAGAATGTTTACTTTCTCTGTGTCTGTTAGTCATTGGATGATTGGCATACTCCTGAAATGTATAATTAGCTGATTTTTTTGAATTTATTTGAATGTAAACACTAGAAAATACTGATCCACAACATCAGTGATTTAATGTATATGTTGTTTTTGCAAACAAAAGTACCAATGACTCGTGTTTTATAATCTAAAGTAAACTGAAAAATGAACTGTAGAGAAGCTTAATCTGGTAGATGACAGAGTTAGGTTTTCCTTAGGGGATTTTTCCTCTCCACTGTTGCTACATGCATGCGTAGTATGAGAGATTGCTGCAAAGTCAGTGCAAGCAACTGTCCACTGTCACTACATGCTCATCCAGGAGGAGTGAATGCTACAAGTAACTGACTCGATGTAATCTGCTGTTTCAGCAAATTAAAAACATTTTAACCAATTTGAATAATAAACTGAATTTGATACATTCTAATTCAGCCCAGTTATCAGACTGGTATCTCGGAATCTGTCTGGATGATTCAATTGAATTAAGATAAAGTGCCTTGAGACAATAATTGTTTTGAATTGGCTTTATACAAATAAAGTAAATTGAATGGCACAAAATGCTTGGAATTTTTTTACCAGTAAGCAATGTTTAGCACCTTCCCATCACAAAATTCCACCTGCTGTTAAAGGTCCAACCAAAAAGTAGTAACTTACCTCCAGGGGTATTTTCTAAGGGAGATTTCTTCCCTGGGAATGTCATTTTTGCCCTGGTTGATGCAGTGGAAAAAATCAGAGTAAAATCAAACAAAAAAATTTAATTTGTCCTTGAAAGATGTTTGAGATAGCTGAAATGTTTATTGTGGATTGGACTGTCAATTTGGATATCAGAAATGTATCAGAAATTTAATGTATTTTAAATGTATTTTAGCTAGAAATAATTGACTAGGGTCTTTTTGCTTTAATCCCACCACTCACCCCATGGCTATTAAATGTTAGAATGTCTTGCCTTAAGCAAGGCAGACAGCTATGTGGCTGGGATTAACAAATGCTGAGTGAGAATTTGAAAGTCTGTAGACTGTATATATATTTCCGTCAGTCATGTGTAAGAGACATTGTTTATTCTCGTTGGTTTGCTGAATAGTCCAGTTCTCCTGTAACATTAGAAGGACCAATGTGCTGAAACCATGATGACTTTTGTTTCTGGGTTTTCAATGGCTGTTTTTAACATAAAGGACACTTGAAATTGACTCACTTTTGGAGCTTGCTCCATGTGGCCATTTGAGGAACTGCAGTTTGTTAGTCGGTAAAACATTTTGGAAAGAAAGGTTCCCACTGAGGTATTTTTCAGATGACACAAATGTAGATATTATGGACAATATTGAACTGTCTTGCTTTCAATTTTAGAATTGAAGCAAATTTTTGAAAAGAAATCCAAACACGTACTTAAAGATGTTCTTACATCAATGAAAGTTCAATTGATGCAGTTTTTATGTTTTTTTTTTACTTCCTATCCTGCGTGTTTGTTTGTTTTTATTAATGACCCCGTGGCATACATATAGTACTGTCTGCTTGTTTGCAGAGGCTAGCATCCAAACCATAAGCTGGATGAACATAGTGCTCTCCCAGTGATATTTTGATAAAAGATGATTTTTGTCCAGGTTTTAGTGGTGGTAAAGGTTGACTGGTTTGCATATTAGATCTGCATGTTCTGCTTCTACTATTCATCTTGGGGAAAGTTAGCAATCATTAACAGATTTAGGCATGATATTGAGTGTTATTAGGCATGAATATTTTAGTTTTAGTGTGTTTCGTTTCTAAAGAAGTGTGTAACTATTTATCATCAATAATTATCTATAACTTGATATAGTTTAACATGGACTCTTGATTTAAAAAAAACAAAACAGAACTTCTTATGTAGCGACTGCATGAGACCCTGGATGTAGCCTCTGGACTGTTGTTCTGTAATCCTGCAGCTAAATTTAGTTTCTGGTTTCAAGGTTTTACAGTCTGAATTTGCTGTGGAGTCATGGCGATAAATCCTCCAGAAAGTTGAATTTCTGCTTTGGTTGTTGACATTTGGTCAAAAAACATAAGAGATTCATGGTCAGTAGGAGAATCCAAGGCTAATTCACTTAATGATGGTGGATATTAAAGACTTCCTCTTCTTGAGTAAGGTTCACCACCGTGCCAATGGGCAAGGCACCGACCTCCCAGCCAAGCAGAGCCTTTGAGTGTGTGGGAGTGTGAGAACGTGCAACAGGAAGTCATTAAAAAACAGCTGTAAACATGTCCATGAAACATTTTGTTAGATATATATACAGTGCCATTCTTAAAGAGTCAGTGCACTTGGAGCAAAAATAAAGGCGGTGTGTGTTTATGCAGACTATATCAGGGGCTTTTAGCCTCCCCCCAACATGTAACCCACTCTGAGTAAATTTAGCCTCGGCCTGGGACACAGAGACGGAGCACACTGTGGTAATCAGGAAACCGATTTAAGGCTGTTTGGCAACGCACAATAAAATCCAACTAAATTAAGAAAAGCTATTGGTGTCACTGTTTTCAGTTTGCTTCATCAGTCTGCAAAAGTTCATGCAGTTCCATGACCCTGAAGGAAAAGAAACGGAAATGCATCAAAAAATGTAATTAAATCATATTGCTTGTTTAGTCGGACAAAAAACAGTGGTTCATTAAACAAGTGACCGGAGAAGGGAAGTTTCCAGATTTTCTGCTGTTAAATGCGGTGCTGCAACAAGTTTTTATGGGTCTGAGCCTCATAATAATCATTCATTCAGAAATAAAAGTTTGTTCCATTGAGATTAACAGTGATTCATGGTACATCATTATAACACTGAATTATCATATCCTGTCTTTAGTCCTTCCAAGCTGTTTTATGGAGGAGGGCCTCCCAGATTTTCCCTTGAAATCTGGCCCAGAGGGCCCCGATGAAACCAAAATAATGCTGACTGACTTCCTGCCGGCAGATTTGTTAATTAAAGCTAAATAACCATCCTTAATAAAGGATGTGAGTGAGTTATAGGAGATTACTTTGAGTCATCTGTGGTCAAAGCAGGTCTGAAACTTCCCTAGAGGTGTGATGTGGCGGTCGATGAAATGTTTTGTGCCAGACAGGTCCAGTTTGAACCCAACAAAGTCAGGTTTAAAACAACCAGACTGTAAAAGTACAAAATGGCGATACAGCCAAAAACACCCACTTTTCATGGGTCAGCCATAAATGCAAATTGGATTGTAAAGTGATGCCTAAAATATGTTGCCTTCAAAACGTTTAAGGTCTAATAAGCAAACTGAAATCTTCAAAACACTGTGGACATGGAAACAGCCTGTTTTGTCACTCCAAGTCATAAACCGACAAAGTAAATTGTTTCATTTTCGATTTCATAAAATCTATGATTTAGGATAATAGTTGAGGAAACAAAACTTCTAACTTTGCAGAGTATTTACTTTAATGAAATATTTTGAGAAATCTCCCTTAGCAACTAAAAACAGTAGTGATCTCTTTGAAGGTCTATAAATTAAGTCACATAAGCAAAATCTGGATTAGACTGAGTTTTTGTCGTTAGACGTTGGTCACACTAATCTTTTAATCACTTTATTGTTATTTGATTTTGTTTTTTACTCTCAGAATTCCTCTGTGAAATATGGGGGCTCATGCATTTACATTGCAGTTACAATAAAAAGAAAGAGCCTACCAGCTAAATAATAGGAATGTAAATAAATCCAACGATAAAGAGCATTTGGAGCTGCTCTGAAGATGAACCAGTCTCATGTCTTCAAAGGAAAACTCTCATTTCCAACCTGTAAAGTCTAAGTCTGGAGTGGAAAAGCGTGAATCTCTTTTAGGCCATCGCACGTTCCTCCTCATTCTCCTCTTCCTCGCCGCCTCCTCCCTTCCTCCACTGCCCCGTCCTTCCATAACCATCTCCCTCTCTGTGCTTCGAATTAGACAATGAAAACAATGAATTTGGTGTCTGTTTCTTTCTCTTTGCTGCTCCCCCATCCTGCTTGCCCTCTCACTCTGACCCTGAGTCATACTATTTCAGCCCAAACCGGCAACCCCCCACTCCTCTGTTCTTATGCATTTTGGTTTCTCTCTCTGTACTCAGATGTTGGTTTCATCCTTCTGTTTCCTTATCTGTGTCTCTCTCTGGCCTCACTTGTCTTTTTCTCTTTCTCTCTCATCCTCCTTTCTGAGAGATTTCATGCTCCAGCTGCTCTATTATCAGCCTGTCTGAGGTTGTGTTAACTACAACAATGCTGCTACACATACACTGATGGACAGACAGGCAGAAAGATAGATACTCAATTAGGTGAAACTGCTTTTAGTTCAGCTTTTTCTTTTTTGTTGGCCTATTTATTTGGATGTTTGGTAGCAAAGTTGATCAAACTTACAACTTTGAACAGACAATAAAAGTTTACATTGTTTCACTTCCATTTAACATTTTTCTTAACCAAAAAAACAACTCATTAAGGTTATTTTTATCTGAAGTGTCCTAACCAAGACAGAGAGCAGTGACGGGTCAATACAGGACAACGCTCAAACCACTTGTACACATACACACATTATGACCGCCAATCAGGAAGCTGAGCTGTACATTACTGGATCATCAGCATACATATTCTGTTAAATTCATAGTTTAACTACGGGTATATCCACTCCAGGAAAGTCGTTTGGTCAGGACAAAAAGCGGACTTTATTTTTTTAAATTTGGTTCGCTTTCACCTTGTACTTCTTCCAAGTAAACTATAACTTGTAAACAAAGGGTGACGATCAATGCCCCCATTGGACAGAAATGACAGGGGCGGGACACAGAGCACAGACTGGGAAACGAAGGAAAACAACTGCAAGGAGCCCCTCTATTCTGCATATTTGTGCCGTTATAGCTGCAATATTATTGTGAGGGTCACGAACAGCTCATTCAACACAGATTTTGCGATGTTCTATTTGTAATTTTGGATCTAAGTTTCAAAAATAAAATTAGAACCTAGTAGCAGAACCTAGTATTTGAAGGGGAGCTTTTTAAAACTTCAGGGTTCAACTATATAGAGAGACAATCTAGAAAATAAAAATGTCCAAATTAGGAGCCCTGAGGAACACCATTCTTATTGTAATTGTCAAACTTTCATCAACTCCAGGTCAATTTGATCCCTTGCTCACATCAACCCCCATTTTGGACCAAGGTGTTGCCAGAATAGCCCAAAATACTTTCATCTGTTTGTACCCAATTATATGGTTTACCTGTACTTGATACTTGAATTTGATTATATTTTATTTTCTGTAAATTTAACAGTACACCTTATTCCATTTGATTGTGGTTCTCATCCACATTTAGGCATGTTGAGATTTTGACCCCTAATTCAATTAGAATAGATCTGAATGACCTCCAACTGATATTATTTAGTGGAGTCACACAGCTACATTTTGTTACAAAGAGCACACACAGAAAAACTCACTCCTTTCCCAAATCCTGCCTGCTTAATATGCCTGTCAAAGCAGGTACAGTGTGTCCACAAGGGGGACAGAAATTGACACATGGTCTGTTGGGACGTCCCAGGCAGGACACACCTCTTCTTACCTGGAAAAGAATGTTATGTAGGAACTAAACAATAGACTGAAGACGTTTTGAACATCTGAAGAATAAGAAGTTCTAATAGTTCTTGCAGTCTAAACGCGTCTCATCTTTATCCTTAAAAAAAAACTGTGTTAAATGAAGGAGTTTGTTTAATGCCCTTTCTGTCGTTTTAACTCATAATTATTAGACTACATGTAGAGCATCCACCTGAAGAATCTGCTGAGAAAAACAACTAAGAGTTACATGGCCTATTATAGATAATCACTTGTTTTCCTTTAGCTAGAAGTAGCTTGTTGTGATTCTCAGTGTGTGGCTCACGACCTTAAAATGAATCTATCCATCTTCTGGAGGGTCGCTTGGAGACGGAAGTGTTTTCTTTAGCTGGCAGGAGCCTAAAACTGTTCACTAAGTCCAGATAAAGTCTACTGCTTTGGTTCAAATCCACATTTGTTGATTTACTTTTGATTTCACTACTTTATTTTCTCTAGTTTGTACCTACAGTAAATACAGTCCAACACAAACAAGGCTGACATTAGCCAGCTCATCCATGGAAAATGAATCCAATATATAGAAATGACTGTGAGAGAACTTCATGAAGTCAACATGTTCAGGGTGTGGCAGGTTTTTTATGGAGGTGGGTTAGGATGACAGAGTCTGAAAGTAATACTGAATACAGCTGAGTTTGTTTGATGTTTCCACTCGACATCATTTTTACATCAACACTGGTGACCTTTTGACTTTAGTGAGCGAAAGCAAAATCTGGAGAAACATTTATGATAAAATCTGTCTTCTTCGTCTTTGCAGGACAGAGCAGTTCATGCTTTAGTGCATCCTCTTCTTTATCTTCTGCCTTTTTACCTTCTTCCCTTACATGTTTCATTTTTTTCGCGTTCTTAATTTTACTTGGTTGTCCTTTTGTGCCTCTTGGATCCTATTTGTTTAAATGTCTCAGCACCTTTCTTGTCTTTTAAGTGTGTTTGCACTTTTCCAGTGGTTTTCTGGGGCAGCTTTTCTACTCCAATGTTGGAACCAGGGCCAAATTAGACAAAGTGGGTCTACTCTGCAACAGTACTTGACCTTTAGATCAGATCCGATACGAATAATTAATTCTGTTTTACTATTTCTGGTTGCATTCAGGGCTACTGTTGCTGAGGGCCAAGATCTGTGTCCCCAAGGTTGCGGCATCAGTCCTGGCGAGAATGAGGAGCCGCTTGGAGACAGTGGTCATATCTTATGTAAATGGTTCGGTTTTGGACCCCACAGTGGAGTTGTATAGATGAAATGGATAGTTTAAAGAGGTTTTGGGGAAATGTTCCCATCCTTTTTTCCTTTTTCTTTTTTCTGTCTTTATGCTTTTTTCTTTCCATTTTGCTTCTGTTTCGCTTCACAAATCTTTGCTCTGTTGTTGTTTGGATTCCTTCAGGATTTTGTCAAATCTCAGCCATGTTTGTAGTTTTTAGAGCACTAAGACTCCTGTTCACATATTGGAATGTAAAGAGAGAATAAATGTGTGTTATAAAATAAATCCACATCCCTAACGAGTTTTTGTTGAACTTGTGGAGAGGACTTTTCATTATGAGTTTCAGCTGTGTGAGAGGAGTCGTTGTGTGTCTTTTTAACTCAAATACACACAGCTTAAAAGCAGCATTTCCTGCCTCGGAGGATGAAAGCTGCATGATTATTTGTCCTGTGTGTGTGTGACTGACCCACTTGAGGCCAACAAATACCACAGCCCTCACTGTTCGTGTGAACGCTTTCTTCATGGTGTGTGTCAGAGGCAACATGTGAACCTGTGTGTGTGTTTATGTGTGTGTTTTCCCAATGCAGTGCTTGTAGATTAGTTGTGGAGAGTTCAGAGTGCCAGCCTCCTGTGTGTAAGTGTGCGTGGTTTGCTCTCCTAAGCTTTGTTTAGGGTGACCTAAAAAAACCCCGACATTCCTCTGCTCAGCCTTTGCTTCATGATACCAGCGACATTTTTAACTGCACTAGCTCACTATCAACCTGTCACTAATTATAGGGTTTCAAAGTTTCTTTAAATCATTAAGAGGGGGATTTTAATCAAAAGACCTGATCCGAACAGCAGCAAATGGACCAAAACCAAAATGTTTGAAGGTAAATGTCGCTGCATCAAACGTCCTGCTGCTTCATCCTCTCATATTTACTCCTTTATACTCTCTCAAAAGCTCAGATATAATCTTGATTTAATGAGCATGTTAAGCTCAACTGTTTTTTTGGTCTGCTGTATAAAAGGTTTACGAGCAAAATTAGGTTGCTTTGAATCATCTCAGCAACTTTGTTGCCTGCTACACCTGCTTCATCTTCATGAGATTTGTTTTGGGGAATTCCCTTTCACAGTGAGCTAAAACATTAGTTGTAAATAAGGTTGGATCATCAGTTTTAAATCAAATCATGAGAAAGTGATTGGAGAAGTGATTTAAACCACGCAGTCTGTGTTTTTATATTTGGGTAATATAAAAATGTCACATTAAATGAAATAAGAGTTAAAGTTCAACATAAATTATATCGAGACCATAACTTCCATGTGAGCCTTCTATGTTTTCATTTGTTTTTTTTTTTGATCTGCCCAGATGAGCACGTTTTTGTGTAGTGACCTAAATGACCCCGACTCAATAAGCAAAAGTGGGGCTGAAACAAATCCTGGAATGATTCGAGTACCTCTATTTCCAAAATTCATTAAATTCTGTTTAACTAATCAGGGCACTGTTTTCTGACCGGGTGGTTATTTGTGTTGCACAACGCCCTCACTTCCGCAAATAATAGCCTGAAACGTGGATGCCAAGTGTGGTTATCAGCTATAGAGGGAGGCGATGAATGGTCAAAAGAAGCGCAGAGAGAATGACTTAAAGTGTCAAAAGTGTGGGATCACTTTAAACTTTACAGAAAAGAAAACGGTGCAGTGTCTGGACTGCAAAACTGAATTAGTATTCCATAATAGCACCTCCACAACAGTAGGTGGCAGTAATGTGCCTGTGTGTCTAAGTATAGGAAGTTGTTACAGACTGATTTCTCAATCCAGTCTTAAGAAATGTTCGTTGGTGTATTTTTTTAAACAGACGTCACATAATCCACAGACCGCCAGACACGTGACGCTGCGGGTGACTGTCGGTCACATGACTCGGGGAAGGAGTTCATGGTCATTGTTAATCGTTTGTTAGCTTGTTTGGCGTTGTTCTTTTAGTGTGTTAGTCTGTTCCTGTTTCTCTAGTTTATGTGTTTATTATGTGAGTTTGTGTTACACTGTTCAGGGTAACCGTGAGCGAGGAAGTTGGTTGGCATGAAGACTTCGGGGATTCACGCTGTAAGCGTTAATATATAAATACGATCATCAATTCGCAATCTGGTAGTTCAATTCTATTCAACTCTGTAGTCATTGGTGAAATTGACAATATTGACACTGTTACATGTTACTCTGTCAATGTTTTATTAATTTATCCTCTCGCATTGTAGTGGATATAGAATATAAACGCTGCAGTGAAGTTAGTTCAAGTTTTTATCACTGCCACCTTGTGGTAGTGGTGTTAGCATACAGTACTACCAGGTGGCAGTGGAAAAAGGAAAAGCACTTTACCCAAAACCATACTCAAAATAATGAGACTTAGCTTTTTGTTCAGATATTTAACAGAGTTCAACTCTGTTAAGTAGGAGGATGCAGCTTATTAGGCTTACATCTGAACTACTTCTTTTTTAATCACTTGCTCATTACATCCATAGTTCCCTTGTGGTACCAGGCATCATGTTTAGCAGCAATGCCTGATGAATAGTAATGGATGTCCCAAATATTAAATAACTGGTGTTATTTTTAGGCTCTACTATAATCATAAATGTCTTAGTTCATCGCCCTAAACTGATGCAACATTGAGATTAGTGTATATTTGCAACTTGCTTTATATTTGTGTTTTGGATTTCATCCAGTCTTCAGTTGTTACTCATTGTGTGTTTCTAACAGCACCGGTTTTATTTCCTGGAAATTTGAGTCATGCTGTTCTGGGGCTTTTAAATAATTTGCAGAAAACATTTTGTTGCGCTGGGATTAAGTCATGGCCTCATAGTGAGCTCATTCCTATCATTTGAACACATCAGCCATGACTGTTTCATTATCATTTCCAACCCTAAACATTTGTTTTATTCTGATGCCTTCAAATGATTGTGAACTTACTTACTTACTTACTACAATATTGTGGATATTCAAATATTCACAATATTTTCAGGACAAACAACACTGTTTAGTGTTTAATTTGCACAGCCATTTACTCAGTGTCGTAACATAGAACGAAAAAGAACAGGAAAAGTATCAGTCAGCTGTAATTAATAGACAACTAATGCTGACTCCATTAAAGTGGTGGTTAGGGCTGAGTCAGCAGCGAGTACAGTGGGCTCCCTGAAAACAGATCAACTAGACTACGACAGCATAATGAGGGCAATAACAAGCCAGTTTAATAAAAGAAAGAAGAAAGGCACTGTAAAAAAAAATAATGTTGGGTTTGTGTTGCTGCTGTCTGAAATCTAAGCAGGTAGAAAGAGAGTCACCCTCTTTTACAGGAAAAGGAATCAGAAAGCGAGCCGGTGTGTCACAGCAGGCCTGATTTTTATTCAGAGGTCTCCGGCTGAGTCACAGAGGCAGACAGAAAGGCAGAACGAGTTTATTCCTCTGCAGATACAGTTACCACCACACAATCAAACACAAGGACCTCAGGTTAAACCGACTGATAGAAACAGATATCCTGACTGTTTCAGGGCGAGGTTTGGATTTGAGCATTCAGGCCCGGTTCTTTACAAACCGGCGTCTGTTAGAAAACTGTCGCTGTGATTAAATCCTGCTTAAAACGTTAAAGCTAACTGATAACCTGTTGAGCTGAATCAAACACATCAACTAATGAAATGTTGACTAACAGGAGTAATATAACATTCCTATAAGAATGTGCTAATTATTTGGGTCTGGGGAACATGAGAGTCAACTGTATCATTAAGTAAAAGTACCACAGTTTCAAAGTATCACAGTATTCCTACAAAAATTTAAAAGGTGTGACATGATCTAAATGCAATTATTTCCATCAGCTTGTAGCAGCTAATAACAGCCAATTAAACAATAATTTTGGCTTTTTCAATTGTAATATAACCAGTGACTTAATAGTCCACCGATAATTAAATGTGGGTTTTGAGCCAATAACGTGCAACACATGAAAGTCACATGACCACTGTCTACTTCCTGAATCTTAGCACTTTCTACTGATCTACCTGCCGAAAGCAATAGACAGTAATTAATATTTTTCCATTCTTGGAATTAGAATTGTACATACCTAAGCTAACAAACGGTAATATACCTAAATATTTAGCATAACAGATAATAAATTTGCCATCCGCAACCTGTTTTTAAAGGGCAAACTGCACACAAAAAAATCTTCTTTCCCAGAAAGCCAGTCCTGTTTAAAGATTATTACATTAATGACTGCAGTTATCACAATTGTAAGCTCGTTACAATAATGCGTTGCATTATTGTATTGATGTTATTGAATTTATTATATTTAAATTGCACAAAATAAATAAATTATTCACAGGTATTTTGTTTCTGGCCATAATCACTTATTATTGATGTTATTGGTTGTTCCACACCTGCTGAATCAAGTAGTAGTTTTAAAGTAGGTTTCTAGGATTAGGTTAACAAGCTGACCTAATTAGTCAGGCTATCTGCTCCAGTAGCCAGCCTGCAGTCAGCTGCTAAACAGATGTGTGTGTGTTGCCAACTACATAGCTTTAAAACAGCATAACCTTAATAAGCGTAAGGTGTGTCACTCTTTTAGTTTCACACCACGACTGTCCGTGTTTTTCATTAACAAGAAATTTGCGAAAAAACAGATTTGTCAGTCTAACCTTCCTTCAGCCAGCGGTCTGTTGCATAACCGATCTGTCTTTAGCCGTCTGCGATTTTTCTCTTAAATTTCAGGGAATATATGAAATCTGTCTTTACATTCAATATATTTTTCATGTATCTTACTTTTTAAAATTGTATTTAACCTTGTATTCATACAGGTTGTCTCATTGAGATGAGACAACTTGAACATCTCATTTATAAGGGAGACCTGTTTTAAAACAACAGCGAGAAAAGTTACAAACACATTAACAATACCAATAATTAAAACATTCAACTCAAATTAAATAAGCAAATAACATATGACCTAAAAAATGGAACAAGTTTCATAGGAAGATTTCTCTATTTTTCTCATAATTAATTTAAATCAACATGGATAGATTCAGATCACGCTGGAGTGTTTCAAGTTTACGAGACAGGGTAAGAAAATGCCTATTAATATTTTTTTAATGGTTAAGTACTAATGCAAGTTAAACTCATTTAGACATGGACATATTACAGCTTTAATTTGTTATTAAAGTGCAGCAGGATCCAGGTTTATACTCAACTCCAGGCCTGCTAAATATCTGTTTCTGTATCAGGATGTTCACAGACTCAAGCAGATAAAATTAGTATACTGGGATATTTCCAGCTTCTTCCAGCTCACCATCAGCGCATGTTCATTTCCTCTCGCCAAAGAGCTGCAGCTCAGCTTCAGTCCTTTAATACAGAATGACACGTCTGCTGGTTAGGAGACCTGCTTGTATCCCCTGATGGCTCAAACGGTGTCATTTTGCATTAAATAGATTGTGTTTTGGAGCATAATGTTCCTGGGTGGCTGCAGAAATGAAGCATTGCGTCACAAAGCTGATGTACCCACTGCAACAAGAGCCTGAAGAGGACTAATATTAACCCAAGTCAAAAATTTACTTTCTCTTTATTATTACAGAAGTGAACACAATGCATTTTATGATCCATGTGGTAATGAATAAAACATTTCAGCTTTTTGTGTTAAATAGATAGTTATGTATTTATTCAGTTGTGTTAAGGTTTCTTGTACATTTTTCTGCATCTCGTCTTAAAATTGTTGATTTAAACGGGTGCTTTTACCCTTTTCTGTAGAAATTTAAAAACATCGCTCTAAACTACCTAGAAAAACACAAAAACATGGTTTTTTGCTTGTAGGTTTATGATAAATCTGTTTCATAACTACTAATAGTTTCATTTTATTCTTCCTGTAGTTACACTGCATGCACTCTTTGGGTAATCTGAGATAATGCTATTTAATTTTTATTGACTTAACCTGTAAAATTAATAAAGACTCAATGCAAATACTCACTATTATTGTCTTTATTTTCCTGATAAACCCCAACTACACAGACACTCTAAAATAATCAGTGACACATTATTATTAATGTTTAAAACTTTCCTCATATTCTAGCAGAAAATTAATTTATTTCACTTTTATTTAACCAGCTGAGACGATTGAGGACTGGTTCTCAATTACAACGCCGACCTGCACATGTACTTGAGAAGATAATTACAAGGATGTCAGCTGGAACTTATGTCAGCAGAAATTACAAGAAATTATTTAAAAAAATGTTTTAATTGTTTAAAGTACTTTAGGTTAACAGGATGTAGGCTTTGCTTCCAGAGGGTGAACCTGGTTTGGGGATAGGATAAATTCTGGAAAAGATATTTACTTTTAGTTATGAATATCAATTACAACTGAACACAAGCTATGATGTGTTCTAAATCTTAAACATGTAGTTTTTAATGTTTCAACCAAATAGTTATAGGAACATAATTCACAGGTGGTCTCCACTCTCTCCCACAAGATGGCCTGCGGATCCCTCATAGCTTTTTGTTCAGTGCCATGACCGAAAATGATTAGATCAATCAGCTTTCTAAAGCACTCCACACCAAAGCAATGCAATAATGGCTTGTAAAGATGACACACCGGAGTTTAACAATGCTCCTGCTTGTTTTTAATCACCAATTGGAAAAAAAAGTTTTGGTTTCTTCATGGTTTAAGGTGGCAATGGAGGCCCAGCGCTGCAATTATCTAATGCCAAACAGGTTGTATTTATGCACTTTGCACTTTTGTAGTTGGTGGAGTCCCGTCAAACCAAATACAATTGAGGTTTGTGTAAATTTTGTGATTAGCAAAATGACTGAAATGAAAGTTTAAGCAAAGGAAACATTTCATAATTGGAACATTAAATATACAAATGGTATCATCAGACCTGAGTATGTTGTGCAGTAATAAACATTCCTCTCTACATTGTAGAGTATCTAACAAAGTGTCACTTCAAATGCAGACTACAGTAAAATCTGGTTACTACAAAAAGAAAAAGAAATGATTAGACGCTCCAGTGGTTTATGTTTAAATTAGGCCTGCAGTCAAAAAAAACAGCTGAAAGTAAGTTGCACTTTAAATTCATTAGCAAGACCCCAGCGTAACTGTAATAATGAAGCAGCGCTCTCTGGTTTCCATTGACTAACTGATAACAGAGTTAACTGCCTTATAAAGTGCTGCAGTTTATGTGTAATCAAATGCTATTGACAGCTCGGTAAACTAGGACACAGTTACAGCTGCAGACTTCCTCTGACTGAGCTCATGGACCCCACAGTCTGATCAGAGAAAAATCATACCGTTATTACCAGTAAGCACCGCAGAAAGCTGCATTTTTCCCTCAACGTTAACCATCTGAAAAATATGTTCATGGTTTTCTCTCTGGAGAAAGCTGATCAATGTGAGCAGGTTGGTAATTGCTTCACCAGCTGCTGTTTTGAAGCTTTTCTTTCTGTTTTGAAGCTGAATTTGCCCTCCAGCTGCACATAACCAGCAGCAAAACAAAGCTGAATATTTAACTACGAGCGATGGAAGAAGGCCAAAAAAAGCAAATGATAAAGCAGTTTTATTGTTGCAGTAGTTAGTGGGGTGATATATTGCCTCCTCACTAGACGTTTCTGCTCGATCCTTGCTCTAATTAACCAGATTACTCCTCTCTGCTGGGAAAGTGTTATTGTTTGTGTCATCTCCAGGCCACCGTAGCTTGAGGAAATATTACGGTGCTTGTTACTGTCAAGAACAGTCGGCTCATTTAGAGAACACACAGAGCTACCAATGACACTTGATAACCTTTTATTAAAGAGGTTCATGTCAGATTGTATTTATAAAGATGAACTGTGGTTTTATTGTTGTAGATATTTGGGTTACTTAGTAAGGACATTAGTTAAAACTGTAGCAAGTGAAAAAGACATGTAATGGTTAACATTTCTGCTAATTTTTTTGTTTTAATACAATACTTTTGCTCTCAAAGCTTTTTGTTTCTTGCATAATTTGTATTTTCTGAATGTCACTTCAGATCTTGTCTAAAAAGTGTTTATTTGTCTAAATTGATGCTACATGACATAGTTTTTATTTTGGACAAGGGCAAAGGAAAGGTGCAGTAACCTTATTTCAGCCAGCTGTCCGACAGTGCACAGTGACAGGTGTGGGAGGTGTTAGTGTTCGAACAGCTGGAGAAAACTCTGGTCATTTCAGCAATTTTTGTGATGGATGGTTTTAGTGGTTTAGAAATCATAACTATTAATAATTTATCTTTGGTGATGAGCTCCAAGTCTTAGAGGTTGGAAGACCTCTTTGCCATCACCGTAATCTTTAGCGTTGTCCACTGGTTCTTAATCAAAGTATGCCAGTACTCTGGCTGGGCCACTCCAAAATATTAATTTTATTTTTAGTCTAAAGTAACATATTGGTAAAATGAAAAGGCTACTTCGAACTGAAATCTGCCAGGGCTATGAATACCTTTGGCTAAACTCTTAAACAGCAATGGAACAAAAACAGAAAATAACAATTTGCTTCACTTCTCACTATTAACACTCATGGTGTTGGTTATCAGACAATGTGTTTGGACTTTGTTACCATCGATTTATCCTCTTTTCAGGAAGGGGAATCACACTTTAGACAAAGACCGTAAAAGTTGTAGAAATCTTCAGTTAAATCAGGAGTCAGTGTGCAGCTCGATCACTTCAGATCCAGGGCGAAGCATGGCGTAGAGGTAGAGCGGGCGCCCCGTATATGAAGGCTGTTAGTCGCCGACTTAACCATCTAAGCTGGGACCTTTGCTCCATGTCCTCCAACCCTTCTCTCTCTGCACATTTCCTGTCTTTTTTTCCAACCTGTCCTGTCTCGGCATTTCAGGCATACCATATAAGAAAGCTGATTGCCAAGATGTGCCAGGGCAGCTTTGCTCTACAGCAACTGCATAAAAGGATATTTGGACATGGTATCCTAATTGTGATGATCACTTTACTAAATCCAAGCTGCATCTGGCATCAGAGTACACAGGTTGCCTTAATGAACTATGAATTTGTTTGTGTGACCTTCATCCGGCCCATTTCCTGTCTGATTATTGTGAACGAAGGCCACTAGTGCCACAAACAAATAAAAAACTTCAGATCTTAAACATTTAATTTTACAAGTTCTCCTGATAGCTCGCTTTAACAAATGGAAGCTTTTTAATATTTATTGGATTTTTACATTTAATCTGGTAGAGTTCAGAAATGTTTTGAAACCTTCAGAAAATCTTAAATATGGTTGAACGTGGTAAGTTTCACTGTTTTTCATTTAAAGTATCAACTGTAAAATAATTGATTTAGCAGTTGACAGGATAAGGGAAAGATTTTGTTTCAGTTTTACAGATAAACCATCTGTTTCTCATTGGGAAAATTTGACCTTTTTAGAAATAGAAATTATCTGGTCAGAGATTCGCTGCTGCTGAGAAACCTCCAGCTCTGAAAGTCCTGCACTTCAACTCGCTTCGTCACCATAAATGAGTTTAATGTTTCAGACTTCAGATTAGTTGTTATAAAGTGGGAAAAAAGGGAATTAAAATGGTTTAACTGGGAGTGTTAAAATGAAGCTGCAGCCTGAGAACGACAGTCAGTTGTTAATAAAGTTGATGTGTTAGTTCATCATTGTAAAAACTTTACAACTCTTTCAGTGGTTATCATTTTTATAATAACCAGCTCCATGTGTGTTATTTATTACGGTGCTGTTATCAGCTTTATAATGGCTCTCTCTGTTTCTGTGTTTCTCCATGTGACCGTGCCGACCCACAGCGAGGCTGTAATAGAATAAAAGCTAATCTCTGTGTGTGTGTGAGTGTAAGTCTTCAATAATACTATATTCTGGAAGAGTCAATGTGTGTGTTTATAGAAGAACTGAGCTCTGTGTGTGTGTGCGTCCACCCTGACCAGTGTAAACTAATATTGATTCAGCTGTTGGTGTTATGTACTAGTCATAAAACTGGACTTATTGTAGGCTCTAGGCTTACCTTCTGACTCTCTGACTGTTTTCTCATGTGTTTGTAGTTGTAGTGTGTCTGCGTGTGAGCGTGGGTGGACTGGGTTGGATTTTCACTTTGTGCTGGTGGATTTTAAAACCAAGTTTATGTGTCAGACTGGTTTTTTTGGTTCATTTTATGCATTTCATGCTTGAAATCAAGAGGAAAGATGGTTGAACTCTTACTCTGTTGCCAAACAACTAGTCGGCTCATTACTGCCCTCATGTGGTTGAGTTTTTCTGAAGAAACTGGCAGTTTTGAGTTGATCACTTATGTACATTTGTTTATCAGTGCTAGTTTTTTATATTTTACTATTTTATCATAAACCAGCTATTACTTTTGTTTTCAAATTTTTAATCGGGTTTCAGATATCTAAAGATACCAAAGCTTGCATCATTAACTTCGGCACACAAATCTTAAAGGCCTTTAAAAGCCAGTATGTTTACATAGCTCTCCTGTTTATTTAATACCAGGGGTGACCAAGGTGGTCAGGTTTGTCCTGTAAGCATTTGGTTGCCAGTTCGACCCCCTCGCTCCGTCCGTCTCAGTCAAGTCCTTGGGCAAGACACTTCACCCTCCTTGTCAGAGGTCAGAGGGCCCGGTGGCGCCGATTGTATGGCAACCCCACTTCTGTCAGTCTGCTCCAGGGCAGCTGTGGCTACAATGTAGTCTACCACTGTCGGTGTGTGAATATGTGTATGAATGGGTGGTGTAAATCGCTCTGGAGTCCTTAGAGATGATGAAGCGCTATACAGATGCAGACTATTTACTATTTACCATAAAATATTGCAATAGCAAGGCATCCCTGCAGAAAACGATAAAACGAATGACATTTTTCTTTATGTTTTGAATGGCGCTAAAGTAGCACCATCTGGCAGACAGACAAAAAAAAAAATAAAATTGAATAAGTGGTCCAACATGAATAAGCTTTAGTTTATGTCAAGATAACTCTGAGATGTTTTTTGTCATTTTTTTAGCGTAGCTTTGTTATTTTGTGCTTATTTAAGGAAGAAATGCTCTCTCGGAAATTTGAGCTATATTCAGTTAACACAACCAAAAGGAAAAAAATAAAACAAACTGAATGGCCCAAAGTATCCCCCTCCTCTCTTAAGGGTTTGAACCCATTTAGCTGCCCTGTAAAAGTGGTTTGGTGCTGTGCCGAGCTTTGTGTTGCACTTTCACTTTGCTCAGCGATCCTTGAACTGTGTTTCTGTTTGGTTAAACTACGCTTTTACCTCCTCTAAGCTAACCAACTCCTCTCTCTGTGGTTTATCTCATTTGTATTCTGCATTGTTGAGGGAAATGTATGACAGAAGCCATTTAAAGGACAAAAGTATTTAATATCTGGTTTAATTAATGAATACGTTGTGTTTATTTTACACTGTGAGATAAATGAATGGGGCGTGGTTTGTTTTATAAAGGCAATAAATGACTGATACATAAACTGCTAGTCAGAAAACACACATGCACATGAATTGGCTAAATGACAACAGACTTGAACAATTTTATGAAACTTTACCTCCATGTTTCCTCTAAACACTGATCGATGAAGGGAAATTAAGGGAAATAAGCTGATGTGCGAATGTTTAGGTACAATAATAAATATTAAATTAAATAACATTTTACCACAAATTCCTCAATAATCCCAAACGGATTGAAGGATGTTCACAGAGAGAACAAAATTTGAAGATGTGAGCATGTGAAACTTTAGAAGTATAAATGCAGTGGAAATTAATGATGAATACGTTTTAGATGAGCTGATTAAAAACTGAAATTAAGCTTCATGAAGGAAAAATGGGGAAAACGGCTGAGGATCTTTTTACAGACAGGAAACATTAAGCCAGATCACAGAGACCATGACGAGTCCTGACATAACGAGAGCCAGAAACCATGACACCATCCTGGATCACCTTCTCACTCTGACCGGGACAGAAGCTCCAACTGTGACCAATCAGATTCCAGCTGAGCCAAGCCTCCATCTTCACCTCATGCGATGGTGAAGCTGGACCACTCAGGACAAACATTACACAGATTGGCATTTATCTCTGGTGGGCTCCGTTTCTCTGAAATGTATCTGAAGCTGTTAAACGCTGCTGCTGTTGGAGGGACAGAAAGAGAAATTGAGAGTGTTTGTCTTTTGGTGTCCTTGTGTTTCTGTTTTTGCTCCACAGTGTGTGTGTGTGTGTGTGTGTGTGTGTGTGTGTGTGTGTGAGATGTATGGGGACGGTGAGTAATACTGTATGTGTCATTCTGTGTCCCCAGAGTTTTCTTCATCTCTTCTTCCTCTCCTCGCTCTGTTCCATCTGTCTTTTCTCTCCCATCTCCTTCTCTTTCTTTATTTCTTCATCTCTCTTCTGTTTTCTCCCCCGGTCACATTCCTGTCCAGCCCTCAGTGTCATCCTAGTTTTCTGCTGACTTCATGCTTTTCTGATGTGCACACACACACACACACACACACACACACACACACACACACACACACACACTCCAGCTATTGGGATGGTGGGTGTTTATTGGATTGTCTGTGTCCTCTATTTAAATAAGGAGAATAAAAGCAGGAAGCAAAGTGACGAAGGAAGAAATGAAAGGAGGACAAGGAGGGACAAGAGGGACCAGGAAGACTGTGACAGGAAAAATGCCACAGAAGAATTGGTGATTAAAAACTAAAGAGAATTAGATATGCAGGTGCATCTCAATAAAATATTGTAGATTCATTACATAAAATACATTAAAAAAATATTTTTGTTAAATCTTATGATTGTGGCTAACAGCTAATCATTGATTAAAATGTTAAGACCAATAAAAATAAAATTTTAATACAGAGATAAGTTACGACCATGTTATGGCCTGTAAAACCGAGGGGAAGACTGCTCTCTTGATAGCTGTCCAGCACACAGTCATTGAAATCTTCCACAAGGAGAGTGAGAAGGTCTTTGCCAAAAATGGCAGCTGTTGAGAGAGTGCTGGATTCATGTACACCACCAGTCAAAAGTTTTACATTCACTTTCTCACTTAACGGGTCTCTTTATTTTCATGACCATTTACATTGTAGATTCTCACCAAAGGTAACAAAGCTGTGAATGAACACATGTAAATATGTAGTAAACAAAAAGTGTGAAATAACTCTAAATAGTTTTTATATTTTAGGTTCTTCAAAATAGTCACCCTTTGCTTTGATGACTGCTTTGCTCTCTTGACATTCTCTCCATGAGCTTCATGAGTTGGTCACCTGAAATGGTTTTCCAAAAAGTCTTGAAAGAACTTTCCAGAGGTTCATTGAGAGACGGACAAAGGTTAATATTTCAGTCATCACAGCAAAGGGCGGCTAACATATAATAAAAGCATATTTAAAGTTCTTTTACAATTTTTCGTTTGCTACATAACTCCATATGTGTTCATTCACTGTTTTTATGGCTTCAGTGAGAATCTACGTACAATGAATTGTCATTAAATGAAGAAAACCATTTAAATGAGAAAGGCATTCTAAAACTTTTGATTGGTAGTGTATATTTATAGAAAATTGAGTGGAAGGAAAAAGTGTAGTAGAAAAAGTTTATGGAGATGCTGATTTCATTCTTTCCAGCAGGATCTGGTTCCGGCCCACACTGCCAAAGGTACCAAAAGCTGGGTTAGTGACCATGGTGTGCTTGATTTGCCAGCAAACTTACCCGACCTGAACCCCAAAGAGAATCTATCGATTATTGTCAAGAGCCAACATTGGTCAAGAGCCAAAACTGGATAATAACTGAAAAAGGGACCTTTAGGTGCCTTCTGCCAAATTTTGCTCATTAAACTTCATTCCACTTGCAACATATACAACCAATATTTCTTTTTGTCTTGTTGCTGTTTGCATGTGTTTCAGCGCAGAATGGTGTTGAACTGAAGCAGAGAAGGAATGTCAGCGATGTGGTCGTTTTTCTTCAGTGTCAAACGGGTAGGGAAATACATATAATGTTGGTAAACATTGGTTATCGGCCAAAACACCAATATTAATACCAGATATCGACCCAAATTTTAATATCTGTGCATCCCTAGTTAAAAGCACAAAAAAAATGTTTTCTTCTATAATTCTTCTAACAGTTAAAATATGATCGTAAATAAGTCTTTGCATATACTACTATTTCTATTTTGACTGACGATAGTTATAATAATATCCTTTAGGCTTATAAGTAATTTTTTAAATAATCACACTCATGCCTGGAACTTCCAGTCTGTGATGAGAGTTGAAACAGACAAGAAGTTAATTAGGCTTCTTTTCAAGCACTTAACTTCGTTATTTTCTTTGTACTTATATGGAAAGAAAGGTTTGACCCAAAGAATCCTTCGATGTCTGGGGAAAAATTTATGTCTGGGGCCGTAAAAAGGAGTTATCAATTCTGAGGGTTTCACAGTCTGACAACCAGCAGGAAGTGAGGACTTGATCTGCATTCAGACAAAAACAAAACCATGCTGTAAATGTGGCGTTCAAGGGCTTTAATTCCCAGTGGAAACTGTTGAAAAGACAACAGCGAGGAATGTGAATTTGCTGCTGCTCGCGACAGTAAAACAGATTAATTTTAATTTTATTTTCTTCACATTATTCACAACCACATCTACAGCTCCCTGGAGTAACTTCAAACTGCAGCTGGATGTTAAGATTCATTTTTTGGCTCACAGGAAACTGACTGACAATGTATCATTGCCATTTATCCCACAGTTCTGTAGACGTTTAAATAAGCACGTAGAAGTTGGCTTCACAAGACAGGGCTAATAGTTCTGTAGCCAATAACATTACATCAGACAATTTTATTGTTAAACAATTATTTAGTAACATATGTATATAATGCACCATGGTTTAAAAATAAGAAGTTTAGAATCAGCTTAAGCTTTGTTGTGATGGTCATCTTTCAGTCAGAGGGTCTGGTGTTACAGAAGATTCAAGGAAACTTTAACTAGTTATCCACTACCTCCTGTTTCCCTGGGGTATAAATAAGATGTGACACAGAGGTCCAGGGTGTATCCTGCCTCTCCCCCAATGAGGCATCACCCCTCCGCCGCCAGTCAGCATTGATAAGCAGGTATAGACCGAGTGAAGCTTTACTCTGCAGTGAAAGGGCCAAGTTTAAAATGTTATTTACCAACAGAACAAACTTACCATGCACTTAGTGATGAGAACAGAGGTACAGAGACGCACAATTTTCCTTTGCAGATGCACCAATCATCCACATGCAAATGGACTTCTTGGCCCATGAGTAGTTTTTTTTTTAGAACCACCTGGCATAGGATAATTATGTGTAGGTTTTTGGATTGCAGCATCAGAATGTGTGCATCATTTTTGCAGCTTCACCACACAGTTTGTGCTGTTGTCGCTTTGATTTACAACTATGGTTCTATCTCCAGCTTTGGTGCTGAAACACTCAGTTGTATCTGTAAGATTTTATGAAGCCAGAGGTTCCTTTTTTAACACTCTGTCTTGAAAAAGCCTGAGTACATGTACAATTGGTCCTTATTGTTAACTAGAATCACAACCATTACTCTTTAACCAAAATACTGATCCTATTTCTAATACTAAAAGATAAGACTTGGTAAAACTGTAACAAATATGTGTTAATGTCTTATAAAGGAGTCAAACTGATAATTACCCCACACCGAATACCACGTAGCTTAAATACATATTGTTTTCCGTTTTTATTTTGTTTTACCATCATAACTGGCACTATATAAATGTTACAGTTTAAACGTTATTATCCACAGCAATCAGGTTGAACTTTAACTGGTGTTGTCTTAAAACTAAAAGTGATGTGAACCTGTGGTGTTGGTCTGTGTTCTTATAAGTGAGGCTAGCAGGTTAAAGATGGACCGCGGAGGTAGCAGAGAGAAAGACAGGAGGAGAAATGAAGAGAGGCCGAGATAAAAGATGGCCGAGGCAGGAAGAGAGAGCAGATGCTCTGAAAGAACAATGGAGGAATAGAGGGATATAAATGATGGGCGGTGAAAGAGGGAGGAAAATGAAAGGAGGGGGATAGATGAAAGATGACAGGCATGGGAAGACAGCGAGAGAGAGATAAAAGATGAGAGGTGGAGGAAAGAGCAGCGGAAGAGAGGGAGTGAAGGAGGGGTGTGAAAAAGAGCGAGAGATGACAAGACGATGAAGAGGAGGAGGAGGAGAGGTGAGCGTCCTTGCACTGTCAGAGGCGATCGATGGCACATCATTTACATTATACTGACTTAACTGCAGAGAGGGATGGAGGGATGGAGATGGAGGGAGGCAGGAGAAAGAGATTGATAGAGGAGGAGGAGGAAGAATGAGAGGACAGATAAAAGAAGTTGGAAGTGAGGGATGGATTGTGTGAGGGCTGAGGAGTCTGAGGAGGAGAAAATTAACTCCAGCTATAGAAAGATGGAGGGATGGTGGGAAACTAAGAATCTGTTGATCTGATAGTTTGAGCAAGTCTGTTTGTCTCTCTACTTTCACAACCTTTCACTTCTTCTCTCATTACCATCAACGTTCTCTGTCTTTGAAATGTTTCCCCTCTTAGTAAATAATTTTGGCACTTTTTTCTATGTTGCAGCAGTTGATTCGGCTGCTCTGTTTGAGCTTCAGTGATGCAGTTTGTGTTGGGGGAAAAAGGCATTACGATGCTTGAATAGTTACTTTAATTTTGATCAGGTTTGTTTTGGACTTAAGTTTGCTCCCTAGCCAGTAAAGAAGTTATTTTTTAAGTGGGGTTTTGTGAAGCAGTTGTGAGCAGTCTGTATCCTACGTGCCATAGCAGTCAGTGATTTCTGCTTGAAGTAGACATGAGCAAAATGTTTTGAAACTTTTAATAGTTGGTACAGATCCAGATTCACCTGTTGCTGCGGTCACTAAACGTTTTCTAATTTTAGCTTACATTGACTTAAACTGGAACTAGGAATACATCTTAGTCTGTTTTTTATGTGTTTTAACCAGGGCTCCATAATTTCAGGAAAATATTTAATTTTGATACCGTTATAAGTTATAGTAAACCCTCAAGCATCTCATTAAAGGACAGCATCTGGTGTGGGCCTTAAGGGATGTTAGGATCCATTTAGTTGGCCAAATATGTTACAGATTTGCAGAGCGGGAATTCATTACACTTTTAATAATTCATCCCATCCATTATTTCATCCAAGCAGTCCTCAGCAATCAGGATACTGCACACACTAATTTGCCGCTCTTGTTTCAACATTAATTTTCAGTTGACTGGAGCAATTTTTTTTTTTTTTACTGTTGTTGCTTAAACAAAGATTTAGCAACTTTTAAAAGTGATTATATGGAATAATAGGGTATGATTTTCAAATAGTGTTTTTGCTTGAAATGCCTGCTTCTCGGTTAAGGAATCAGGTAGAGTTTCTTATAGAAGAGTAAACTTTAAAGCAAACCACAGTGAAGCTAGCAGCTAATTGTTGGAAAAGTTAGCTAATTAGATACAACCTAAAGAAGTTGGGTTAACAGGGCAAAGGCTAACTAACTGCTAAAAAGCCAAGCTAAAAATCAATTAGACACAAGCTAAGGTCTAATTGGAGACAAACTGCAAACTGCAATCTTACATTAAAGCTAAGAACTGGTTAGCGTCAAGCTGATAACTAATCATAGTCAAGTGAATGGCTAACTAGAGTTAGCAGCTAATTTAGACTTGTGCTAACAACAAATTAGACACAAGCTGCTTCGCAGAGTGAAGCTAAGACCTAGTTACCATCAAGCTAACAGCCACTTAGAATGGGGTTTACAGCTAATTAGAGGCAGCAGCTAATTTCAGACAAGAATTAACTGCTACTGAGTTGAGCTAAAAACCAATTGGAACTACTACCTAATAAGTCACTTTCTTAGAGTCAAGCTAACAACTAGCAAAAAATAGCTAATTATAAGTTAATCAGCAACTCAAACTTAATAGTGTACTAGTTTTAGGGAATTCCATATTTGATATTTACATCTCGCCATTTTTGCAAAAGATGTTGTCACTATTTTCTCAGCTGGAAACAGTTAAAAATTTTGGTCTAAAGGGCAAAACAGTCGCACATACTTGACTCTGCGGACGTATGCGCGGAGTCCGTCGGACATGTTCGCGCAAAGGTCAATTTTTACGACTGCCTATGCGGTGCCGCACAATACACTGCTCGGCAGGAAAAAGTCTCCACATTGAACTGTTTTATATGTGATACGCTGCTCTGAGCAGCCGGTCGCGAGTATGTGCAGCGTCACGGCCACACTCTGCCTCGCACTGACATGTCTATTCCTCTTCTTCGTCCCCAGTCTGATTTAATGGCATTTAACACCACCTTCTTTTTGTTTTTCCAAACAAAACTGCGGGCAGTTTGGGCAGAGTCCGTGCTGATCATAGTACACCCTACTATGTTCTTCCCTTTAGATGGTTGAAATGTTGTCTCCGGGGATATCTTTTAGCTTGACTCTTATGAAATTGACTACCTAATGATATTGTTTTCCCAATTCACCAAACAGCGGTGACTCTGACTTCTGTCTGTCTCCGGTAAGTAAAAACTGGATACTTCAGTGTTGCATTCCTAGAATCAGAGATCACCGATTTATTTATGGTTCCATGTTGTTTCAAATTCCCCAAAGTGAAAACAAGCTTACTTATTTACCTGTTTTGGGTAAGCATGTTTATTTGCTTTTTTGAAAGTAAAGGCCAGTCTTGTCACTGAAAATGGCATGATGGCTAATATGCAAAAAGCTTTTCCTCAAATTGTGCTTTTATTTTGTTTTTATGAAAAAATAAACGTTTTTTTAATCCATATTTTCTTCTTGGCAAGGAAAAATATTTGACTTTATGCTGTCAATACAATCCCTTATCTCGCCTTTAATCCTCTCTAATTTCCTCAGTTCCTCCCTCCCTTGCTCATACCATATGTGACATTCCTTCTCAATGTGGCGCATTGAAAACTTCCTGTTGTTATAGTTTGTTATGGAGCACTTCAAAGAGCCGAGAGGGAGGGAGGGAGGGAGGGGGGAGACGGACAGAGAGAAAGGGGGAGAAAACATGCAGTCTGTTATAGTTTTACCTCTTAAATGCTAACATGTGAGAGCACCATGAATGCTTGTATGAATTATCCCTGTTTCTGTGTGTGTGTGTGTTTGCCCACATGCCAGGGATGTAAGGTAATGACGCTCAAAGCCAAAACACACTCGCGCACTCCCACACAGACATGCAGACACACGTTAGCCCATCGACCTGTATAACTTGTCTCGTCAGCGATTGTGTGTCGCCCCGTGTGTGTGAGTGTGTGCGGTGTTTAATATTTAATCGGCGCTGGTTAAAAATGCAGGAGTGTTTTTGTCTCTTGTCCCGTTGCACACCTGTTCATCTGCAGAGAGAGAGGGAGGTAGGGATCTGATGGACGGATGGATGGAGAAAGACGGAGGATGTTCGGATGGAGAAACGGTGGACGATGGAGTACGTTTGGAGATGTATCAGCTGCGAAGCGTTTTATACACAACTAGAACGTTTTCAAACCAATTATATATTTTTTTCAAGACCCTCACGTTACAAACCCTTTTAAAATGGGTTCAGCTGTTTTCTGCCAACAGAGAAATCATGAAATGTACATGAGTACTAGGACCGTTCATGTAGTAGGATACATTTTTAAAAGGTCTTTTCCAGCCCCAAATATTCTTGGGAATGAATGACATTTGGAGTTTTGTATTATTCTGACTTCTTTATAGTTAACATTGGCTTGATGATTTCCTGCCTTCATAACCTAATTTTGCAGCAGGATCCAAGATGTTTGTGGGTGCCAAACATCTAAATGAAGACTGAATGTCTTTTGATTGAACATAACTGGCAGATCAATGACGAACCCTCTGTGTTTATTTCTGTTTTCTCTTCGTTTACTGTTCACACCACACAGATCTTATGTTCCACAGTGATTGGGCTTAAAACTTGTGGTTTTGGATGTAAAATAAACGTCTTCAGGACCAACAATAAGCATAAAAATGAATCAAGTCAAGGTGGAAACAGTGGTGTGTTTGTGATCACAAATCAGTGACTTGCATTCTTTGAAGAGATGAAGACAAGAATGAAACCTACACCTACAGCTTGATGACGCTAACCGACAACAGGATTTATAAAGTTGAAAAGGTGCGATGCGGTGTGCTGCACAGCATTCTAAGCATAAGAACAATTAGCTGAAGTGTTTTTACTTCACCTCCATGATGAAGCTCGTTTTTCTTCCGTCCTGAATTAACCAGACAAGACGTGTCACTGTTTTTGAATTTAGTCCGTTTGGTTGGTCTCTATACCTCCCACCACTATACTCTGACATTCAATTCCAGCAGAAAGTGTTCACACCCCTTCACCTACCTTCCATATAAGCTCTTTATTCCAGTGTTTCATGAGTATTTACACACAGCTTAATATTTTGTTGAAGCAGCTTTGACAGCAATGACAGCCTCAGGTCTTCTTGAATATGCCCCTTCAGGCTTAGCATGCCAGTTTTTCTATTTTCTCTCATTCTTCGTTGCGATCCTCTCAGGTTCAGTCAGGTTGGACGGGCAGCATCAGTATCAGCCTTTTTAGTCCTTTCCAGGGATCGGCTGGACCTCTCAAGGACGTTTAGACTCTCCTGAAGCTGATCCTTTGTTATCTAGGTGTGATTTGGGTCATAGCTGTGTTAGAAGATGAATCATCTCCTCAGTCTGTGGTCCAGACCAGCTTTCCTAAAATAATCTCTACATCTGTCTGCTGTCTTAACCCTACTAGTCGTCCAGTTCCTGCTGCAGAAAAACATCCCCATAGCATGATGCAACCAACACCATGCTTTACAGCAGGGATGGTGTTAACAGGGTAATGGGCAATGCACGATATGTGGAAATTCAGGCAGGTATGCCATGTGCCTTTTAGTGATGAGTGGCTTGTGTCTGATTGGAGGAATGCATTAGGAATGGTTGATGTATTGGATGCTTTTCCAAGGGAACACGCCTCTTAAGTTACCATTGAGGCCTGTAAGTTACTAAGGGTCTTCCTTCCTAATTACTAATTATTTCATTTCTGAATAATGGAGAACACAATGCTTTTTGGGATGTTAAATGCAGCCCTGTTTTTTTGTATCATTCCTTAGATTGATGCTTTGTCACACTCCGTTCTCAGAGGTCTACAGGCAATGCCTTTGGCCTCATTGGTTGGTTTCTGCTCTAAAATCATTGTCAACTATGATACCATATATAGCAAAGTGGGTTATTTTGACTCAATCCAGTTGCAGAAGCACCCGTAGGACAATCATTGGAAATCAGATCAACATAAGCTCAGTTTTGAGCCCTTCTGTTGTCCTTCTTGGGTATTTCATTGAGATGCACCGATATGAAAATCTTGGGTCCATATCAGATATATTGCTGTCATGGCTAGTTACCAATATTTACTGATATTATATACAGTATGTATATATCTCCCTTCCCTTACAACACGGTAAAAAATGACCACACTGCTGATATTACTTCTCTATTTTAGTTAAACATCCCACAATCCTGTGCTGCATCACTGTCACATACCAAACACCACATGGTCAACCCCCTCACCACCCCCTCTTGAAACACAAATTTATGGTTCCATGTTGAAAAAAACATTGGTTAATTATGTCGGCCCAGTTTTACTTTTCTGACTGATACCAATATGTTAATTTGTTAAAAAAATGACTAACATCAGCTGAAACCGATGTTAATGCAGATATATCAAATTTACACTGAAATCGGTTTGAGAATAGGTTTGGTGGCACTGACCAGGACTGGTGAAGAGGTGCTGCTTCAGCACTGGCTTTCCTGGTTCAGGAATGGTTCTCGGGTGGGTGAACCGGTTCTGAGTATTCATTTAGAACTGGCCCTGGAGCAGCTTTGTTGGAAAAGGCCAAAAAATTAACGTTGTAACATCTATATGCTGTTTTGTTCTAAATAGCTTCAAAATATAAGAAACCCTGCTTTAAAGGGGCGATGTAAAGATTGATAGATTATCATTACAGATGGGGAGTGAATGGCGACAACAGTGTAAATTACTACTTGAAGGGGACAGATAAGAGAGACAAACATTTGGTAAAAAGAAACGATAGACCTGTAGCATCATTTTGGTACAAATTAATAATAAATTGATAAAAAGAGGAATAAGCAAATGAAATGGTTTGATATACAGATAAAAAAACAATAAAAATATTAAAACAGTTGGATGAAGAGTAATGGGTGGATGTTAACAGGTTTCACGTTCTTTGGTAAATAAAGACATTCAAAAGGAAAAAAATTTGGTTACAGTTTAGGCGAAAGTGAGAAAACAAGAGCAGGAAACAGAAGATGAATAGTAAATAATTGGGGGACAGAACAGATGAGGGATGAAAAGAAGAGGAAAGGTGTCACCAAGTAATCAATACTCTTTCTCTTTCCCTGCAATCTGTGTTTTTTAGGTGATTTTTTTTCCTTCTCCTTTATTATTCCCGCTCTACTTCCCTTATCAATCAATACTTATTATTGCTTACCTCACCCTTCCTCTGTCTCTCTGTCCGTCTTTATTTTCCACCTCTCCCCTTTCCATGTTGAAAAGAGGAACAGAAAGAGAGAGAGAAGGAAACACAGACACAATGAAGTCATTCATCTGTCCAATCAAAGAGGCGGAAGCTCAGAGGAAAGTAAACATCCATCTCTCTCTGCCTCTCTTCTTTCCTTCTTTCTCATGAGTCCGTGAGCGTCCATGATTATGATGCCTCTCCGTGTGATTGTGTGTGTGGACTGACATATATCCCATTTCTCTGGTGTCTCTTTAAAAAGAATAGATTGTTCTTCTGCTGCAAACAAAGAGTAAAGACACACAGAGAGGGAGAAGGCAAGTCGCTGACACGATTTATGATGGCTGAGAGATGTGGAGAGACAGAAAACAGAGGTGGGGGAAGTAGAGAAGATGGATGGAAAAAGGAAATGTATTAATGTCCACCAACCAGCACTTCTGATACAAACAAAGACGGGAATGTGCAAAAGTACTGATGTAAAATGAAAGACAGAGACAAATGAGGATGGGAGGGTACAATAATTAATGCAGAGAGTATTAAAATGTAATAAGAACAACATTAAGTTATTCTTAACGCTTTTAATGTAATAGCAGCTAAATTGTCCAAATGGTGTATAGAAGAATGGAGCTATATATGAATTCAGTTTAAAGCCTAATAAATACTGGACAACTGTAACAATGGATGCAAAATGATGGATAACAGCTTGAATAACGTTTATACTATAACATCAATAATATTTAAAGGATCTTTGATGCATAATTGAAGTCTAATTGTTGGTACAAAAACTACCAAACATCTGTGATCTGTGACATTTATTAGGTCAGCATGAAATACTGTGTATGATAACCTTGAGCAAAAATACAGTGGTTTTAAAGTGACTACACAAAAATATGACAATGTTTAACATTATCTAGTAGCCAGGACTACTTTATGTCATTTGGTAATTATAAATATGAGCAATCCACAATCACACCAGGGGTTCCTCAAGGCTCCATTCTAGGGCCACATTTGTTCAACATTAATCTCCTTTGCTTTGTTATGGAGCACCACTTAATCTCTTAGAATGGTTATGCTGATGACATACAACTTAATATTTCAATGTCACCACTTCACTATAGTTCACTACAGTCAGTGTGTCCAAAGTATCCATGACTAGTTGGGTCCAAAATTTCCCAAGCATAATGCAGATTAAATAGACTTTATAGTTGTGCAAAAAGGCAATTTTAAAAATCATCACTTAACTAGAATCAGTTGAGCTAATTAACATATAATATCCAAAAACCCTAGGTGGACTCGGACCTGAGTTGAAACAACCACATACAGACTAGTACTAAATAAGCCCACGAACCACCTTAAAAACATTTCCAGAATAAAGTGTTCACTGCAATTGTTTTCCATTAGTAGGACAGACTTAAAAATCTTGTCTTGGGCCTAAAAACATTTCATAGTTGCTGACCAGGGATGAACCATCTAGACCTCTCAGTTCATCAGAATCCTGTTTACTCTGCGCTCTCAGGACCAGAACTAAACAAGGTGAAGCCGCATTTAGTTTCTATGCTCGTCAGCTCTGGAACAAACTTCCTGAAAACCTGAGAGGTGCAGAAACTGTTGTTTCCTCTAAATCAGGACTGAAAACATTACTCTCTACTGCAGATTACCCATAAAGGTAAAGGATAGCATTTTTGTTTCATGTTTTGCTAAAAAATACTAAAATATATTTTAATGTGTTTTTTGTTTTAAATTGATTCTTCTATCTCTGTTCCTTTTATTTTTTGTAAGATAAGGAATTCCCTTTTGTATGACTTGTGCTAAACAAATAAACTTGCCTTGCATTTAATTAAAATCTGAAATTTTATATTACTGCTGCTGCTGCTTAAACCATTCCATAATATTAAGATTTCTGAAATAATGTATTGGTATGGTACTATTGGAAAGTACTAAAGTGTTTGTGAGAGAAACCCGGTGTTTACAGTAACTCTGTTTCAGATCAGTGTTGTTGAGCATCTTATGTAGTCATGGGACTGATTTTAATCAGCTTCAGCTGTAGGTCTTTTGAAGATTAAGGTTGAAAAGTATTTTAAATATTTAAACATTGCTAACTATTGTTTCCTGGTAGATTTTAACCTCCCGAATTTCAGATGGAAATTATTCACTGGCGTAATCTGTTGCAGGTTACCTCTTGTGAGTTTTATGTTCCTGTACACGGTCCAAAACAGATTTACTAAAACTATCTGCTTCAGTACTGAGGCTGCAGTTGGCTGTTTATTTTACAAAAATAAATTACTTCATACAAAATTTTAAAAAAACACCCAGTCACGTTTTTTTGAACTAGGGGACGATTAGCATACACAGCTGACTGCCAGCTAACAGTGACAGGTGGGGGAGGAAAGTATTTCTTAGGGAGGAACGTATTTCTTACACCTATTAAGATGAGTTGAAATGCAGAAAAAATATGATGAAACATTTTAGAGGTTTTAGAACAATAACTTTTAAGAGTCATAGAATACCTTGAAAGCAAAAACCCACCCATGCATACTTTTTTTTACAGAGGTTAAACACGTACAGGCAAAACCAGCTGTATACCGGTGCACATGTAATACAATAGCAAAGTTACTGATAACAAAAATGTTCACCATTTTTTTTGTACTTTTCCAGTCTGCTGCTAACATTTAAAACATCCTCTAATTTATATTCATGTAGGGGTCTACTTTTGATGTTGCTAGTTCATATGAGAAGTTCACCACTGTTTAAATTGTGGCTTTTGGTGATCTTTAACTCATTCCTGATCCTCTGTCTGCTTCAAACATAAACAAATACTGAGTGGATATAGACGGCATCAGAATAATATCACTGCCAAAAGTTGACATTAGAAAGACAAAATATGAACTGTTTTGTGATGAAACTCTTTGGAGTAGAAATTCAAGCAAACTGACAGAATAAATGTTTATGCCGGGGACATATGTCCCTGCACAGAGTCTTCAGACAGCCTGCAAGTATCTACCATGGAAAAAGCTCAGCTTATGAGGGGAAAACAAAAAGTTGTCAACAACTTGCAAAATATTAAAAATTGCATCTGTAAAATATTAATTTAAGACATTGTACTGCTTTTAAAGTCCCTGAAGCAGCAATTAAAGGATGATTAACCTGTTCCAAACCACAGGCCTTTGTTAACCATTAAAAATATCAGCTGACTTACAGCATTTTGACTTTATTAACATCTAATGTAAAGATTTTTATTTTTTATTTTTCTGTAAACCCAGTTCTGATTTGGATTCAGACTCTTGTCTGACTTTTACAAATAAAGTAGCTGATCCATTGCTAGGAGAAGAAAAATTAAAGTAAAAAAGTGTTTAAAGACTATTTTTGTGTTGGAAGTGTTGGTTAACAAAAAGCATGACTGGTAAGTGCAGGCTTCAATTAGAAACTAGATTAAATTAGAATATGCATTGTTTTCAATAATAATAATAAAACATGATAACTGATGACATTTAAATAACAGGAATCCTCAATTAAAAACAAGCAAAGATAAATTTCTGCCTTTAAGGCAAAAAAGTTGTTTATTATTAAGGAGAACAAACAAAAATATGAATAGATAACTACTGAAAGCCCAACACTCAGAAAAGTTAGACTTAATTATATAAGCTTTAATTAAATGAAATCTGTTCCTGGATGTCCAACATAAACAAGCAGGTTTTAACGATTATAGAACTAAGGAGGAAAAAAGATGAAACAAGAAACCAGAGTTCAGAAAAGACAAACATGGCGGAAGAACTGAAACCTAAAACAAAGAAGAAGAGAAACAAGAAAAGAACGTAAACAGAAAAAAGGGGGAAACAGTTCAGCACACTGATGGAGAGATGAAAGAAAGGAAAGAAGATGAAAGATTTTGGCTAAAGAGGGTTGACCCGCCGCTCTACCCCTCTTATTGACCGCACCGTGCTTTGATAAACTACGCCTGGTGTGTGAGTGTGTGTGTTTGGAGTGTGTGACCTCTGGACGTTCTGAGCTAAATCAATCTGTCAAATGCGTTAGTGAGTCCGTGCTTATTCACCGCCATGCCTGTTTGTACATACGAGTCTGTGTGTGTGTGTGTGTGAGCGACCCTGACCAGCCATCAGAGCCAATGACGAAGTATTGATCAAGGCTCCGTCGCCATAGAGACGGCCATTTGGGAGGACAGGCGAGGGGGTGCGAGTGTCAAAGTGGGAAGACTTACTTCAAGGTGGCTCATCACATCGTCTCTGTGTGTGTGTGTGTGTGTGTGTGTGAAATGTCAGCTTTGTGTTTTCCATTCATGCCATGGTCTGATTTTCTTGTCCAATTAAAAAGGTCATTAAAACACATAAATACATCAGCAGAAAAACATTTCAAAGTAACAATGTGTCTGGTTTTTAATTACCATCTCTAATTTATTACCTATTCAGTGATTGAAACATAATTACTGTAAACAAACCAGCAGTTTGTCTCTCTTGTTTATTCCTTTTCAAACTTCAGTCTGGTTTTAAAGAGGAAATCTTCCTGAATTGTTTCCTTCAAGTCCATCATTGGTCCTTGTCTCAATCAGTTTGATACATTTTAATGTCACTGAACAGAAGTAGTAAGCATTGATAACAAAATATAGAAAACAATCCATCTGCACTGCTCCAACACCCTAAAGTTTTATTTCATTCATAAATAGATTTTATAAGATTCTCAGTTTTCTGAAAGGGATGGAAATATTTTTTGTTTTGCAAAAATCAGTTATCAGTTATCTCACTCATCTAAATTGCCCAATTTTCATTGTATCTGTCAAATACTTAAGGAACCTGCAACTTTTTTTTCAATTTTAATTACCGAAATAAAACAAATGAGTTTGTACGAGTTAAAATCAGCAGGTCAGACCTGAAAGAAAACCAGAAATCTGCATTTGAGATTATTACAATGACTCGTCCAGGTCACAAATTCCACATTTGTCAGGGAATATTTTCACTAAAGTCCTGGGACTCATCCGTATCTTTGGTTTTGTTTTATGTGGGTTTTTGTGTGCTCAGAAGTAGTTTTTGCCATAGAACCTTCCCATGGATGCAGATTTTGCTCAGTCTTTCCTATTGTTGATCCTGATCTCTGACCCTAACTGAGGCAAGTGAGGCCTTCAGAGCTTTAGATGTTGTTCTGGGTTCTTTTATGACCTCCTGGATGAGTCATCAATGAGCTCTAGGGGTAATTTTTATGTATGTCCGACGCTCCTGAGAAAGTTTGCCACTTTTTCCAGGTTTTCTCCATTTGTAAATAATTGCTCTCACCGCGGTTCTCTGGATTCCCAAAGCCTTAGAAGTGGGTCTGTAACCCTTTCCAGACTGACTCTGTTTCTTATCAATTAAGTTTCTTGAAATCAGGGCATGATGTGTTGCTTTTTAAGATCTTTTAGCCAACCTCATGTTGTCAGACAGGTTCTTTGTAAGTGATTTCTTGAAACTACAAGCCAGGTGTGGGTGTAGGTAGTGAAATTGAAATTGTGGTTAATCGCAGTTATTTCACGATTTATTCAATAGTGCGATTAGTTGTTCATATAGGGCCAGGATGGTTCAGATAGCCTTTATCCCCTAATTAAAATCATCATTTCAAAACTACTTTTCAGTTCAGGAGCATTTTTGAAGCACACCAATAAATCCTCCTCTAAACGGATAAAAAGAAAGAGCAGAAAGGGAGTGTTTTAGAGTGGCCTAGTCAAAGTCTGGACTTTTAATCTTAATGACATGTTGTGGCTTGACCATAAACTGGCCATTCATGCTTGAAACACCTAATATATAACTAAATTAAAACAATTCTTTAACGAAGAGTCGGCGGAAAATGTTCCACATGTAAAAGACTCATTGCCAGTTTTCACGAAGCCTTGATGGCAGTTGTTGGCTTAACCAGTTAAAAACACTAAATATATTTAATGTTTTAAACAAATATCCATCTTATCGTCTGGTTGTCTGCATGTAACAACTGTGAAATATTTGAGTCTTGGTGCATCTTTGTGCTATTTAGACCAAAGTATAGTTAGAGCCTGCTAACAAAGCTAGCCGGGGAGTTTTTAACATGCTGTCCGCTAGTTTTGAACTGGTTCTTGGGTTCCCTCAAATTCTCACAAGAGCGGTTCTTTTCTCAGGCCCAGCAGAGAGTTGATACCAAGATGCAACCAGATTTAGAAGTGCTTCAGTCGGTGCGACAGCAGAAACGTCGTAAGACATGGCTGAAACTCTCCAGTTTTCACTGTTGACATTAGTTCCTCTTTTCACTAGGTTATGTCTATTCTTTGGCTGCAGGAACTTTTGGTCTATAGATATGTGCTCCTAAACCTTCCCACAGTGTGAATGTTAGTAAGTGTGAAGGTCGTAGGTCAGTCCTTGGTGTACATTTTCCTTTTTAATTTCATGTCGTATTTGGAGGAAGAAATGTGATCTGGTGTAGGAGAAATGGATTTGTTCCTCTTTAAAACTCTGAAGGTGAAGGGTTACCAAATGAATGTAGGTCAATGGACTGCATGTGAAGTGTGCCGCCACACTTTTTACATTGTGTGTGTGTGTAGTATGTTAGCGTATGTGTGTGTGTGACCTGTTCTTTGTTCCTGAGCTCAGTGCTGTAAGGAGAGTGGACCGTTGACGAGGATTAATGCCCAACATATGGCAACCCTACGGGACACACACACACGCACGCTGCAGTCATTACTCTGAACAAAGAACTGTAAGGCTAATGAGAAGCCGATATCATGTGTCCTTTGCAGACACACACAAGGCTTGGATTCACGTGGATACACACCTTAAAGTTGCTTACACATGGATGGATGCAGTTGAACACACACATACAGCTGCTACTGTAACATGTATCTGTTGTATGGAGTCGGGAGCTGAAAGGTAGCAGCGGACTGTTGATAGAAGGGCTTTAATGTTTGAATGCAAACACCTGTGAGTGTGTGTATTAGTGTGCACAGCTCTCTGTGAACAGCGTGCTTATTGCAAGGTGATTGTGTGTGTGATGGAGGGAGAAAGAGGTGAAGTAAAGTTCATAGTAAAAGTGAAGGTTCATGTCTGCATTTCTTCATGCTCCTCTGAATCCTTCTGGTTTTTTGTCACATACGGATCACACCCAAAAACATTTGCAGTCGTTTCCTCTTGACAACTTTTAGCGCAGACACCCTCCATCCCAGCGCCCCCCCCCCAAACACACACACACACACACACTCTCCACCACTCCCAGTGGGATCTGACCGATTTTCTCAACATGTTCCTGAAAAGACCAACATCCCCTCCGCTCTGTTCTGGTGCTGTATTAACTGGACTCCTCCTGAGGTATTGCTCTTAAAGGACGTCAAACCTCCATTGTAGATCTAATTTAATTCCAGTTACATTTATTTATTTACCGCTGGTTCACACCACACACTGTTTCAAGGCTCCTAACAAAACAAACCCATCCAATTTATGTACAGAATTATATAGTAAATTCAGTCCAACCACCACAGACGCACTGATCCAGGAGTACCTTCTATGTTGAAGAGAAAGTAGAGAGTTTATGCCAGCAGAAGCTCTGTTAGTGGCTTTATCTAGGAGTAGAACACAGCTAAACAGATAAGCTATGAGCCTGTAGTAAAATAGTTTAGATATTTGTAAAAATGTGTCAAGGACCACTGATGAATGTTGCAAAGACCAATGGCCTGTACTGCACATAAACTTCAGTGAAAATATAATTATTTAAATTAAACGTTTTAGTAAGGCACGGGTGGGTTTGGTTATGGTTTGAAAAATAAAAAAAATCTTCTGCAAAAAGTTTCTACCTTAAGGTCCCAGAAGTTTAAGGTTGTTTTAAGGAGGCGCCACAGAGAGTTTTCTCAAGCCGTATGGAGAAGGTTGTCACGGTCTAAAAATGACAAACTCAAAACCGATACTATCGCTATTGCTGTGGAACGTTTTTGAAGCCATGAAGTTCTTTCTAATAAAGATGTGAAATATATTTATATATATACAGTACAGACCAAAAGTTTGGACACACCTTCTCATTCAAAGAGTTGTCTTTATTTTCATGACTATGAATATTGTAGCTTCACACTGAAGGCATCAAAACTATGAACTAACACATGTGGAATTATATACTGAACCAAAAAGTGTGAAACAACTGAAAATATGTCTTATATTCTAGGTTCTTCAAAGTAGCCACCTTTTGCTTTGTTTACTGCTTCACACACTCTTGGCATTCTGTTGATGAGCTTCAAGGGGTAGTCACCTGAAATGGCAATATTTTCATCGTATTTATTAGGGTAAAAAAGTAGTAGGCTATTCGGCACCTATTTAGAAAGAAAAAAATGCTTAGAAGTGTTGCTTGTTCATGTTTAACAGTAGACAACACTTAGAGGTGTTAATATTCTTTATGAAAGTGTGCACCATTGATTCTGTTGTGCAATCAACAGGAAAACTGTATTCAGCAGTAGTTTCTCAGCTTTTAAAACTTTAATACTCTGAACAGCAGAACAGCAAAAAGGAATAAACAAATAAAAGCAAGTATTCTGTGCAATATGCACTTGAAAATGACTACAAAATTTGTATTTGATAGTAAGAAAGTATTAAATGTTACTATGTATCTGTAGTTAATAATATTTTAGCAGCAGCAGAAACATTTGTTGCCTTAGTGTTCTAAATGAACAGGATTAGATCATTTTATAGATAGTTGAAGTAAATCTTTAAATATATGATACTGCAAAATCGCTGTGACATTTCTTTTCAGTTATTGTACAGTCGGAATCTCATAGTAATCCACCCCTAACCTGTATTAAATAAATTACCTAATACATTTAAAAGCATTTAAAGACATTTTCAGTGAGCTCTGTTTGGTAAATTTGGTAAATTTACCATAAAAGATTTTGTTTTGGCCTTTTAAGAAAGGGCATTTTAAACCAGCTATGCGTTGTCAAATTGATGAAACTGTTGCAGCCTGGAGTCCAGGTGGTTGTATGGTGCAATAGCCCTGCATGTGTGCCGCATAAATGATCAAGTGCCCTGATGTTGAAAGGACAGCGTTCAGTGGGCGGCCAGTCACAAATTTATGTGTCTCACTACACTGTGGGTTGTAATATACAAGACAACCCCACACGCTGGGCAGTTGTATGATACAACCAGCCAGCCTGATGCTTTCCCACAATTAACCCCATCACACTCTATCAGCGGCTGGTAGTGGTGTCTAATTCACCTATGGTGCATCTTCTATGTCCGGTGACCTTAAGTCGCTGTTTTGACTGACTGTCAGACCCTGTAGCCACTGCCTGTAACATATCATATCACTCCTGATGCCATCTGGTTCCTGTTCTAGGTGAACCTGCCTCTTATGAATAAAAATAATTTACATACCTATCGCTGGTCTGCATGTGGATCAAATAACCTCCTACCTGGACCGTTCTTTGTCTTTTCAAGTTGGACATACAGACCAATTCAGTAAATTAGAATACTGTTGAAAGTTTATTTATTTCAGTGAGACAAATTCCTGTAAAATGGAGGTGCTGGTCAGTAATAATACATCTGTAAGTTAGCTAGGGCTAATGGTTTAAAGCTGACTTTTGCCTCAGTCTTGCTAGGAGATGCATTGTATCATATTTCAGAACTAGTTCTATTTTTTTTATTTAAAAAAACACAAATACTACTAAAAATTACATTTAGACAGATTCTTACTGTCTGTGTTTTTTATAGTTTGATAGCTTTTTTTAACCAAATTAGATGAAAAACCCTGTAAGCTGTCATTTGTGACCGACTCACACACACCGTCTTTTTTGAAGCGTATGGTGGGAGATTCATATTGAATAAATTAAACCATGTGACACAACTATAGCACATTAATGGGACGGAAAGGAGCTAGATAATCAAGTAAACTAGAAGACTTCTCACGACATGTTTAGTCCATTTTGTAGTTTAAATGCCCAATTTAAACTTGCTAGCCACGGACATATATCTCCTGGCGCTTCATTTCTGTTGTCATGCAGTGACACTGTGGGCTTTTGCCATATACAGGTTTTATTTTTTTTCTCTCTGTAGGTATAAATGACTTTGGATGGCCATCTGTTACTTAGCCACCCTGCAGAGAGTTGGCCTGCATGCGCACCTCCAGTGTGTGTGTGTGTGTGTGTGTGTGCGCCTCCCTTTATGTTAAATTGCATGTGTGCAGTTACTGTAATACAATGTTTGACTGTGGTTATTTATGCCTACGTGCACATGCATAATAGAGTAAGGTATTGTGTGTGTGTGTGTGTGTGTGTGTGTGTGTGAGAGAGACTGGGAATTTGAATGAAAGACGGCGTGAACGTTTATCCAGCTTCATTTGTACATGTAGAACATGAATAGCGGTTTATGTAAGGATAGTTACATATTTAATTCTAGTACAAGCTGCTTCACTTGTCAGATTTTCTCAGGTAATCTTTTTAAGGTAGGACCTAAATGCTTTGGGTGAACAATTAGTGTATATATTTCATTTTAATCCTACATTACCTTTTTTGTACCAGCTTTGCAGCCATTAAACAGTCCTATATCTTATAGGTTTTATAAATTTTACAGATTAGGTCTTTGGACTGCCCTAAAATCTAAGAGCGGATAAAAGCATCAATACCAGTCAAAAATAAAAATAAAACTCATTTGCATCTGTTTTGTCATTAATTTATTGAATTACTTTTTATTGTATTCATTCCTTTAATGTTCTTTGTTAATTAATCCTCCCTATTTAAAGTAAGTTTATATCTATTGGTAGGGATACTACAGTGACCATTCCAGCTACCTTCACTATCTTTTGCAGGGCTTTCTTGTTTGCCATATTGCAACTGAAGAACCATGCTAAATTGCAGCATATCAGTGTTGTAAGGATTATGAGGATATTTAAAAAATATTTAAATTTAAATATTTAAAAATCATAATTCAGAAAAATAATTTTCTTAACCAAAAATCATTACTTACGAATAGAAATCAGAGATGTCCTCTGGTGTTGTGATTATGGACTCAAAGCACTTAATAATTACAATTAGTTAATTATCATCAAACCACGCTAAATGTCACTGTTTAATCAGCCGCTTCACCAATCGGTGGGGGAACTTTGACCTTATTTTGATAGATAAATCAGTTTTGCACGAAATAAACACAAACGCTTCTTATTATATGTGAACATTTATTGAAACCATGTAGCCCTGATACAATTACTGGTACAAAACCTTCACCTAACTAACAAGCATCATTCTAGACAAAGGGGATAAAAATGACTAGACAACAATAATAATAAAAAGAAAATATATGCGCATTGAGTGTCTATGAGGATCAAACTAGCAGTTTTATGGACAAAACGTTCAATTTGGGTTAACTTGGAAAGAGAAGTCCTCCTGGTGTGCTGATGTCACGATAGCGGCGTTCAGCTTGTAGACGGTGGGCTGCGCCCTTAGCCACTAGGAGCTGATTGCCCCAAATCTCGAACAAAAAGTCATAAAACTCTGAGGCGGGAACTCAGTGGAAAACTCCAGTAATAAAACTGGAACAAAGGAGTGGTCAGGCGAGGCCCAGACCGCAGCTGCTTTGAATAGAAAAACTTTAAAAGTCCAACTTCTAACTCCTGGCTGATTTGGGATCAGCCGGAAAAAAACATGAACACTTGTAGCAGCAAATCAAAACAGCTCAGCATAAAACACTTTAATCATTATTGCATGCAACAAGTTGATACCTTGAATTAACTACTGGTGATTCTAAATCACCTTAACTATGCCTCATCCTACCCAGACCTCTAAATGCACCTATCTGATTTAATTGAAAAAATGAACGAAATTAATTTGACATTGATTTCTTCTTTCCACCGGTTGAGGATGGGTAGGTCTGAAGAAAACAGGGGTGAGGGGGACCAGAGTGACACACGTCCATGATCAACTCAAAAACGGTCAACTTTTTATCCGTCTAAAACAGGAAAATATGAGGAACTGTTGCAGTTGACTGAATCAACAAGGAGGAAAACTCATCTCGTTGGAAACAAACCTCTGTGGGTTTTTCACCTGCGCCGGGTGTTGGCGTGGTCTTCGATCGGTAAATGAATCTTCTGAGCTTCTTGTATCTGACAGATTTCCAGCTTTCAGGTTCTTCCAGGAATGGACGTGTGGAGGAAAAAGTAACTCGCCTTCTTTCTCTCCAGATATGAGCCTCCGTTGCGACGCCCCGTGAGACATGCTGGAAATGGCAGTTTAAAAGTTTGTTTCTTCTGCTTTTATAGCTCTGATGACGTCAGCTTCGATGTCCATCACTGCAACGAAGGCTAAGCTGCGCATATTAAACTGTGCAGCCCAGTCGGTCTATCCAACCAAAATGGATGACCCCAACAGTGTACTGTCCAATACTTTTGAGTCATCAGATTTAGTTGAGTAGCTTTACACGTAGCATGTAATTAAACTATTTTCATTTATTTCATGAATAAAATAATAATAACTGTTCTTGATAGAGATTAAATGGATTTCTGGATTAATTTCATGGAGACTTTGCTAATTTTGCTAGAAATAGGTAAACCTTTCCTTTCAATAGCACTGCAGCGCGACGTCTCTCTGTAGTGCGGCTGGTATCTTTTGGGAATGTGCTCTCTGTTAAAGTTAGACAGTAATTTCGTCAAGTAAGTCCCTAAATGTCTTCAGGTGCACTTTTATGTGAAAAATCACAGAAGCTTCAGCAAAAGCTTCTTAGAAGCTGCTGTTCACCAACTGTTTGTGATTTGATTGTGTCCATGTGGCCTGTGGGTTTCTGCTGGAGCATCCAACTGTTCTCATTTACTTGTGACATTCAGATCAGAGCGTTTATCTCTGAGCTAAATTATTCTTAAACTGGGAAACATGGTTTAGTTTATAGAAAGAACATATGGGGTAATATTAAAAACATTGTGTTGCTTGGTTAATAGCATTAAATCAAAATGGGATTTTAGGCCTATTAAAGAAGATACATCCCAGTAACTGTTTGTGATGGTTAGAGGACGCAAAAATGTCCACTAGATACTTTGGATTGGATCAGAACATCCCTAATTCTGAACAGCTGTTTAATACTTTTGTTTTTTGATGAAATGATGAAATCTTAATATATAAGAATTAAACATTAAATTTTCCATTGAACATCTTAAACTGAAGATGAAATAAAACAGGATTATAGTTTTTTTCAACTTATTACTTAAATTTCATACTTTTTTTTAAGGAAAACTAATTTAAAACATACGTGCTCTTAATCTGCATCGACTCTCATCTTTTTATCTGTATTATCTTTAATGGATAACGTGTTAAAATCAGTTTCAGACTGAATCATGTCTGCATTGCTGTGCTCTTATTCTGTGTTGTGGTAATTAATCTGCGTCTCTCCCTCTGCAGCTCCCGTCCCGGCCGTCCTCCCAAACGTTGCTCCGGTGCAGGGATGCAGGAAAACCCCCGACTGCTGCACCCTGGGCTCCCCGGCTTGTTGTCCCCCAACCTGCTGTCCCACACCGGTGAGAGGCCTGGCAATGTTCTCATTTCCTGCTCGCCGTCTTTCTGACTCGTCATTAAAACTAGTGCACTTGGTTAAAGTTCGGTTAAACGGGTCAACTACCTACTAGTTAAGCTCTCATGTTTAACCCAAACCTTGGTGTTTCATATTGTTTCTATGATAACAGAGGTCCTTCGTTACAGTCCGAACTGCTTTCATTTCCTAAGGCTAAGATTAGTGTTTGGTGCTTTAATGTAACCTAAATTAGGTGAAAAAATTATTGTCTTGCATCAAAACAACACAGCTAAAATTAACTTGCAAACAATAATTCCTTTGAAATCAAAGGAAATGTTGAGCTTAAAGTGCATTTAGAGTTTTTCAGCAGATGATAATATTTCTGACCTGAGGATATGAGACCTGAGAGCAGAGCACACATTTTCATGCTAGGTTCAGTCTTGACCAGAAGCTTTGTTTTGCAATTTTGTGGCTTCAGTGAATTAAGAATTTCAGGGTGGGAGGTTCAGTTGCCGCCGGGAAGCTTCAGGACATTTTGGAGCGCACAGCAAGAGCCACAAACTTTTTTTTATTGATTGGAGTAAAGAATCCTAAGGCCACCAGTGCAGAGCTTGCTCACCACAGGCAGTAGGTTGGTGCGACTGCAGCTACAAACAAAGTTGCATAAATGGCCTTGTCACAAGCAGAACAAACAAGGCCCCTTCTGTCCAAAAAAAAGAGTCAAAGACAGACTGGAATTCTGTCAGATGTACAAGGAAGAGTTATCAGGACACTAATTTGTCCGGGGATGGAAAGGTGAGAGCTTCCAAAACATAATCCATGTATGGAGTTGCTTCCTTATAAAGGAGCAGGCATTATCCCACTTCTTTCCACTCACTCACTGAAATTAATAAAGACTAGAAATCGAAACTTTTTCCAAGAGCAGCTTCTTCCAGCAGACCAGGAACAGTTTGGAAGGTGGCCTGTGTTATTTTCCAGCATGATGGAGGGGCGTGTCACAAGGAAAAGAGATGATGGAGGTGGCTCTAAAGATTCAAGCTTGAATGGATTTGCTCTGTCATCAGGTTCAGAACCTGTATTTGGTTCTCAAAAAGCAGGTGGAGAAACAGAATCAATCAAACTGTGACCCAGGATTCCTACGCAGTCTAGAAAAGTATGGAAAAATATTAGTATTTCCAGATTTAATTCCCCAGACATTATCTCATCCATCCATCCATCCATCCATCCATCCATCCATCCATCCATCCATTCATCCATCCATTCATCCATCCATCCATCCTATTTATTCATAAAAACTGGGTAAAAAGGACAATGATTCTGAAGAGTTGAGTCTGGAACATTTTTGAATTTTGAGATGAAACATTTGTAGGACCCTGGTGATGAGGCTAGATTAAAGGTGTAGGTATAAAAATCATCTCCCAGTCTCATTTGGGAGCAGTTAACATTTAACGTAGCAGACCTCTCACGTCCCCAGACTTTCCTATGCATCCTTTTTTTCTCCATGTTAAAGTCTTAATTTTTCCTGTTTTTAATTTTTTCTTTTCCCAAATCTAAACTTTTATTCTTTTGTTTCCCTTCATGAATCCGCTTTTAATCTTTAATATTCCTTAATCGTAACTTCTTTTGCATCCTCCCTTCTGTTCTTTAACTAAAAAACGTCTTCTTACGTATTGTCACCTCTCTAGTCTTTTTCCTTTTCTTGCCAGTGTTTTCCTCTCCATCTGTCCCACCTGTTATTCCTCTTTTCTTCCTTTTGCCTCTTCCCTCCTGAGATCTGTTGGGATCTTGAGTCCTGGACTGGGACAGTTGACTGGATAAATATGAAAAAATGTTTTCTGTGCAGATACAGACATGAGCGATGAGTGCAACAACAAATATATTGTTTTCATTTATTTATTTTCCCTGGAGTTTTGTCAGTCAGCCAACATTTAGACTGGCCTGACAAACTGGTCTATGAAGAGGTTGGTTTGTTTCAGGTTAAAGGTGGAAAAATCTGCAAATGTTTGATTTACAGCAACAAGTTATTCTAACTTTCAAGAACTTCTCTTCATTTTCCACCTGGAAATTCACTTCAGAGTCTCTCCTGCTGTAGTTTTTTGCGATATTTTGTCTTTATTTATATTTTATTCCTCTTCTGTTTCTGTCGCCTTTCTACCTCATCGGTTCTTCATGATTTTGATCCTTTCTCGCTCTGTATCTGTTTTCGTCTTCCCTTATTGTCCTATTTTAACACATTTCTTGCTGCGTTCATCCCTTCATTCACATCTTTCTCTTTCAAGAAAGAAATCCTGTTTTTGTGGTTGTTTTACTCTCAGTGACACAGAAAGTGAAAATGGCAGGAGCCAAGAACAGGGAGAGACTGGAGGGGCGAATGGAGAGAAGGATGGAGGGATGTCGCTAGAGGAGATAATGAAACCTAAAAACGGCTGCCAAAGTCCTGAGTGAAAGATGGAGGAAGGGAGGGAAGGAAAAGACACTAGAACTGTGACAGTAACAGAAGGAGTGGAGAAACAAACGGATGGATGGATGAGGGGAAGCAGGGAAAGAGAAGGAGGGTGAAGGAGTGCAGATTGCAGGGTGGTGTGATGAATGACACGTCTCTGGGGTCCCACTCCTCCATCTGTCCATCCCTCCCACCTCCTTTACTGCTCATGTCCCTCCTCTGCTCCCTTCCTCAGTTCTTTACTCACCTTCCTCTCTCCTTCCTGATTGTAGTTATCCCTTCTTTCCACATGCTGTCTTTATTATTCATCTTTTCTTGACCTGATCATCCTTTTCTTTTCATAATTTCATCTTTTTCTTGATTTTCTCACTTTCCTTTAAGCAGATCCAGATTTCCTCCTTCCATTCTCTCGTCTTTCCTGACTCCTCTGTTCATCCCTTTCCTGTTACCGTTTCTTCTTTCTATTTTTATTTCATTTAGCTTTATCTTGAATATATTTTTGTCTAAATATTTTCCCATCATCCTTCATTGTTTCCATTTCTCCAAGTCTTTTTGTTTTATCATCCTAATTTTTAACACTTTTCTTCCGTCTTATTTCATTTTCTCCTAATATTTCATCTATGTCGTTTACTCCTTTTCATCCTCCTTTCATTCCTGTGGAAAATAATTCTCCATCTTCGCCCTTCACATATTTTTTCATCTTGACTCTTCAGATTTTTCCAGCTCCACCTTTTTATTCTGTCTCTTCCTTCTCTGTGTTTATCCTAACTGTTGTTAGTTATCCCCTCTTCCTCTTCTCTTGTTTTTTCCCAACCCATCTTCCCCTTTCTCTCTCTTCTCTCAAAAATCTCATAATTTTGTTAATTTTAATCAATTTTTTCTTCTTCTCCTGATCTGTCCAGCTGTCACGTGCCCAGACTTTTCCTGTCCTTTTCTTCTTCATTCTCTTTCCTTTCTTCATGTTAGTCTTCATTTTGTCTGTTTTTATTTTTTTCGTTTCAACAATCTAAACTTTTATTCTTTTATTCCTTTGATTTATCTGTTTTTAATGTTTAATATTCCTAATTCTCTCCTTCATTTTTGCATCCTTGCATCCTGGCTTCTTTTAACTGAGAACATCTCCAAACATCTTCCATGTTGTCCATCTTGTCGCCTCTCTAGTCTTTTTTTCCTTTTCAGGACAGTTTTTTCCTCTCCATCTTTCCCACCTGTTATTCCTCTTTTTTTCCATTACCTTTTCTTGTCCTCCTGACTCCTAGGACATCTCCACAGCAGCTCCGCATTCTTTCTTTTAATTTTCCTTTTCCAAACTGTTCCTTCTCTCTTTTCCACATTTTAATTATTTTTTAACTTTTATCCTTCTTCTGCTCTTTCCTTCTGGATATCTTTTTTGGTTTCATCATCCTAAACCACATCTCTCTTCTGCTGTCTCATTAACTTTTCTTCATATCTTCTATGCCTTCCCTTCAGTCCTTTTGAATATGAAACTCTCTAAATAATCCCACATATCCTTCATCTCGTCTCCATTTCTCACCTCTAACATGTTTCTGTTCATCCGACCAGATTTCTTCCCAGCAGTCAGGTCTCCCTACCTTCTCGCCCTCATCCTCATCCATTTTATTTCAGGTTTCCTCATGATCCTGTTTTTATCTTGTTCTCCTAATCTCTTCTTCTTCTGTCACTTTCGTTTCCATAGTTATTTTCTCTAACGAATTAAAAGGTGATTTTATTTATTCTTACAAAAAACTGGCGTTTATTGCAAACAGCAGTAAAGGATTTGCACGTATATGAAATATAAAGTACCATCTCTAGCACCACAAAATAAAATCAATCTTTCTACTGTACTTGTAAATTAAATAGCCTAAGTATTCAGAATGTTAAATATGATGTGAATGAACTGGAAATAAACAAAAACTGGGCTCAGTTCAGTCATGATCTTTTTACATTAAATGTAATAATGGAGACTATAACAAACCCATGTAGCTCACAAATGACAAAATGAAAACATCCGTCTAAACATTTCATCCGGGAAAACGTAGCAGACAGAAAATGTGTCTGAATTCAGCAGCTTTTTAAAAACTGTACGCTGGCTTTGTCTTTGCCATGAGTTTATCATTAGCTCCTGTGTGTCGTCTCTTCAGCTGCTCGTCGTGCTGCTTCGGTAACACTTGAGGGTCCAAACCACCGTTTAGCAGCACTAAACTTGAAGGACTTCCTCACTTCTAAGTTTTCAGCTTATTTGACAGTGAATCAGATGCTTTATTTGATACGTTTGTTTGGAATCGATATCAGATGGAGCCACACACACACACACACACACACACACACACACACACACACACACACACACACTCTCTCTTGTTTTGCTATATGTAGTGAGGACCATGTGTTGACTCCCATTGACTTCCATTGATTTTCAGTCATTTTCAACCCTTTCTATGCCCTAACCCTGACAATAACCCTAAACCTAACCATTACCAGTGCATGCCTAACCCTAACCTTAACCTAAACTCAAGTCACACCTTAGTCCTAAACCTAACCGTTAGCAAAATAGGTCGTGAGGACCAGCAAAATGTCCTCACTTTGGTACAAATGGTCCTCAATTTGATGGTGAAATCGGGAAAATGGTTCTCACTGTGATGCCAAGACAGGAACACACACACACACAGGAAGCCTAATGACTGCAGCCAGGGCTTCTCCGCTTATTCAGCGGTTTGGAAGAAAACTGTAGTACCTGTTGCTAAACAGTCTGAAAATGTGAAAGGTAAATTCATAAAAACCAGTAGAATAAAAATGTGAATATTAATGAATTATTCTAGTTGACAGCATATTGTGATAGTCCTAGTCTTAATCTGAGAACCTCTCCAAACCTCTGCTCGTCCACATCTTCATCCTTCTTGTCCTCATACTCACCTCTCGAATCACTTTCTTGCTCTTCTTACAATTTTCTCCCTTTCCATCCATCCCACCTCTTGTTACTCCTCTCTCTTTACTTTATCCTTTGCGTATTTTAAATAATCTCTTTCCATGGTGTTTCCATGCTTCTTTTTTGCTGTTTTTGTCCCTTTTCCCAATTGTTTCTTCTTTCTGGTCTTTTTCAATGTATTAGCTCTTTTCTGCTGTTATTTTGTCCCCCAACTCATAACTTAAATTATCCCCCCATCTCTACTCCTCCTTTGCCTTTCTTTCTTTCTTTACTTGTATTATTGACTCCTATCATTTTCGCCGTAATGCCATCCTTTCTTTCCCTCATCACTTTCCTCCCATAATTGTTCCCTCTGTCTTCTCTTATTTTTCCTCTTTTGTTTTTATGTATCATAACGTTTATTGCTTCCTCTTTTCTTCTGTTCATCTCCTTTTGCATCAACATCACTGCCAACTCTGTTGTTTTGTCTTAATTCCTTTGATTTTTCCTCCCTCCTCTCCTTTAAATGTGACCCTCTCCAAACCTTCATCCTTCCTTCTATATTCCTCCTCCATCTTCGCACCTCTCTAATCTTTTTTCCTGCCATCTTGCCAGTTTTCTCCCTTCTTCATCCGTCCCTCCCTTCTTCCACCCCCTTGACAGTGACTGTTGGCCTCCTTCTCCCCCTCTTCCTCTCTGGGATAAATAAAACATGCTTGTGTTTGGTGACATATGGACACAGCTCACTGTGGCATACTAATCACACACACACACATACCTGATCTATAAGTGTGTGTGTGTGTATTGAGCATTAGTGGAACCCAGAGAAAACATTTGCTCACTTATGATCACTCATTAGCTACCACACACACACTAAATATATAACAAACACACACTTGGCAGTCATTGGATGTCGCATTCCGCCTCGGCCGCACACACGCAGAGTCGGTCGTCTTAGCGGCCCCGCGTCCATGGAGACGCCACGTTGCCGGGGGAGACGGGCTGTTGTTTACGATCTCGCGGGCGCCACGTCGATGGGGGGCATCGGCCGATCGCAGATGGACATTTATCACGCCGTTAGGAAAAACACGGAGTAAGAAGGAGAGCTTCAACAGAGGAAGGCGAAGGACAAGAAACTGGATCAGAGAAGAAGGATGAAGACGAGGTGCGGAAGAAAGTTCAAGATAGAGAAAACTAAATCAGATAGATTGATGTAGGGAATGAAGATATGGAAAACTACAAAACGAAGGTGCAGCAGACATTTAAAAGAACAGAAAAAGAGAAAAAACATTGAAAAAGGTTGAAACGTAGAGAGAAAACCAGACCAGGAGCGAGGAAATAGAAGGTAAAATACAAAGATCAGAGGAAAAAGAGAGAGAGAGGCTTTAAACGACAACAAGCAACTGATATCAGTTTAATTGGCCTCATCTTCTTCAACAAAGACGCTGTGATGATAAGCGTGGGAGTGTGTTAGTGTGTGTGTGGGGTAACCTATGCAGGGTGCTGCGGCACTCATTTGACTTGTTAATTCACTTCAGAAACAGCTCAATGCTTCGCCTTGTCCTCCAACACACACACACTCACATAAACTAACACACACTGAGTCCGTGCACCGCTGGAACATAAACGTGTATTTATTTTCATTTATCGGCTCTAACTCGCACAGACACCCACTTTATGGGGACTCAAACACATCTGGCGGAAGCGTACAAACACACTCCAACCGTTGAGGAGCTTTGAGCCTCGTCCTGAAAAGAAAACACTCGTGTGAGGACTCTCGTGTGCACCTGCACAGAACGAAAGATGAAGACGAGTGAGGAAGGTTGAAGAGCTTTGAAGTCGCCTCAAGTCCTTTTCATCTTCCTCCTCCTACTTGTGCATCACTTCGTACTGCTTCCCTGAACAAAAATTTCACTGGTGGCTTTTAGCAGCAAGCGCCCCCCACTGGTGCAGTTTGGAATTATTTACTTTTAAATGCATTTAACTATAAATTACCACTTTTTATGTACAGCATCAGATATAACAATATAAAAATTAACAGGAACAGCGTTGATGAGTTCTTTAGTATGGCACCTGTTTGTTGGTGGGATATTGAAGCTAAAACCAGCTACCAACCAGGGTTATCTCAAATCAAAGCAGTCTCATAACCTTCAAATACTGAAGCATGAGTTTTCCCTGCCAGTGACTGAAAAACTGAACTCATAAAGATTTCTTAAACTTTGAGGATTTTTTGAAGAAACATTAAAACTAATACTCAGAGGAAGAAACAAGTTAAATATGAACCAACTGATGTCTGTCTGCTAATAATCTTTAACCTAAAACAATTTTTTGGGGGATAAGTTGATCGAAAGACAAATGATCTAGAAGGGAATTGGAATTAGAAATTATTAAATACTTAAAGCCTATATGAAATCTGTGACTCTCAAACCTCTGGATGGAGGTTATTGGATCTGTCTGATTTGAAGTTTTATCATATATTTTATTTTTATAAGGAAAATAAAATGAGGGAAGAAAAAACAAGGAAATCCCAATGTTTGAAAGCTCGTGATAATCAGTCAGCCTTCGGCATCAGACTGCCAGTTATAGAATAGTGAAGGAGAGCCATATGAGTCAGATGGACGCATTTTTTTGTCAGAACCAACATGCAATTCCAGGGTTCCATCACCTCAATTTATCTCAAGGCTGAAGGGACAATCAGCTTTTCGGCCACAGACCACACTTAAATGGCAAGCATTGCTGATCTCTTAGGGAACTTTTTTTGGATGGCCTGGAGGTTCTTTACTTTGGATTCAAATCCAGGTTGCTGATGCAGAATGGGCCCACTAAAAGCAGTTACTGAAAGCATATACACGTCTGGAAAAAAAAAACAGACCTCCACTGAAAAGACACCTTAGAAAAGTATATGATTCAAAACATATTTTTTGCAACTGTAATGTCCAAAGCTTTGTGACTGGGTCAGGTTAATCTAAACAAAAGCTTTCTTTAGAACTCATTTCGGTCTGTTTCTTTTAACACTGTACAGCTTTTCACCATGGAGCACCTGTTGGTCAAGCCTTGGTCTCTGGGGAAAGATGGGCATAGCTTTAAAAAGCTAAAGAAAGCCCCATCTACAGGGAGGGATGTTGAGGTTGGATGCTATGGGAGTCAGGTGGCAAGCAAAGGATGCGATGCAGGAGTCATAATCTGTCTCAAAGAACCCTAACCTACTCTAGATGTTGGGTGAGTGTTGGGTGGGTGTTCTCCGTGGTGAGTAAACCGGTTACCTCTTTGTGGCTTCGAGTTGCAAAAAGGAATGTTTTGAGTGTTGCCTGTGCTTTTGCACCAAACAGCAGCTCAGGTCATCTGAGTTTCTTGGAGTCCCTGGATAGTATCCAGGAAGGAGTATCCTTAGAGGCTTTAATTGTTCCCCTTATGGACCCATTGCCTATGTGGGCAATAATGGATTTATCTGGAGAGGTGTAATTGGGAGACAAATGGCCTTCACAATCCGAATCTAAGTGGGGGTTTGTCATTATCAGGCATGGGAACCCCATGTACAAGCGTAAGTAGGTTCATAAGTTACTAGGCCACCTTGGGCGAAAGTTCATCAATCGATTTTGCAATTGTATTATCAGGCCTGTGCCATTATGTTTTAGACTCTCGTGTGAAGAGAGAGGCAGTTTCCCTTATGTTTCGGGGTGGCTGGGGATGCTGAATCCAAACGGGCAATTCTCAGGACCTCCATAACAGATGCAGCATCCAGGGGCTGTGGCCTAGAGGTTATTGGTGCCTGTTGTGGTGGCAAGTAGAGGACCTGTTGTTGGACATCAGCGGAAACTGTTAAGCTAAAGGAAGAGACTTTTAGGGCTTAGTGGAAACAGCAGATATGTACTAGATGGCAAGGATTGTGGTTTTTCTGGTTGCAGTGGCAAAAATTGGGGCCTAAAGAGAAATTTAGGAAGGCTATGGAGAATAATTTTACATTGGCCTTGAGAAAAGCAAACTGTTTGATGACTTAGAAAAGGAAAGCAGGGAGCATCCCATGCTGTTGTGGGGACACTACAAGGATTGCCTGAATCAGACCATGATTCACTGAACTTGGTGTTGAACATTTTTTTGTGTGTTTAAACAAGTAAATATTTAGAGTTCATCAAGGAAGCCCCAATCACACACTTTAAATAAAAACAACCATTAAGACAGGCAGTGGAATATGATAAGGTAACCGATGATTTAGCAAAGGACAATTTCTATCCATTTTTAACAGGCAGTAGAAATGGGGTTTTTGTTTAATTGCATTGCAAGGCAACAAAAGTGTAACTTGTTCTGAATCCAGGTGGGGACCAAGTGTCAGTCATTAACATTTACCCATTTAATTTGATTTCATTTAGGTTTCTTGTTGCAAATGCTGAACATAAACCTTTAGGAGAGGCTTTGTCACCTAATGATTAGCTGTAATACCTCAGGACTTCCATCAGAGCAGTTTACTTAGGCAAAAACATCTGAAAGTCAAAGATCTTTAAGAAACAATTACTTTAAAGTTACTCACAGAGTTTATTAGAAATAGCCCAAAATGGCTGGTGCAGAATGGCTGCAAATGGGTGTCGTGGACAGTCGGTGAAAGCTGAAGATGGGCGATCTAAGTGCCAAAGTGCTGAGCTGAAATCTCTTTGACTCAGCACAAGAGCAATCTACTGCATTTGTAAATTGGCATCCTGAGTGCTCGCAAGAATAAAAAGGAAGGAAAACAAAAAAATCCAGAAGTGTGTTTCTAAATTCAGAACACAAAGAGCAATTTCTCTGTTTCCCTGTTTTGTTTTATTCAAAGTGTCACTCCATCTCTTAGAAGCACTCCTTTAGAAATGTAGGTGCAGTCAATTAAATATTTATGACAACTGGCAAATGGGGTGTGTTCCATGCGAGCTCAGGAGAGGGTTCAGAGGTCTTGAAGACCACCCAGCAGCCTACAGCAGCGAATCTGAAGCTATGAAAGAACATCCAAAGCTACCATACTCAGAAGACACCTTGTTTGGTTTTATCTTACCACGAGGCGGCTTAGCTTTTAGGTCATGAAGCAGAAAAAGAGATTATAGTTTGTATTGATTGATGGTATAGAAAACTAACTTTTTTCTGTATGTAAAACGGAGGGTTCCCTGACCTTTTTCACCATTGCATTTTATACTACTACAAGGGACTCATTTCACAGAGTATTATAAACAGTAAAGCCTAATGTGTGAATTTCTGTTTCCAGTCAACTAAGGCCCTGTCCACACTAACATGGATGCTCTGAAGTACAGATTTTTTTTCTAGTGCTTTTATACTTCCCAATACACTTGGCAAAACTGCGTCCGGCAGGTGGATGGGGAGGTGTGTATCCATGTAGACTGAACATGTAGAGACTTGTAGAAACAATGAAATACCTGCCAACTCTGTTAATACCAAATAACAACTGTAAAGCTAAAGATTTATAGATCTATCAGATTTGTTTATCACGTCTTTTTTTCTCTGATTGTTGTCATTTAAGTTCAAATTCTTAAAATCAGTGCTCACCCCAAAGCTTATTTGATTTACACCCTGGCTACAAAGACCTCAGTAATTTTCTGATACTTTGGCTTGACTGTGAATTATCGTAAACATTTGTGCCTAAAATTAGTTCAACTTGTTAGTGTTACGTTGAGTATGTTCAGCTACAGCTTCTTCAGTCATTGTCATTGCCGCTTTCCACTAATGCAGGGATTTGAACTCCAGTCCTTGAGGGCCGGAAATTTCAGATGTGTCTCTGGGCAACACACCTGAATTAAATGGCTCAGTTTCCTCCTCAACATGCAATCAAGTTCTACGGGTGCCTGTAAATTAACTCTTTATTCGATTCAGGTGTGTTGCAGAAGATAAATCTAAAAGTTGAAGGACACTAGCCCAACACTAAGGTCTGCTTGGGCTCTCTGTGGAAATCCACGCCCCACTCAAATCTTTGTAACTGGGCCCATACAAAGGGTCAGAAAAGAGTAGAAAAAAATCCAGTGTTTTTATGAAATACAATGAATAGAGATTATGATGTTTTTTCCATATGGATAATTTATCTCTCGAAGACAAGGACACAAAATGACACTGGTTTCCTGGTTGAGAAATCCCTTTATTCTTTATCTGTTCCTTTCTTCTTCTCTTGTGAATAGAAATCACAGCAATAGCGCCCCCTATGACCCTGTAGTGAAATCCTAACATCTCTGAGTAAAACGCTGGTGTTTGAATCATTTAAAAATAGTATTAATTAAGTTGTGTTGTAATTATTAAGTTGTGTGTGTGTGAGGTCCAAAAGTCTGGTGGCCTCATCCTGTCTGAGCAGGGACACAGTAGGCCGCAAACCTAATCTTTGATCCTGAGGTGTTCTTGTAGCACAGAGAAAGCTTTTTTATTTATTTAATCTCAGTGAAACACAGAATCTCCATCCTATCAAGCTGGGTCTTCAATTTTTTCCATTGTGTTACCTGTCGCCATTTGTCACGCTATTTCTATCAAGCATAGAACCCCCAAGTTGAACTTTTTCCTGAGATTAGCTCACAAAGCATCTTCCTCCTCTTCATCTCCAAACTTTTAGAGACAGCGTCACGTTTACGCTTTTTCCAATTCCAGCTAATGGTAGATCCCTCTTCTTCCCTGACAGCTACTTAGCAAGTTAGCAAAAGTTTTAAATGCAATGGCATAATCTTTGTTTTTGGATATTTGGATTTTGTAGTTTATAAAAGTTCTCTCAATAAAAGATAAATATAGGAATTTATCCAACCCTTTGGTAAATTAGATAAGTTGCAGCTTATTGTGGCAGACTGTTTACACCTGTAAATCCAACTCACTGCAGCTACATGCCAAATAACATATTTATACCTATTTTTGGATTTTGGATGACCATTACAACATTTTCATCTCCATATAAATAATATTGCTTTTTTGGATATCCTTGTATATTTAAATGCTGTATTACAGCACAGCCCCAGCCAATATGGCTGAAATAAGTCATGAAGATGTTGTGGATTTGTGCATCAAAGGGATAAATTTTGCTTTTTTGTCAGTCACAGAAACGTTTTAATTCATCTCATCACTGATGTTTTCTTTATTTTTGACTTCTGTAATCTCATGTTATGCTGATGACTCACTGCTTTTCCTCTCCATTTGTGTAATGCGTCTTTCTATTTTCTCCCATTTCTAACTTCTTCTTTCCTCCATTTGCCCTTCGAAAAGCATTATGATGCAGAGGAACGGAAAAACAGATGGGTAAATAAGGTGCAGACAGGCCACAGGGGAACACTGACACACACGAACACACTCTCCCAGGTATGAAGGAAAATATATATGTTCTCTCTCTCTCACACACACAGAGGTCTACATGGTGCTGGTGTCTTAGAAGCAGTCTGTCAATCAGTCACACACTAATTCCCGAGGTTCCGTGGTCGCCATTTACGACGGAGGTCGATGCTCGGTAACCGTGGACGCAGCGGACAGCCATCGATCTGAGACAGAAAGAGAAGCAGAGCAGTGTGTGTGTGTTTGTTGGATAGCCATGATGGAGAACAGCATTGTGGCTCTGCCCTCAATATTGATTGACTCCTGGTTGCACTGAGGCGAAGCGGGCGTCCTGACTCTGTGTCCGAATCTGTGTACTTGATCGAGCATGTGTGTATTAGTGTGTGTGTTTTCCCTATGTATCTCTACATGCAGCTTGAAGTGTGCTGGAGTGTCAAGGTGTTCTTCAGAGTAGTAATCAATCTAAAAATACAGTTTTGACCCCCAAGCAGGGACTTCATTATCTTCCCCTTTATTTTTCTGTTCTTAAGTTCTCACTCTACACTTCAACTTGAAGACCTGGTTAACTATTCATCAACAACTGTTGCTGCATTTGAATTTTATTTAAAACAGGTATTCACTCATAATGTAGTGTTACAATTTTTCTGACATTTTAGCTGAAAGTCAGTGTTTTCCTAAGAGTTTTAATCAAACTGTGTTTGCCAAAAAAAAGAACTAGTCTACTCTTCCACCCTGGGACCACCACCCTGATCTGCCACTGGGTGTTGTCCCAAGAGGAGTTTCTAGAACCGACTGAAGGCCTCATCTGTGTGCAAATTCCATCAAAGCCAGATTGTTGCCTTCATAACCACAGAAGCTACAGTTCTTCTGGCCCTCTGGTACCTGTCTGCTGTGCCCAGAAACCAAACAATGCTTCCTCCTCAAGCTACACTGCGTCCATCCCTGCTGGTGTCATCCAATGGATCCTCTGGCTACCAATGTGGCAGACACAAATGACCTTACAGGCTACAGCTACCAGAAATCACATTGGCAATGGAAGGTCTGGTCCATTTGGATTCCATGTTTCCAATCTCCCTCTGAAGATGATAGCAACTCTCTGAGGTTTGAGATGAAGGTCTTCACCCAGGCGTTCCCAGTTCACCATCATGACCTGTTTGTGTTTCCCAGGTCTGGGAGGCAGCCAATCTTGCCTCCAGGTCCAGCTCTGCCCTTCTCAAATTAATAGGTGTCTCTTACTGCTTGCACTGTTGTTTGTCCATGAATGCAGAAATGTGCAGGCAGAAGGTAATTCCACCTGGTGTTAAGACTGTATTGCATTACGTCAGGGTTATTTATTCATTAAGTATTTTCAGATTTCGAGACGTTTACTTGGATTTAGCAATTTTCAGGCTGAATAATTTCAGGAAAATCTCAGAGCTTAAAATTATGTTCTCACAGCCAACAGTCCGAAACCAAGCTAGTGAAAGAGCAAATGTTGCAACTTAAAGATTTAAAAATCTATTTAAAAGATAGTTGCTTTAACATTTTAGAGTAAAAGTACAAATATGCAAGTATTTAGAAGGAATAAACTTCTACTCTGCATCACTCAGTGGATAATGTGACTATATGTATTACTTTGTCTAGGTTAGATTAACCTGCGTGCCTCTCTGTCCTTCATACCTGGCTCATCCATCCGTCCAGTCGACCTTCCATCAATCCATCCATTCTGCTTTAAATTAAATTTCAAACTCCTCCTCCTTGCTCCCCCTCTCCCCTTCATCCCTCTACCTTGTTTTCTTTATAGCTTACAGACAACTGTACAGTGTGTAATGGACATTCCTGCGAGGCTGTCAAGCGTGACCGGGGCAAAACCAACTGACCTAAACACACACTCATGAAAGTATGCATAGATAAGCATGAATGCATACCCTCTCTCTCACACACACATTTAAACATAAAAGCAAACTGTACAGACACACTCAGCACAATGCAAAAGCTCGCATGCACACATGAGGGTGGGTTTACACACACACACGGGGTCATCTCTCTCACTCTGCTGGTTGTTGTGTATAGAAGTCAGTTCCAGGTCAGTGCACAGAGCTGGGGATCTTAGTCCTTACAAAAGATTGTGTGATTCTGTGTGTGTGTCAGTTAATGTACACCAGGCCCGAGGTGTCTAAAACTGCTCTAAACAGTCATGCTGATAAGAGAGTTTGACATCGACCCCTCTTGACCGTCACTATGTGTAAAAAAGCATCCTGGGTAACAGCAGGCTGCACCTAGATTGCTGGTTTGTGATTGGTTCGCCCTGAAACACATTAGACGTGGTGGGTTTCAAATCAGCTGACTGACAACATAAACAATACCTACAAGATAAGTAAGTGGTGTGTATGTGTGTTTGTTTTAGGCCTGACCGCAGCCGCCATGGCCGAGCTCCAGAAGCTGCAGAAGATGAAGATGATGATGAGTCTCCAGAACGGCAACGAGTCTGACAACGATGACCTGCACTCCAACACAGGTGGAGCACGCTCACACAAACAAAAACATCCTGGTTAACAAGGAATAAAGTTGCTTCTCACACAGTGAGTAGCAGGGTAGGAGTCCAGATATGGGGACACTGGAAGATTTGTGTGAACATTAGCAATAATCTAGAGAAACCTCCTGAGACGAGTTGAACGTTTTAAGGCCGTTTGTTCTTTCTGAGCGCTATAATGAACTCTACACCCACCTTATCTGCTATCAGGCCTTTAGACTGTTAGTTTGTGTTTGCATCAGCAAAATGAACAAAACTAACAGTATCAGCAACTTGAAAAACTAAAGGAATGGTAGAAGAAAGGAGCTTCTAATAACCCTGGAATGAGCCTCAGAAAGTCTGGTTTACTGTGTTCTTCTCAGGGTAACAATGACTTTGTCAGCACAAGTCAAAGGATTTCTTTAAGCTTGGTTGGCTTCTCATGTTTTTTTAAAAAGGATGATCCACCTAATGCTCGAGTGTAAAGAGTCTGAATCTTTAAAGTGTTCACCTATGTTCTTTATTTGATCGTTTCTCTGCTCTAGGTTCAGTCTTCTTTCAGTTAATTTGTTTGATTTAATTGTAACTCTTCATTTTGCTCATTTTAAAGGTTCAATATTTTTGTAACTCATTTCAGTAAGATAAACTAATTTAATATATAGATTCATTACACATAGCGTGAAATATTTCAAGTTTTTATTTCTTGTAATTCTGATGATTTTGACTTACAGATAATGATAACCCAAAATTCTGATTCTCAGAAAATTTGAACATTACATCAGATCAATAAAAGATGTTTTAAGCACAAATGTCAAACTTCTGAAAAGTATGTTAATTGATATGCACTCAATCCTTGGTTGGGGCTCCTTTTGCATGATACTCAAGATATTTGAACTCCTCCACATGAGGCAGGAACTCCCCTCCAACCTGAAGAGGACAGGCCACCCTTTTCCGGCTGAGCACCATGGCCTCGGACTTGGAGGAGCTGATCTTCATCCCAGCCGCTTCACACTCGGCTGCGAACCGCCCGAGCACATGCTGTAGGTCTTGGCTAGAGGGGGCCAGCAGGACCACGACATCTGTAAAAACAAGAGACAAAATCCACTGGTCCCCAAACCAGACCCTCCGGCCCTTGGCTGCGTCTAGAAGTCCTGTCCATAAAAGTTATGAACAGGACCAGTGACAAAAGGCAGCCCTGCCGGAGTCCAACATGCACCGGGAACAGGTCCGACTTAGTGCCGGCAATGCGGACCAAACTCCTGCTCCGCTTGTACAGAGACCGGATGGCCCCTAATAAAGGCCCCCCGACTCCGTACGGAGTTGGGGGGCCTTTATTAGGGGCCATCCGCAGGGCACTACGAGGGACACAGTCGAATGCCTTCTCCAGGTCCACAAAACACATGTGGACCGGTTGGGCAAACTCCCATGAGCCCTCGAGTACCCTGTAGAGGGTGTAGAGCTGGTCCAGTGTTCCACGGCCGGGACGAAAACCACACTGCTTCTCCTGAAGCCGATTTTGGACTATCGGCCAGACTCTCTTCTCCAATACCCTGGTAAGGCCTCACCAGGGAGGCTGAGGAGTGAGATCCCCTATCAAACACTCAGTGTTAAAAATACTTTCTATTCAGGTTTTAATCACAGAACATAAAGCAACGGAGATCATTATCTGATCCTTCAACAAAGTAAGATTTTATGATTGGTGGAGAAACCTCTAAAGCCAAGAACAGCAGTAAGACATTTTGGGTGGCTCATCTGTACAGAAACCCTTCAAATCTTTTCATTTTCCTGGCAGCTGCTTGTTAACTCAAAGCTTCAGTTCTCTCAGCAGACCTTCTGTAGGAAGAAGGTCTGGAGGTGCCAAGTCAACTATGAACTTCGTGTTTTTCTTTAGCCACTCCTTTGTAACATTGGTGGTATGTTTAGGGTCATTGTCCTGCAATGAGAACTATCCATGGGCACCTCTAGGTGTTCTGGCTGAGGAACGTTCTTGTCCAAGCTTTTAATGCTACATGTCTCTGTCGACTGGTCGGTCAATGTGTACCTGCTGCAGAACATCTGCTCCAGAGCAAGTTTCTTTTCCTCCAAACCTAGCTTAGCTGATGCCAGATGGCTCGATTTAAGTCTCATCTAAGCACATAACGTCCTCCGAACCTTCATTTCATCCTCTTAAAAATTTAGATCTTCACTGACAATCCTATGGGTCGGTTCATGGGTCTTCTACAGCAGGGGGCTTCTCAGCATTTGGTAGAGGCAGGGGTGTTTTTTGTGGCTGCTCCCTTATCTTTCTCACAATCATCTTCACTTTGTAAAGAAACCTCTTGCATAGAACTCCAGACTAGTGATCCTCACCTAACCAAACTTCTTAGCTGGTAAATCACGTAGATCATTCCAGCTTTGTGCAAATCTGGTATTTCGTCCCTGACGACCTTGGACAGCTCGTACTCATGGTGGTGGAGATGTTGGGATGGAAAAAAAATGATGCTATGAGCAACGTTGCTTGTTTTTTATTTCTAGACATAGCAAACTGATATTAGTAGCAACCAGTGAAAGCCACAATTCTGGCTGGAAGATGAAGGAACATTTATTTCACTCAGTAACATGAAGCTCATTATTTGACTTCAATGCGGGTAGTTTTTCTTTTTGGTTCACATTTTGTCTCTCCACCATAAGATAATATTTACCCAACTTTACATCTTCATTTTATCATGAGGTGTGAAAATCAGCTTTCATTTGTAACACAGAGAAATTGTGTTGTTAAAAATACTGGCACCTGTACAGGAACGGTTTAGGTTTAAAGGATGGTCTATCTGGTCCTGGCATGTTCTTCTCCAGTCCTGGTGTCCTACATGTCCCTGCTCCTAAGCAGCTGATTGAAATGGCTGCATTATCTCCTGCAGAGGCCTGATGAGGAAGCATTCATTTGATTTAGATGTGCTGAACCAGGACAACATGGAAAACATGCAGGGCATCGGCTCTTGAGGACAGCACGGATCTAGTCTACTGTTCTGAGAAATATTTTAAAATATCACTTCAACCCAGGATGAGAAAAGGTTATAGTTTTCATTGATTGTTCTCTTTATTCTTCAGTTTGTAAAGATTAACTCCTGCTGTGTTTGTAGTCACTGATCTGCCATATTGTGTTGTAGTTTTTCTGTTTTTAAGCCACTTCAGCATCATTGTCATTTCAGAAACACTTGACCCCTTAAAATTTCAGATTGTTTCTCTGATGCAAAGTTTCAGTAAGCCCTCTGAGAGCAGGACATTTCAACGTTATCTGCAAAACAGCTTTATTTTCTTCAGTGAGTCAGCGATGCTTATGAAGTCCTTCATAATGGTACATCCTTTGTTCCTTTGTAAGAAGGCGGGCCCCTTACCTGATACCTGTGAACACAATTGGACTACCTGGAACAAAAGCGGTAGGATAACTGTAAAATCAAAGCAAATTAAACCGTGTATTCAGGCCTGAATGTTTTTCTTTTGTCTGAACAATGGGTTTTTTAACCTATAAAAGTCAGGCACTCAATCTCTGCTGTTTGTTTCTCTGAATTATTGAAGACCCAAAAAACAAAAAGCAGAAGGAAGAAAGGAAGGAGCAATCCTTTGATTTGTTTCCACCCTGATTCTTCTGTTTTCTCCTTTTCTCCAGCTGACCTGGCAAATGGGTTGATAGTTATTCTTTCACTCTACTGTCACTTCATTCTTTCGCCAACTCGTTTATTTAATCCCTCCTGCTCTCTTCTTCAACACCTCCTTCTGTCTTCTTTTCTTTCATTCAGAGAAATTTTTGTGCGCTCGCAGAGAGAAGTCTTTTCATTGTCCGACCTTGTTTTCTTTGTGCGAGACACACACACCGGCCTGGGAAACTGCGGCTGACAATAGAGCAGAGGAACCAGCATATGAAATGAAAAAGAAAATAAAACGAGGGAGGACACAGGGGGAGCTGGGTGAGAGAAAGAGATATTTAGGGCGAGAGGAAAAGGGTGAGAGAAAGAAAAGATGTTCTGTTGTTTGTTGGGTGGAAGTCGATCGCTCGGGCCCGTTTGGCTTGCAATGAAAGAATAAAAATGAGAAAAAAACAGATTGGAGTGAGGAATGAGTGACTGGAGAGAGGTTTTATGTGTCAATGGAAACCATATCTGTGTGTTATAAGAGAAAGAGAGTGGAACTAGGTGGAGCTGGGAAATAAAAGCCAAATAACTGTGATAAAGGAAAGATAAATGGAAGAAAGGAAAGTAAATGGGGTCAATAAAGAGTGAGGGTGGAAGAAAGAGAAAACCATACTTTACATCAAGGTTTAAATAACTTGTAAAGCGCCAACATCACTGAAAATACAGCAAAGGGTTTTTAATTGACAGTTAAAAAAACATTCAAACCTCGGATAAAGCTGCAGTGGACACTAAAGCTCAACTAATTTGTCTAAAAGTGTTTTATGCCTTTTAGGATAATGAATAATTATCCTATAGGGTTTTCAACCAATCCCATTCCTGAGCTAAATCCTGACTGGTTCTACAAATCGCAACCCAGTGGTTTTCCACTAGAGAACCAGGTTGGAGCATCATCATCCCACTAAAAATGCATCATCAGGCTGCACTTGTCATGTTATCCCTGCAATATTACAGGCTTAATTATAAAGGCCTTTTAGATATCATCTAAAGAAAGTGTAAAATCTGATACAGATGAAAACTATTTCTGATCGGATCCTGAAACCACCTTTCAGGATATACAGCAAAATGTCTAATTTGTGGTAACTTGAACTTTTTAAAATAGTTTTTGCAAACAGTTGCTTCTCTTATAGCATAGTGTTTAAGAGACATTGGTATAAAAGGCGCTTTTGTCAATTTCTAAAAATATCTTGAAAGGTTGAGAAACCACTAGCAGAGAGTGCGGTCAGGACCACGTTGTCCTCTAACCCAGGTGAATGTTTCTTCCTTTTCTGCCAGTTGGAAGCCATTTCTGTGGCACGTTTAGAGTTGGACAGAACAAAAATTGGCCCTGCTCATTTCTGGACAGGCCCCATTTTTCCCTTCAGCGTGTAAAACTCTAGTCACAGTAGGACTCTGGCTGATTTTTTTAGACATTGGGATGAAAAAGCTAAAGGTTTGAGCAACAAAATTCAAAGCAGATTTAGGTTCACCCAACTTAAAGACTAAAAAGATGTGGAAAAGACGAAAAAGTGACAGGCCAGGGGAAAAAAACGAGAGAAGAGACGGAGAAAAAGAGAGAACATCTGCCCATCTGTTTATTCTTCCTTTCTTCCCCGGTGTAAATGGCAGCAGAGATGAGGCCCAGCTGTCGTCCACACACACTGGGAATTCAGTAGGCAATAATAGAGAGAGACGGTCGCTAATTCAAACTAATGGAGGGAGATGAAGATGGATGAGAGGGAGAACGGTGGAGCAGAGGCAGAGGTGTGGAGGGTGAGAGAGGCAGGATTACACAGAGAGAGAGAGAGGACGAGTGGCGGCGCGAAGAGAGACGGCCATTAAATACATTTTCCAGTCAAACAGAACGTTGTCATTGTTAATAATCAGGCTGAGTTAGCTGACACAGTGGGAGGCTTTTAATAATTTATTAAAGCTATAAATTTATCTGAGTCAATTTAAAACATCAGTTGTCTCTGCTGGCTGATAATCAGCACATTTAAAACGCTGATCAGCCATAACAAACTGTTCTCTTCTTATATTGGCTTCATTTTCCTGCTAGAAAAACAGTTAAAACTTGTTTTAGAGTGTAAACCTGTGGAAAGGCAACTCTTTTTTGACCGGCCTCTGCATTCAAGTCCAGTGTTTAGAGACATCTATTGGCTAAAACTAAAATTCCCAACCAAATATCCAGAACAAACACTTCAGGTTCTGTAGAAAAACATGGACAGCAGACGTAGGGTTCGTGGTTTCTTTGTATATATGTGGCGTTTTCTTTAGTAGGGGTCCAGACTGTGGTACAGATCTTTACTGAACTCTCCATCTAGACCCAGGTCGGTTATTAGACTTTTATTGCCATTACATGTTTTCTTGTATTTACAGCAGGTTCTTTACGGTACTTGCAGTGATTATAACCTTTGGATGTACACCTGGGAAAATACAGCCGGTTTGTAAAGAAAATCTGAATGAATGTTTGTAAGTCAAGAACTGAGACGCTTTGTCCTGCAGAGTTAAGAGTCTGTTGGTTTCATATTAAAACAGAGGGAGATGTTGAACTTAGCAGTTTAGAGAGTTTCTACAAAATAAAACAGATAATTTGAGGAATTGGACCAACGAGAACCTAAAGAGCAACAAATGAATAATCTAACTCAGGAGGGGCCAAAGAGGGCATTTATTGCATGAATTTAGATGATTAGAGATTATTCACATTTGCACCTTTGCGTGATTAAAGCGCCTGACGTCACTGAATTATAGAGATTATTTCACCTTCCTTACCGTCCTGATCACTGCTGTTTCCTTTGTCCCGCTTCTTTTAAACAACTGCTCTGACAGTAGATATGGGCACGTTTCTCCACCGGTGATTTAAGAAAATAAAAACTACTTCTTATTGTTACTTTTTTTAAGTAAGTCAAAACATGTTAAGCAAAAACATAGATTTTTTGGCTGTAATACAGAGAAAATTATTTATTTCACTTCTTATCCCGGAGTGCTATTAAGTGTGGAGGGTACTGTTATTATTGTGTATTAAAACTTTTTTTATTTTATTTTTTATTTAAATACTAAAATGTATCATAGAATCAAACAAAATTAAAATAAAGGTAAGTTTTACTAATTATTATCTTTTCCTTTAGCTAGAGGCATAGTTTTCATTTTCCGTTTTCTAATTTTGTCGTCATTCAGCTTTAAAAATACATCCTAAAGTGAAACCTTTATTCTTTTTTCCCATTTAAGACATTTTTTGTTACTTTGAGTTTAAAGTGAGTCCGTTTAGTGCCCCATGATGTCATGAAACTGCACGAGGAGCTTAAAAATAGGTCCCATGAAACTTTTTTTGTGATTATGAACCTTTACCTGCCGTCCATTATGGAAACTATATGTAACACCAGATCCGCTAAAGCTATGTTTATCGTACTCTTTTATCAAAGTGAAAAGTTTGGTTAAAAATCTGTCATGAAGTTCAGGGAACCTGTCACAGAACCGACTCGACATACAGAACAGGTCGTGTTAATCTGGTCTAAGGTGGGAGCTTCAGACCAGCTGATATCTCCTCTTGTTCAGCTCATGTGATGAATTACAGGAAATACCATCATCTTTCTCTCTGGAGAGAACATCTGAAAAATGGTCCAGGAAGAGACTAACTCATTTAGGAGTAATAGAATCGAAAAGTGCAGAGACCAACATTAAAGTAGAGGAGAAAGTGGAAGCAGAGGTTAATGTTACTGACAGATTTACCTTCAGTCCGTTTGCTCTCCATTCTGCCCTGCATGGATGAAGAAAACATTATTTTAAAATAAATCAATTAAAAAAGCTACAAATCTATATATTATATTATAATCAAAACAAAACAAAAGGAATTTACTCACATCTGTGCAATTTTTTCCAAAAATCTCTGACATCAAATTTAATTTAGGGTTCTTTCAGAAATTGGGTAGACATATTTTTACATTTATAGAAGTATTTCAAAAGATTCAAAAATAAATAGCAGAAATGATTTTGATCTTTAAAATTGTAAATAGGTTGTTGGTTTTGTAACCACCACTCTAGGTGTTCCTAAGACGCTCCCTACAAGTCGTCGTATAAAATCAGAACCACCTAAAAAGAGACGGGTGTCTGAAAGTAACCAATAAACCAGTCGGGTCTACAAAACTACACTTTATATTCTCGGAAATGGTGACAAGTTTTGTCATAAAACAGCCTGGTTCCAGAAAGGCCCAACGAGTTCTGGAACGTGACCGCTTAGAAGTAACTTCATAATACTCAGCCTCTGGAGGTAACCTGGGAATTCTGGGAAAGTAACCAGATGCAAGTTGCATTATAACACAGCCTGGTTGTAGAAAGTAGCCATTTGCCATCTGTTAGATCAAGAAATTAACCTTCCAGAACCTAAGCAATAGAAGTCACACCATAATACTGCCTGGGCCCAGAAAGTACCCTGTAGTTGTACAAAGTAACCTGCAACTCCCTGGGAACTTCAGGCTGTATTATACGGTTATATTCAATAAATCACGATTATTATTGAAAGTGAAACACATTATACAGATTAATTCCATGCAGACTGATGTTTTCCAGCTTTATTTCTGACGATTATGATGATTTTCTGTTTGCAGGTAATGAAAACACAACTTTTAAGATCAGAATATTACATCAGACCAAAAAAAAAAACTATAATACAGAAATGTGGCCTTAATGAGGAAGTATGTGTAATACCTACTTAAAGGTTGTCATATTCAAAAGATACTTTTCAATCTGACTAACGAACCTCATCAGAACACATTTTCCCATTAATTGAATATGACTGGTAATAAAACACCCTGAATGATGCATTTGAGTGCAGATAAATCACACGTTTCAGCTTGAAGCAGACGTTCTGTTTGAAAAGAGAAGAAGCAGTTCTTAACGTCTCTTCCAACAAAGCAGCCTGAAGGAATATTTTTCCAGTTCAGTGGGTCTTCCTTGGATTGCTTTAACTAGGTTAAAATGGCCATCTGGAGACAAACTGTTGTCCACCTCTGATCTAATTATTAATGTGTGTGATGACTAGTTAATGGTGATTACAGCCCAGAACTGAAGAGGCTGCCTTGATCTCTCTCTGCTGTGTCAAACCGTCTGGAGAACTTAGTGCTCTGCTATAGGTGAGGAAGGTAGATCCTGGTCATCCAGATCCTGTGTGACATTATGCCTCTGATGGTGTTCATCACTGATTGAATATAAATGTGTGCACCTCTACCCAGGAGGGAGTGAGTGTTCCTGGGATAAAGAGCGTCTGACCAGCCCTCCTGCTGGAGCCCACAGCGGAGGAGGAGGAGGAGGTGGTGGTGGAGCCCTGGCAGTTGGAGGAGGAGCTGGAGGAGGAGGAGGTGGTGCAGCAGGAGGTCCTGGGAGGGGGTCCACCTTGGGAGCTGTCAGTCAGCAGCAGCAGCTCCAGCAGCAGCAGCAGCAGCAACAACAGCTACTGGCCAACAGTGAGTATTCAGCCAGATATACATCCAGACTGATAACTGAGTTTACATGGAGAACACAAACACACACACACACACACACACACACTTACTTTCACACTGTGTCTTTAAAGGATGGCAATATTTGTTAATGTACGTCATTTAATCTGTCCCCATCTCCTGTATTACCACTCTGCCTGGATTAATCAGCACACACTCTACTAAATGACTCAATTCATCAACACCACACACACACACATCCTCAGGTCACACACATATGGGCCGGCAAACAAACAGAAACTCGGCCCTTTCTTTCTGCAGAAGTAATGTATTTGTACTCTCACACCGGGCAGCAGGAAGTGACAAACACTCACATTGATTATTCTATCACTTCAGTCATCACGGCAACAGCAATCAGTGTTATTGTTTCATTGCAATGAAAGCAGCCCTGTGTGTGTGTGTGTTCGTCTCCTCTCTAATGTGTCCATGGAGTGGGAGCTCCACTCTGAAAATCGGGGTCATTTTTAGGGCAATGGGGTCGTTAAGGTCATAGGTTGCTTCTTTTGACACATTCAAATCTTTCAAATCACCAAACAATTTTTAATATCAAGCAAAGACAACCTGGGTAGTTATAAAACAACCGGACCCTATGTGAAAAAGTAATTGCTCCCTAATCCTAATTACTGCTTGTGCCTCATTTTGGCAACAACTCCCAAACATTTGTGATAACTGGTCTGAAGTATTTTACATCAATGTGAAGGACATCTGGCCCACTCTTTTCAGAATTGCTTTAATTCAGCCACATTGGAGGTTTCAGAGTCTGACTGCATGTTTAAGGTCATGCCACAGCATCTTAATCTGATTTAAGCCTGGACTTTAACTAGGCCACATTCTAGACTTGCCGGTGTGCTTAACGTCAAGGTCACAAACTGGTGACTGGACTTTCTCATTCAGGATTTCCTGCAAAACAGCAGAAATGAAGGTTTCATCAATTACAGCAAGTTGGTTGGGTCCTTAAGAAGCAGAGCAGCCCTAGACCATCACACTACCACCATCTTGTTTTTCACTGTGGATACGATGTTTTTCTCTTGGAACTATCTAACGTACGCCATTTTTGTCTATTTCACGCTTTAATTCTGAACACTGACCTTAACTGAGGCATGTAGCTCTTTAGATGTTGGTCTAGCTGCTTCTGTGACCTTCTGGATAAAGCACTAATGCGCTCTTGGAAGAACATTTGGTATGTCAGCAACTGCTGGGGAGGTTCGCTACTGTTCTCCATTTGTGGCTAATGGCTGTCAATGTGGTTAACTGGAGTCCCAAAGCCTTGGTTGTAACCTTTCCAGGTGGAAAGTTTAAAATATTGTCTGACTTTCTCCTCCTGTCCCCCCCCCACCTCAGGGTTGGACCTGCCCTTCATGATGATGCCCCACCCTCTGCTGCCCATGGGGCTGCCACCTGCATCTGTGGCCATGGCCATGTCCCAGATGAACCACCTCAGCACCATCGCAAACATGGCCGCCGCCGCCCAGCAGATACACACCCATGTTCACCGCGCCCCTGTCATCAAGGTAACACCAACAGAGCCCATCAAACACGATTTCATTAAGAACTTTCAGTGGATGGTTTCTCAAGCACAAATTTTGGGCTTTTATTGTATTAAATTTAGCTTAAGGACGTCTGCTATCAGTAACTACAAGAACTTTGATAAAACTTCAACTAATTTAACTTGTTTTCTTTGTAGAACATCCTGAGAGAACTTTAACGCTGATTTGGAGTATTAAGATAAAACCAAACTGAATTGATAAAAGTGCATCATTTTTAGATTGGGTTGAATAAAACCCATAATATCAGTTAGCCAGAACATTATGACCAGCTACAAGTACACCATCATTATTATGAGAGGTTCCTTGAACTGTTGATCTTCTCAACTGATTAAAACAACGATCTGCTCCTTTCTCATTTTGACCCAATTCACTAAACTGTCGAGAGGAAATGTGTTAAGGAAGTTGTTTCTCATTACCTTGTTGGTGTGTGACGCTTCTCTCTCTGTGTTTTTAGGAAAGGGTGTGTGACAGCCCCTCTCTGTCTCCATCTGTTGATGAAACTAACACTCCTCTGCAGTCGCAGCCCAGCAGCTCAGCCTCCAGCTCGCCTGAAAGACTGGGTACACACACACACACACAATTTCACACTGAACAATAGTGTCCACAGCATTTGTGCTCTGGGTCAGTGGGAAGAGTGGTCGTCTGTCAATCAGAAGGGTCGAGAGGTTAAATCCAGCTTTCCTCTAAATGTTCCAGACACTGAACCCTAAGTTGCCTCCCATTATGTTAGTGTTTGGGTGAATGGGACCTGCAGTGTAGAAACACCCTAAGTTCACTTCATTTACCATTTTTTAAACATTGTTTTTTCCTCTTTATTGAAAAATGGACATTGAGAATATTGTTGTTTTTTTTCTGCCTGTAAACACATCAGCAGGTTCTCTGATGGAGTTTAGTAAAAGTTAGATAAAGTTTAGGGGCAGGGTGTGAATTATAAAACAGAATAGAAACAGGAACTTCAATAAACTGACTGATACAGAAATTCTTCAGAAAATAATATTCAATAAAATTTCAATATATGTGAGATTTCAGCATTTTCACTGAAGTTTAGCTCCATGTTTAATAAAAACCACTTACCTGCACCGAAGTACAGATAGAGGTAGGAAGGGATGAAACAAACGTGTGGGTGCAGGATGGATGTAAGAACTGACCGGGAGCCATTTTCCTCACACACATATTGCACATATTTGCAAACACAGTGTTTACACTCATACACACACACACAATGACTGCCTGTGTCTTCTCTCAAACAGGACTGGTGTCGGGTGATGCTGATGTTGCACTGACCAACTCTGCTGCACCCATCAAGAAAATAACAAAGGACAAAGGTTGGGCCACACACACACACTTACTCCAGTGAGGATATTCCATTATCCACACTAATCTAAACCATCAACCATTTTCTTTGGACATCTGACAAATTGTCCTCACTTAGGAGGCCTTTTCTCATCCACTGTATCCCCACAAACACACGGATCAACACAAACAGAGAAACAGAAGCATCAGCCATTGATCAGCTGTCTCTGAACCATCAATCACAGAGAAGATGGATAGATAGGAGGAAAATAAGGTGGGGAGATGGAGTGAAGAAGGCATGGCTAAAAGGGGTCACCAGGTCATGCACTAAAAGCATGCTGCCCCCTCCCCTTTAAACCCCTCTGAATTTTCATTCCTCTAACACATTCTGTTCATCTAATTTTTCACTCTGGTTCCACATTTTATCATCCATGCTCTGCAGACATCAACAGATCAAAACAAAACAAAACATAAAAGCATCCATCTGTGCTTCAACTGATATCTTATGTGACCTGATTTATAAATATGATTTTTAAAATATAAGGAAAGTTTTATGTTTATGAGCTGGTCTGGATTGATTCTGGACATGGGAAGTCTATTCGGGAACTGTTGAAAACGCCAACATGTGCGCTTTGCACCCAGCTCGACAGCGCTGGGCTCCAGCTGGAGAAAGAAAAACAAACTCCGCTGTAATATTTAATCAAGAGGCAGCTCATCGGCATTTTACATTCACGAAAACAGCTAAATTATTTACTTACCCTAATTTGCAGCAAAGTTACATTTTAAGCTGAAATAAAAAGAGAAATGTTGGAAATGTTGCAACATAATAAATGAAAATGAGAATTATTTATCTCAAACATGATAACGGTCAACTTTACAGACCACAGCTATATATAATTACAAGAAATCTCGTCTGTATCTGAAAGCTTAATTACCAAATGAGAAAACTGTGGTGACCGTTGTTCCTCCTCTCCCTTCCTCCGTTAAATAACAGCCATGAACCCGTTTCTCAACCCTTAAACAGTTGATTACACCTCTCTTCGTTTTTCTAACCCTCCCAATCATACTCTGCACACACAGAATTAAACTGTTTACTCCGAGCTTAATAAATGATGTAAATATCGACTTGAACTGCTTATTAGACACTTAATTCCAGCACTTATTTCTTTAGATGCAAACAAGTAACCACAACCCCCGTGATAAATCAAGCTGGTTTTATAAATGTCAGTATGATTTAAAGCTTTAGTTTTCGGTTTTTAAAACACAACAAATAAGATCTTAAGCCCCTAACAGATCCAGTACAGATCCCATTACATAGAATCCAATTCAGTCCAACAAATCATGCACAATATAGTCAGATTCGGATCCAGTTACAATACAGTCAAATTCAACTCATCAGCTGGGTAATAGGCAGGTAACGGCAGTGAAGAAGAAGCTGTGGCTCCAACTCTGCTTCCTGGTCTAGACCCTGGATGGCCGACATTTTGGAGGACTAATAAATTGTCCCATATTTCGAGAAATGAGAGCTGCTTTGTCAGAAGCGATGGATGCTGTCCTTCATCAGACCAGGTTTTCTTCAAGATGTTCATCAGTTATCTGTGAAGCTCATGATGTGCTTAGGAGACAGCCTAGACAGCCAGCGGTTGAACAAAGACGTTTTAGAATGATTTGAATAAATTGGTTAGTGTCTCTTTAAAATGAAAGCTGTCGATAGTGCAGCTAAAACACACTCAACTCTTCCCTGCCCTCTTCCTTTCTATTCTTTCATTGATCCTTTTCCTGTATGGGATTTATCTACTCATCTTCTGAAGCTTCTTGATGGGAAGAAAAAGCAACAGAACAGAGGAAAAAAACCAGCAAGTGTCTTATCTTCTTATTACAGGATCAAACAAGGACAAACTTAAAATGTCAAAAAAAGAGGAATATTAGGAAAGTTAGAAGCTAGTTGGGAAGAATATCAGAGCCGATGTTAGAACATTGGTAAAACTGAAAAAAAAAATAGAAAAAGTAAAGAAAGATGAAGATGCAGCGAAGACGAGTTGCAGTGAGGAAGAAAATGAGTGAGTGTGTAATGGTGGAGGCGAAGGATGTATGGATGAAGTGGCAGATAAGGAGTGTGTGTGTTAGAGTGCATCTTAATCAGCGTTAATTTCACAGCAGAGTTAACCCAGTTGTCGGCGTGTTGGGCATTAAGGGATGAGCAGACACTGTGACGCACACACACACACACACACACACACACCAAGGATGTCTTTAATCCTTGCCAATTAGTACCCCACATGATTGTCTGAATACTAACAACCTCTGAGTGTGTGTGTAATTGATTTCTGTGTTGCTGCTTCGCTGTCTTGTAACGTTAGTAAACTCGAACCTTTCATAAAGTTTACTGATGACGGCTACACTTCATGAAAACCTGCCAGCTTCTAGAAGTGGAGACGATTCTCTGCCTTTTTACTCCACCTGTCTCTAACTTAAGACGGGGAATAAACCCGACAGCTTTCAATTCCGTCATAATTTAATGCATCTCTGTGTCGCATCCTTTAATCACATGTACAGTCAAGCCTCTTAATACAAATCAAACTTGCTCAAATTGGACATTTTTCCTAAAAAAAAAATGTTGAAATAATTAGCAGCATAACAGGGACATTATTCCTATCTAAACCAGGAGATCTACATGGTGAAATATGAATGAAAGTGTAAATATTTAAAGCTGTCCAGGCTAGCATTAACAAGAAATCAGTCCATAGACATTTACCTCAGCCTCCGTTTCATAATGTCTACCGTTTGTTTGGGTTGAGCTGCGCACAGAAACTTTACCCTCATCAACCTACACCTTCCATATATTTCCTTCAGTGTGGTAGGCAAGGAAATACGGAACCATGTAGGTGCAATGAGTAGAACCGTTGGGCAATAAAAAGTCGCGAGAGTTTTTCTCTTAAGGAGGCAGTGACTGTACTGCATTGACGTTATTGTTCCCAATGATCCATGCAGTAAGCAAATAAGAGATCTTTCTAACATAAAAAAAGCTCTGTATGATCCACTATATTAATACCTACCACTGTACTGGAGTAGAGCAGGTTATACTCAAGTTTTACAAATTTGAAAATTTAAAATACAACTCTTTCAAGCCCTGCTCTAATGTACATGATGTTGGAGGTGAGCTGCTTCTCTGCCTCTTCCTGATCCTTCAGTTTGCTCTGTCAGCTCGAGGTTTCTTAGTTTCAGGCATTAATTTAAACACATCTTTAACCTCTCGTAGACAATCAGTACAAATTCGGCTCAAATCACCACAGCGACGCTGGGTATGCATACAGCTAATGCCTGTTGATGCATATTCTACACATAAGGATCACATTGGAAGCACTTTGCCATCATCTAACTGTCATGGCAAAATAGGCCTACTTTTGCAAAAAAAAAAAAGAGGCTATATTTATACCGTATCTTTTATATTTGCTTCATTCAAATGAACTTAATTTAGAAATTGGGTGAACGTATATTCTGTCGAATCCTTCCCACAGAAGAGTCCCCACTGGGTCAGAACCTGCCGCCAGGATTTCCTGCTCCCTTCCTGTTTGCTGATGGCCTGTCGTCAGTGGAGACTCTGCTCACCAACATACAGGTATGATAGTTTTACTCAAATCTTCTGCCCCTGGGTCCGTCATGTCTTCTGGATGTCTCTGTTTAATCACCAAGAAAGATCCACACACCAAACAGTAAGACAAGTTATGAAGCTCCACTTCAGTCGTTGGTATCGATCCTTGGAGGTTTTGGATCCTACAGAATGAGCTGATGACTGTCACCGTGTAGAGAGATGTCTGAGTTTCCCTCCCTGTTACCTCTCAGCTCTGACCTTGAATGTGGGTGGATCGCTAATTTTTGTGTAATGCTTTCACTGAGGTCTACTTCTCGAGTCCTTTATTTCCGCAGTGCCTGCTTCATTTATGAAAGCTCACATCTTTGTGGGTTGCGGCCCGCTCTGATGGGGAATTTTAGTCATCCTGAAGCAGTTTAAAGAGGGACTTGTTTTAGCAGTTATATTGTGGAACTATTTTTTAACCAAAACGCGACCCATGTTGCTTATTTCCTGTCCTAACATCTATGTCCAGGGCCTGCTGAAGGTGGCTGTGGAGAACGCCCGAGCGCAGGACAAACAGATCCAGGCCGAGAAGAGGGAGCTAAAGATGGAGCTCTACAGAGAACGAGAGATGCGCGAGAGTCTGGAACGACAGCTCAACTCTGAGCTACAGAGCAGAGGTTGGAAATATAATCTGTTTCCGAGCAGGAAAAAAGGATCAGAAATGATGTTTGAAGATAAAAGTACTGTAAAGCACTACAGTTGTTTCTTCTGTATCAGTGATGCTAAATGACAAATATGTCTTCATCCAGCTTCAATCCAGAAACGACTCAAGAAGGAGAAGAAGGCAAAGAGAAAGCTACAGGAGGCGCTGGAGTTTGAGTCCAAGAGGAGGGAGAGAGTTGAGGACGCTCTCAAACATTCGTCTTCTTCCTCCCCGTCTCCAGAGCCTCTGCACGCCGCCAACAACAACTCCAAGAACGGTACGACTTCAGCCTGTTCTTACCTAGAGAACCGCTGGCTGTTTAAAAGCTGCTGATGACTGAAAAGCTCTGAAAAAGGCGCTTTAAAAAAATCTCTGGGGGGAAAATATTTGCACAGCGATCTGATGTAGAAATGGAAATGCCAAAACTCATTTTTTTGTGAGGAAACAACCTCCAGTAACTATTAGAAACTTCCTCAACAGGTAGTTTAGATTTTTGTAAGTGGGGTTCTGTTAAGAGCCTGTGAGCAGTAAATGTTTTACCTGTAGCTCTGGCGCCGCGGGGGGGGGGTTTCACCAGCACCCTTTCCAACTGCAGGTTCCCAACTACACTGTTAAAGAAATGTTTAACCTTTTTTTGGGGAAGGGGCCCCAAGGGGGTCCCTCTTTTATTTCCCACCCTTGGCTGCCCAAACTGGCAAATTAAGGGTTCAAAAAAAACCATCAAATTTGACCCCATTGATGCCCTCTTAAAATAAATTTTTAAGTTAACTCACAGAAATTCTTTTAAAAAGGGCACTTTATTTCCAAAAAAAAAACCCCTTCCTGTTTTTTTCATTGAAAAATTTTCCAAATTCTGACCCGGGTTTTAACTCTCCACTTTGTACTTTGTTAAATTGTTTTTAAAAATTTTTAAAAAAAATTCCTTTTAAATTGTTTCCTGTTTAATTTGACTAAAAAATTTTTTTTTAAATGCAGATTTAAAGCACTTTTGTCTCCTAAAAATCCCTAACCTCCTTTAAACTTTCAGTAAGGAGAAATAAAAGACCCCCAAACCCCAAATTTGTTGAAAATTCAAAGGAGGATTTGGGAAAAGTTTAAAAAAAAAGGGGATCCCCCCTACATAAATTACAAAAAAATTAAAAAAAAACCCCAAATTTAGAAAACCCAAAAGGCCCCACCCCCCCCCAAGGAATTTTTTATTTTTTCCCTTTAAAGCGGGCGGGAATTTTTTTGGGGCCCCCACTACATGGGTTTTTCCAACATTTCCTCCTGTGGGGGCGAAAATTATTCAAAACCTAAAAAAGCATTTTTTTTTTTCACCAGTTTTTAAAGGGCCTCTGCAAAAAAACAAAATAACCCCCCCTCCAACCCCGGGCGGGGTGCCTGAAAAAAACCTCATAATGGCCATAAGAGCCAATTTTAAATCACAAAGTTTAAGGGGGGGGTTTTAAATTTTTTTTAAATGTTCTGGCTGATCTGGGGTTTTGAAACTTAAAACCCCAAAACAAAAGGGGCTTGGTGTTTTTTTTTAAAATTTCCCTTTTATTTTCCTTAGGGGCCTCGGTTTTTCGTGGGGAAAAACCGTTTTTTCCGTAAAAAGGTCCCTTTTGTTTTTTTTATTGGCCGACCCACTGAGACTCTGTCTTGTCTCTGTGTTTCATACCAGACGCTGCTGTAGCCGAGGACAAACCTGAACTTAATGGAAACCAGCAAGACAACGGCGCTGTACAAGGTGCAAATAACACAACACACACACACACTGTCACGTATTAACAGATACCATACTGTACACGAGTATGTTCAAAGACACACAAACACATGGTGGGCACATGTGTGTCAGGGGCCCCATTTAGATTAGTGGTGACATTAGGCAGACATCATGGCCTCCCTTTGATGTGTACCTCAGGAGACACACATGTGACGCGTCTTAAAATATTTTATTTAGCTTATGAGTGTATTTAAAGGAGTTGTAAAGCCGTTGTTAAACAACAACGAGGCACCGACCAGTTGCTGCTTTCAAGGTATCCAGTGGTTGTAAAAGGTTTACCGCAGTAATGTTTAGATTCAGCTCAAACTACCAACATCCTGTGTTTATCAGCAGCCCTGGTAAAAATGTAAAATCCTTAAAACTAAAGAAATGTTTAGACTCCACCTGTTGCACCGCACAAGGTAGGAGCATAGAGAGAGAAGCATCTTTGATCATTCCTTTTAGTACAATTTCTCCAGATCAACCAGAGCCCTGGGTCTTCATTTATGGTCCCTCCTCTTCAGCTCATCCCGCAGGTTTTCTACAGGATTTAGGTCTGAGCTCAATCTTGGTCTCATCGGATATTTGTCTGGTTCCAGATAAACTCCCACTAGAGTTCACTCCAAGTTTATGTTTGTAACTCCTTGGCATGAAGATAACGTCTAACAGTGATTTGGTGCATATTTACACCAAAGCAAAGTCATTGAATTCTAATCTGGATTTCCTAAAAAATGTGTTTGAATTTGAAAAGAAAAACCAGCAGTAAAATTTTGAGGCTGTTTGCACGTCTTCCTAAGAGCTTGAAAGGGCGGCTCAGACTGCAGCCTGTATGACAGCAGTGATGTTTGTATGTGAGAAGGTTGAGATGAACTTCCTGTTTAGCTGACATTAAAGAGATATAGAATCCATTGTGCCAACGTGAGTCCTCTCAGGTACAGTACGGATGTGTGTGTGTTAGTATGCATGTGTTGTCGCCTTTCCACCAGCTGTGCTCAGTCCTCCCTGACATTGAAAACCTTCACCTGGAACTCTGCGAGCGTATAACATCTATACACACACTCACACTCTGTAGGTGTGTGTTTGATCCACAGACTTGTGAGACAGGGAGCTCTAATTAGCTCTCACTCCTCTTTAGACCCCTTTTAGATCCCCCTCTCTTCTGCAAGCCAAGCACTACGACACACACACCTGATTTCATTAATGTTGATTGGCCCAGTAGGACCCCTTTGCTGCATAGCTCTCTCTCTCTCACACACACACTCATCCCTCCTGCCATAAAAGCATTTTGCACCTACGGTGGTTTCGCTACACACACACACACACACACACACCTCCCCTGCCTCTCACCTTCTACACTCTTAATTAACGAGTGAGGAGAAAACTGCTGAATACAAAGAAAGACATTGCATTACAATCAAAAAGAGAGAAGGAGAAAGAAGGGAGCGGAAAAGATGAAAAAGAAGAGAAAAAATGGGAGAAGAAGGAGGAAGATCTGGAGAAGGTGAAAAATAAATAAAAATATACATACATCTCAAAGGAGCGACATAAGAACCAGGGAGGAGGAAGTAAATCAGGGTTCCTGAGGAAAAAAAGAGGAGCATGAGGAAAAAAGGGAGGAGGAACGTTCTGAAGAACACCTGAGGAATTATGAAAAAGATAAACTGTTTTGTGAAGAGGAGGAATGACACTAAAGAAGACAACAGAGATGAACACTGACCAAAGAAAGAAAGCTAATGAAGATGACCTAGGGAGGAAGAGGAGGCAAGACAGAGAATAAATAAAATGGAAGGTGTAGCTGTAGGAGGAGGAGGAGGGTGGATTTCCTGAGACAGTGTTGAAAAATGCGACCTTGTTCTGAGACCTGGTGACATTTCCTCCACCCTGCTGATAGACTCCTAACGAGGCAGGTCAGCGTCATTTTTAACCAGGACACCAAACACACACACCCACACACACACTGGGCAAGAGCTACATTTTAGTCACAGATGTGAGGAGGAAAGAGAAAAAACACACATCCTAAATAGAAACACAGCAGTGAAGAGATGGGGAGAAAAAACATGAAGTAATAGGAATAAAAATGTAAATCCTTTTTCTTCCGCTGTGATTTCTTTGTTCTACATACAGGTAAACAACCATCCTGAAACTGAAACCAACAGTCAATTACTCCATCTTTTGAGATGTGATATCACTTACATCAACATGTGGGGGGTGGGAATCATAGAAAAAAAATCATATTTACATTTGTTTTGGGTTATCAGCGGTTAGTAACACCTAGATAAGATGGGAACGTTGAGCTGTAGTTGAGAGATCACACGAATGGAGAACTACCAAGAAATCAGCTGGCAACTGGAATCCAACCACTCAGGTTGACTGATGATTCAAAAATCTGATCTTTTTCCAATCATTGAACACACCATATGTAAGCCTACGCACCATCAGGTCATGCTGACCACACGCTTCAACGCTGAAGCTGTTGCTGAAGGAAGAGAAAATAAAATATGGCCACATTCAGTACTAGTGAGGAGTTTAAAATGAAGGGTTTTCATTAAAGAACATCCTATAGTTGAAAATGTTGGCAGCAGAGTTAGATGAAAGATAAACATTTTCTAATAAATACATATCAATACGGTTTAGTAATGTTGACGAGCTGCTAATATAAGATTCTGTATAAATTCTGTTTTACAACAACACTTCTCTCTGTGTGACATCAATATAAATAATGACTGCTTGCACAAGAAAGGCTGTTAATTGTATTTTTCAAAGACAAATTGAAGTTAGCTAACTGTGAACTGGTCAAAACTTTACAAAAAAAAAACAGACATCAGGTATTGGCCACAAATCTCTGATCAGAGCATCGTTGACTAACAAGAAGATGCCTCCTGGATATCATGAGGGATGGAGTTTAATTTGTATTTTTAATGGAACCTGACAGTCTGGTATAAATCATGTCTAACCACAGCTGACACACTCAGGTGCTCCAAGACTTGGACTCTACTCACCCTGCGTTACTAGTTCAGCAGAGTCCTACGAAATCAGTTTATTTTTCGTTCTAAACTGTTTCACAATGTAAACTCAATTTTGTACCCAAAAGGTGGCAAATCGGATGACTTATTGTTTATTTTTGTCACTGAGGACTTTCTGGACTACATTCACTAATCCAACAAGGGGTTCACTAGTTTTGAGAAAGCTGTTAAGTTCAAAGGTCATATCTGTATAATTTTTGCCTGACTCAGACCATAAGGCTGCAGAAAGCTGTCAATAAGCGAGCTTCGGACTTCTTCTGAGGATTTTGCTTCTCTGTTTTAATAAGACTTGTTGATTGTTTGGTTCTTAATCATATGTGGAAAAAAACCGGGAAGAGTTGTTCTCTAATCTTGGAATGGTTAACTACCATGAAGGTAGGAACTTTTTAATCCCAGAAGGGAAATTGTTTTGTCACAGTTGGATGTGAGAACAGTTTGTGCAAGAGCATAATTTACAAGGTTTAAGCAGTATATACAATATACTAAAGAGTTATATAATGGTTAAAATTAGGAAAAATAGGTGTGAAATTTACATACAGTATTCCTTTACAAATGACAGCATGCAGCGTTGTACGTTATACAGGGTCGGACTTTATGAGGCAATGGAAGACACGCCTTGGCTGAGCTGTAGCAGTCAACACATTCTCTCTTTCATGGTGAACATCAGCATAAAGGTTAAAAACACTCAAATCCACAAATTTAAAATTGTGTTCTTTGGTTTAAAATGTATTCCTTTTTACTAGCAAAGTTCTGCAATTCCATTCGTGTTTTCAGCATTGCCAAAATCATGGGGTCCTAGCTTGTACTCCAGAGATGGTGAAAACCATTAATTTGTCTCGACACGGTCAGCTAAAGACTTCAGTTGACCTCCAAAGGTCATCTTACTTTCAATTTTGAAATCTACTAAAATTCCACTTTTCTCTACGTCTATAGGGATTTCAGACGTTGCGTACACTTTTTTCTTTGAGATACAACAATCAGGCTTTGACTGACCATTACTGATTTCAGATTCTCTTTGCCCATTCAACATTCCTTCTAAGGACTTTGTTTGCATTAATTTCATTTAATCAAAAAATTTCAACTAAAAAACATTCAGCATAAAAGTAAAATATACTCCAGATGGTCTGATAGCGTTTTACATCCAACAGAAGATGACAGGATTACAAATCAAAGCGCATCCTTTCTGTGATTTTTAGTGAACTCAAAGAACCTGCTGGTTATTGGAGTATTAACAGACTGAATAAAGAGTTTTCAAGCGTTGAATGAATGGGATGGAGTTGGAGGGACCTGCCAACCAACAGGCTGCCTGTTTGGGACATTGCTGCATATTCTCAACTGAAAATGTCACAGCACAACATTGGCTGAAAAAACAACCTTCATTCACATGAACAAGCTGATGTTGCCTCATAGAGAGACGTTTCCACTCCGTACCTTTCCTCCTCTGCCATGTGGTATCTGAACAGACTGCATACAACGCATCAATGAGAGGTCCTCCTTAATGATAGCAATACCTACACAAGCAAGCAGATGACGGGCAGGCATTAAGCGAAAATATTTAGACTTTTCCTCTGCCTTTGGTAGCAAATTTTAAATGTCCATGTTCCTCAAATTATCTTCTATTTATTTAGCTTGAAATTTCACTGAAATTATCTCCTCTTTCAGTTTTGAGCTGCTGTTGACTGAAAACATGATATCTGATGTGTTTGTTGGATTTTTATGGACCTAGTTTGTGCTCGTTTCCAAAAATAAAAGGATCATTAGCTGAAGCCCTGACTGTCCTACAGTAAAGTCGTGATGAACCTGGGCGCCGATGTTCCGGTATTTTTAACTAGAGGAAAGTTGCAGATTAGAGTTTTAAGGTCAGTACTGAGGGGATTGTCTCCGCACCTCTTTAAGTTTCAGAGCACTTTTTTAAAACCTGCAGCCTGAAGGGGAAGAAAATGTAAAAGAGGGCAGAAGAGGACAGAGAGAAGAATGGGCGGGATAAAAATAAGAGGAGGAGGACAGGAGGGAGCAAAGAGGAGGTAAAGAAGAGGATGGGATGCATGTAGAAGACAGGGATGAAAGAGGAGGAGAGGAGGGGGTTTGAATGGATAGTGGAGTGATAAAAATAGGGAAGGACAGGAGATGAGAGGATGGAAAGGAGGGAAGGCAAGGAATATGAAGGAGGAAGTGAACATAAGATGAAAGAGAAAATTTAAGAAAGTTTTTTATTCCAACGTGTAAGATCTTATTCATATCTTTGGGAAGAAAAAAGCAAAGCGAGGAGGTAAACGGATGACAAAGAGCATGAGGAGATGGTGTTGGAGTAGCAGAGGGCAGGAAAAAAGATGGAAAGAGGAGGGAGGGCAGGTTTATGGTTGCTGTTATGCAGAAATGTAAACAGTTTGCAACGTTCGCAGAAAACAATGACACCGCGGGGAGAGGAAGGTGTGCGTGCATCTCTGTTGTACGTATGAGTGTGTTTAATGTGTGGGTGGGTGCAGCAACAGCACTACAGGGAGCGGAAGGAGAGCGACGGAGGTGAAATGAGAGCAAGAAAGAAGGGAGGGAGGAGGAGTCCACCCTGGCAAAACTGGGGATATGAGATTTCTATCATAAACGGATACTGCATAAAGGGAGAACAAGAGGAAAACTACTTCCTTTTTAAATAATAATGATCAGAGTTCCTGTGCAGATAAGCTCATTGGATTTACTCTCAAAACTTCATTTATGACTAAAGCTAAAGGAGTCCAGGAGTATGTCAGAGCAAAATAGAGGAACACTTGCAGATAGATTGTATAAATTGGACCTTAAGGGTGCCATCTTTATGTTACTGTGCAATTTTTCACATTTTCATTCATGTAAACTTGTTTAATTCTGCAACATTTGTCCTAAAATCGTGGTTTTACTGCTGCCCTCTTTGGGTTGAATGGTGGTTACTGCAGTTGAATTTTCCTATTGGTTCAAACAGCACAGCTTGGCTCATGTCTACGTCACGGACCCGTGTTCAGGTGTAAAACCGTCTCACTCAGACACACGTCCCCGTAGCGAGTCAGGAGCTGGACCTGCAAGCATTAATTATATTGTTTTATGCTTTATACCTTCAATCATCAGCTTTACATGAAACAATATGTAAACCTTCCTGAAGTTTGTTACTACTTTGAACGTTAGCCCATGGTAGCAATAATGCTGCTAACATCACTTTGCCACTCTGGACCCGTTCTGTCCTCCACTGCCTCAGCAGAACCGGATGAGCCAGCGGCTCAAACTCCGTAAAGCCTCCCTTAACCTCTGGTGATGAGGAGGGTGAAGAATCCTCCACCTCATACGATCTATCCATGGCGAAACTACCAGCATTGCTCTGTTCATTCTCCAGGTTTCAATGTGTCAAATTAAGCTAGCTGCTAATTTCCCTCCTCCTGACCACACCCCTGCTTAAACCCCTCCTCTCATCCCACACTTGGCCACGCCCCCAGTGTCTCTTGGCACCGCCCCCTTTGGTGGCAATAAACACATTTCTCTATTCCCAGATTCAGTACTCTACTGCTCGTTATGGGGGCACTAAACATGTTAGTGTTGAAACCGAATTAAGCAGCTGAAGGAGAGATCACAGATGGAATAACAGCAGAAAGCTATAAAAACCGAATCTATTTGAACCATACCCCAACAGATGCATGTATAATGAATAAATGTGGACCTATTGCAGCATTGTGATGTTATCATAAGTAATACCATGAGGTAACTTGTGAACTTCTTCCCTAATTAGACAGCTTAAAGGATTCTAGCAGTGTGCTAGATGTTTTAGATGAAAGCAAATTTATCAGGATGACGGCTAGCGTTAGCTTGCAGTTTCTGCTAATTCCTCAGCAGAAGCGAGATGTGTTAGCCATATATGTAACACGATAGCCGTTCGACTTTTCAAACCCCCACGCTGCCATTTCAGCCCTTCCTGCTTTCATTTTGTACCTATAAAGCAGTTTTATACCAGTGTGCTCAACCCCACTGTACATCAGTTTATTTCCTTTGGATCATAAGTGTGTTCGATTTTATATGGAGATAAAAATGCTAAAATCTCACTTACTTACTTGTAAATTATATTCTTTCAACTTTATAGTCTACCTTATTTTCATTGATTGTAGTCCTGGTCTCCTTTTAGTTCCATCGACTCTAATAAAATATTAACTTATGACCAAAATCAGTCTGAGCGAGCTCCTGCTGACGGATAAAAATTGCCTAACCACATTTGAATGTAGCAGAACATGAGTATATAATAGTAAATTATTCAAAATTGTTTGTTCTCAAACAAGGACAAAATCTGTAAGGCAGGTACAAATCAACACAATGGGAATAAAACATCCTCAGGAAAACGTCAGGAACAAAACAACCAAAACTGGTACAGGAGCAAAATGACCAGCACCATGAGTCACATAGTGATTTCTGTTAAACTGGTTGAATTTAAATATACGCACCATATATTTTCCAGACAAGATAGATGATTACAGAAAATCCACAAACTTATGCAGAATTCAGCGAGAACAGAAGGTGAAGTTTTAAGTCCATGTCGAACTGCATGTATGAACAGAGAAAAAAAATATTGTTTCAACTAAGATAACGAATTGATTAAATCCCTCTGGGTTCACCAAGTTCTTTGTGTTTTTCTCCAGAGTCCCGGGCGTTCCTGAAGACCCCCATGATGTTCTAAAATGAAGAAGACTCCACTTCTAGAGCCGACTAACCTTCCTCCCCTTCCTGTACAAACCCCACCAGCCGGTTTCCATGAGAACTTCAACATCCACTGGATTATATCTCGACGACAGACTCTTTTTCACATGGCTACAAAACAATGAGACTACTAAGAGACACACTGGACTTGTTTTAGGGGTTCTCTTCATTCCTCTTTTTAGACGAACTTCACTCCATTCATTCCCGATTTTCTGAATTTATTCCAAAACTTTTTTCCTCCCATTCGTTTGGGACACTGATCGGTACATCGTCATTCCTGAGAAAAAAGCTCCATGAGGAAAACGGAACGATCACAACCTCTCCACCCATGTTTGGAAAAGAAAACATGAGACGTACCTTTGATTGGACAGACTGACAGAAACAGTCCAATTATGTGATCTGACCTGCAGGAGTCGACTCTTTCGGATTGGTTCTGATTAGACGGGCGTGGTTGTTTGAAAATAGACTCGACCTCATTGGCTGAATGTTGGATTGGCCTATCAGCGCAGAACTGCAAAATGAAAAAGGATTTAAGTATAAAAAAGAATAAATAATGAGGGGAAACACTAAAGAAGAACTGAAGGAAAGCAACCTTGGAGACCATCTGGGCCTCCATATCCTGTTTTCCATACAGGGACTAGAGAAACGCATGGAACAACTTTTGTTGTCGATTGGATAATTTTACACTTTGAACTCTTCATCCTCTAATAAAACCATTTCTGTCTCTTTCTTTTCTCTTCACATTAAACGACTCTTTCTAAACACTACTGCTTTTCTGCATGACTCCTCTCTGACTTGTTTTCTCCTTCTATCTGTTTTTCTCTCATCATTTTCTCTATTCCTCAACAGGAAGCAACACTGAAAATGTTGGGTGCAGCTTTTCGATGTATAAACTATTTTCTATTCCCCTTAAAAATGTGGAATCAGTTTCTGACATGATGCAAAACTTTAAATAATTTTTACTACAGTGCAGTGATTTTTAAACACAGTCTCCTCCTGAAGGTAAATTCTGCTCCTTGATGTTGAACCTTTTTCACATTTTGTCCTGAAAGCAGAAAAACGTCAACAGTTTCTGGTGTTTGTCTGATTAAAACTGGAGAACGCTTAATCTGCCCAACTTCTTTTTGATGATTATGGGTTCTAAAAAAAAAATCCTCGTTTTTCTGCAGGCGTTGAAATCAAGCGCTCCTCATGAAAAAACCCTTTTCTCATTTCCTAGATTTTCAGACTTACTCTGAGTGCAGACTGTTGTGTTGAAGCTTGGTTTATTCCACTGTGTGTTTTGTTCATTTGTTGATTACCTTTTCCAACGTGTAAGGGACGAATGAGGGAGGGGAACCGGTCAGGGTGGGTGGGGCTTTGGGTTAAAGGGACATTTTGTGTAGATAGAAACAACATTCAGCTTTTTGTTTTCGTTTCATTTTCTCCTGATGATCTCTCGGTCTGTCACTGTTCTCTGGGTTTGAAATGACTGCAAATATACAGTATTATAATGAACTATAATGTCTTGTGGTGTTTTATGCAAACTAATCAATTTCATTGCGGAACATTTTGCTTAGATATATTATTCGCCGTAGAACTGGTACAGAAGAATCATGGATGCTGTTTAAATATTCAACCATTGATGTTACAAGAACTACTAAGACAAGCAGAACTCCTCTGATCCCTTGAATAAAGTCACATTTCAACATTTTTCTGCAGTATCTACCTGCCTCTATTGAGACGGATGGGTCCGAAGTAACACGGGTCATGCATGTTACTACTTAAACGGAGCAAAGGTATTGCACTTGGAGCTCACCACTGAAAGGAAGACAGACCACTGACAATAATCAGAGTCCATTAGTGACTTAAAACACCATTTTGTATAAAAAAACATATAGGATGAGCTGCTTTTCAGTAAACTCCACAAACAGACCCAGACAAAGTTCAAAATCGGGGTTTATTACTTATTAGGTGAAGGAAAGAAAATCAATCAGAAACATCAGGCAGCAGGTCAGCGCTCAGACAAAACAGGAAATTGGTATTAGGGGTAGTGGAAAAAGCATTTCTTTTTTGGATGCATTGAGATGTGAACATGGAAGATTATGAATTGATAAAGCTAGATTATGGTAATTGATAACCTAATTTTTTGAGGTAAACAAAGGGTAGAACTGCACTTGGAAACCACAGTCAATCTGAGGACCATCAATCCAGGAGGGTCAAAGCTCCCCTCTCATTGAGAAAAGGCAAAACGAAAGACAACATTAATTGCATTTTTGACCGGAAAGGATTTGCAACCGTCAACAGGGCTTTCCTCTATTGAGCGCTCTGTGGATAGACCAAAACAAAGTCATGGAGTCACTAAAGGCAGGTAACAAGTGATCCATGGGCTGCCATAGCCAGGGAATCCTATGTTCCCCTAACTGCATGTTTTCTGATGCGTGGCAGCTAGCGTGTTGTCTGCTCAGCATGAGAACAGTCAATGAGTCCCATGAGTGAAGATATGAATAAACTCTAAAAGAAAGCGGCAGAGGAATGGCAGTAGGGTGGCACAATATACTGCGAATACATCATTATCGCAGTATCAGTGTGTGCAATATTCATATCTCAAAGTACTGTTTGGAGTGTACAATTCTTGGCTAATATATTTCAGGTGTTACAGCCCGGTATTTTTCATGCTAATGCAATGTTTAGCGTCTCACTGCAGCAGATGCTCACACTGGACACTAATGACATCGTCTAAAATGCTAAAGGTCACAGAGTGATGGAGGCACGGATGAGAAAGAGGAACGTTGAAAATCTTTTGCAAGTGATATCATTACAGGATTCCTAATATAATGCAGATCCATAAAGAGGATTTGCTATTAGTTACCAATATTGAAAATATTGAGAGATTGTGGATTCATTTATTGGTGAATACGGACAACTGTTTATTAGTTCAGAATTTGCTCCAGAAGCATAATTTCTTTTTCATCTGAGCTGATGGTGCAGAAGTTATTGTTTTCTTATTATTTTGCCTGAGGTAATATTTCTGTATTTTTGTAGAAGATAAAAGGTCTAAAGCCCTCGATTATCAGCGGAGTCTAAGATAAGTTTAAGCATCTTCTTTATAGCAGTTGTTTAAACAATTTTGTGCTTTACTGCAGCCTAGTGGTGGCAGTGGGTAATTACAGCCAGGTGGCGGGAGAACAGTCATTCGTGCTATTTAAATTTGCATGTAGTAACATTTGAGCCGCTCCACAGGTAAAGCTCATGGGCGGGTCCTTATAAATCACGCTAACATGTTTCTCAAAAAAACTTTTTAAAAACTAAACATTTTCATAACTATAATAGTGATCTACTTTATATACCACACAGTATTTGAATGTGTATATCAATAAATATTTGAGCCGTACGCCGGAAAGCTGCCATTTCCAGATCCCTCTTGAATGCACGCATGATGTTGCTTTATTGTTTGACAGTCCGTTACCAAACACATCATCAGCATCTCCTTCCAACCTGTTATTTTTTCCAGGATGCAACACTATCTGCCAGTGAGGTTAAAGCATTTATACGCTGATATTCCAGATCTCCACCTACGGATGATGGGTTTCATTGTAAAGTATTTGGTGGACACTCATACACAGAGAAGCCTGACAGTAAACGCACACACACGTGGTCTATGTTCCATTTAGATAGTATATTTACTCTGCATTAGCAGCTTAATGAGGTGAGGCCTTTCCCTCCCCCCCCTTACTTTCTCTTTAATGGATCTCTACCTCTTTCTCTCTCTATATTTGTCTTTTATTCACTCTCACATGTCACGCTCCTCTCTCCTCTGTTTTCCTTTCTCCTCTTTTACAATCATCCCCACTGTCACTCTTTTGACCTTTGCTTTTCATTTTTCCATCCTGAGTTTTTATCTTCTGTCTCTTTCTGTCTCTCCATCTCTCTCCGTTTACCAAATGGCTGATGTCACTTTTTCCATTTTCCACTAATGGAGGCAGAAACACTGAGCGATGGACGGCAGGGAGGAACAGCCCCAGATGAAGAAGGATGGATAGAAAGAGAAGGAGGCAACAAGGAAGGCAGAAAAGGTGACAGTGTGGGAAAAGAGATTGAGGAATCCAAGGGTCAGCACTGGATGAAGTAAACAAATGGGACGAGGGCGAGAAGGCAGGAAGAGGAATACCATTTTAAAGTAATATTATCACAAGGAAAGTGCAGGCCGCTTCAGTTTAGAAATTATGTAACAGGAAGCAAATATTTCTTTAACTGGTTTATTTTACACATAAACTGATAAAACAAATGGCTAATTAGTGCGTCCCACTAAGCTGGTGACACACAAGGACCCATCTCCATCTTGACACCACCCACAGTGAGAATAATACACGAAAAACAATTATCTCCAACTGTAACTGTTAACATTACTTCAACAACTACTTCACTGTATCTCATTTGGGTTTTATGTGATGGACCAACAAAGTAGTGCATAATTGTAAAGGAAAATACATCGTTGTCAACTTTTCAATTTTTTTTCTGAAACAAAATGTGTGGCTGACCCTTTAGTCTTCAGCCTCTCTGAGACAACACGTTGGAGAACCAACTTTAGCAGGACATGTGGGGTGTGTCTCCAACAGCTTTGGACATCTAGAGGCTGAGATTGTCCCCCAGTCTTTGCAAAAAAGCTCAGATTAGATGGAGAAGATCTGTGAACATCAATCCTCTTGCCTTGGCACAGATTATCACTCAGATTTGGGTTTGGACTTTGTCTGGGCCATTCCAACACATGTAGCTCAGGCTGTACGTTTAAGGTCGGACCTCCAAGACTTTTGCAGCTTGAAGCAAATTTTCTTCCACTAAAGTGTAATAACTTTATAGGGCCTAGTTCTTATTCAACCCGAATATCTGCTTATTATTAAAGGCCTGTTGCGAATTACCCAAAGAATTAAGACTCTCTTGACTCCAGGCATGAAGTTAATCAAGGACAGGTCAGTATGCATGAACTTTGTGTTGGCCTTTCAGATTCAAATTTTCAAATTTTAAAGCCATACATTATTGGTGTGGGTGGAGATACTTCGAGATGTAGACAATGTGGACCACCTTCCCATGTCTTCAGTTTACAGAGCGCATCATTTATATAACAATTAATAAAAGATATTCTGCAGATTCAGCAACTGTAAAGTCAGAGTTTGTTGGAGGCCTATTCAAAAACAAAAAAAGATATGAATGAAATCAAGGAAGGAAGCAGCAAGGAAGAAGCAAAGAGAAAAGATACATTTTCAAGGAGCCAAGTTGTAAAACAGACGCACACACACACACACACACACACACCCCTCCGTCATTAGTCTTCATTAGAGTCTTTATGAGGAAAATTAGGAGGGGAGTTTCTTTCCAAACTGAACCCTGGGGTCCAACCTGCCAGCCGGAGTGTGTGTGTGTGTGTGTGTGTGTGTGTGTCTAGTTGTTGTTAATTTTTACATCAGTTTCAGCAGATTTAGAAGAAAGTATTTTGGAAACGTGCATCTGTTGGTCAGAACCTAAAGATTAACTTTGTCCTTCATCAAATCCTTGTGTGTCATGGTGGGAGGAGGGGGTATGATGGGAAACTAGAAAAAATATAAATTAAAGAAAGAAAAGCTGAAGTAAATTTGAGAAATAATATAAACCTACAACATTTAGAGACAGAAGAATAAATAAATCATTATTAAAAGGCCATTTCAGGCCCATTCAGCTTTTATTATTGAGCAAACTAGGAGGCTGAAGTACCCTCAGTAGAAATCTACTGAGCCTTAAATTCTTAGAATACTTTAGCTGACAGTCAGTGACTCTGTATGGTATTGGTTGACACACACACACACACACACACACGTATTGAAAAGGATTGTTCTATGTGTGTCTGCTTAGCATAGACGGCAGCTGAAACCAGAACAACTTGGAGGACTTTACTGTTTGTTCAACCTGAGCTCGATTATTGAGCTCAATCAAAGTCTGGTGTCTCATCTATTTGATGAGATGTCTCCTTCACTCTGACCAAAATGTTTCTGAAGCCATCAACAAGCTTCTGGCATTGTTCCGGCTGGATATTTGACTATTGTTCTTGGTTGGTTTCTTGGCTTTTTAAGCATAACACACAAACTTTCAATGCGGTCGAGCTTAAGCCACTTCAGACGTTTGGTGTCCGCCTGCTTTATCGATTCCTGAACCAGTTTTTTGGATCAATGTCCTTTTCGAAGAGGGGTTCCTAAAGTCGGAGTTGAGAACATATTTGACAAATTATTAACTTGACTGTTGGAGGAAGGGAGGTCCATCCCACCCCTCCAACCTAGCGACCAGGGGAACCCCGATGTTTCTCTGTGTTCTCCCCCGCTGTGTCTGCATGGCGCCTTACATCAGGACTTAAATAGACGTGTTCCTCCGCCAGAAGTTGGAAACAACATAGTTCCTCTCCCACAACGGTAAATTGGTAACCTGCGAACTCGTGCAGACATTTAATAATTTAATAATTTAAGACATGTCGTGGGGGGGTGGCTGGTCCTGTTGGCGGGGGGGGGCGCCACTCATGGACAGTTAACACAAGTTATATAACGCATATATATGATTTAAATTTACTATCGTTGTGCTGGACTATCTTTAAACTGTTTCATATTAAACGCGTCTGCTTTTTGTTTCCTTATTTTTTAATAGAAAAACAGATAACTAACAGATTGTAAGAAATAAACAAAATATCAAATTTGGACTATTTTTCATTAAACTGCACATTTGTATCCATTAACCAGATGATTATAGAACATTTTTAAGTAGAGAAAGGCTTCTTCCTTGTAAAACGCAGTTAAACAAATTGAACAGACTTTTTAGCACCCTAAAGTATATTTATTTTACAGCAGTGTGTGTGTGGGTGTGTGTCTCCAAACAGAACTAGTTAAGATAAATAAATACTGCTCCTTTCTCTGCATCTCAGCGCTCATTCGCTTCGTCCCCCTCTCTTTCAATTTCTCCCACACATATTCACAATCGCATTCATTCAGAGTAAAGTTCGCACACGTGTATCCCTTCATCTCTCCCTTTCACACACACAATAAACACTTGTCAGCGAACGACATCAGCCGTTTATTCTTGCTGGAGCGAGGGATTTGTTTTTGTTCTTCCTGTCATTCGCCCATTTGACTTGATGGATGGAGGGTGGTGACGCAAAACACCTGCCACACACACACACACACGCGCACACACACTTCTCACGTGTTCTTTAAAAGAGGCAAGTGCTGTATATCAAAATACACTTGGATTAATTATGCACAAACAAAACATGTAGACAGTTGGAGCGAATCCCTAAAACTAGTCAAACCCTAAGCTGATTCCACGCTCCTTTTCCAGATCCGTCCCTCGTTCTTCTCCTGTGGACCCAGAGCATCAGGGCTCAGACTGATACATACGGTCACGGTTGGTTTCTAGTTTGACCTGAAGTTTAAACAACCGTTTATCTCCATCGAGGACAAATGGACAGCAAAAACGCTGAGCAGGAAGAGAGGATTAGGCCCACAGTATATAGATTAAGAAAACTGTACGATAAAATGGAGGAGATGCAAGAACTGATGTCATAAACATCTACTACCACAAGTCAACCAGGCTTAAACAGAGAATCCTTCTGGAGATGCGAAGAGGCCACAGCTGAGAGCAGTTGCTCCTGAAACCAAAGACTAAAAAACGGAAATGCATCATATTTTGGAGATACAGAGCTGCCTATGTTGCACCATGTGACCCTAAACACTTATATTTGTAGTTACCTTTGCTAGGCTCAGACCACCATGTTCATGTATACTGATATGACACGTAGTCAGAACCAGGTTTCTATGCAGTCTGTAGTTAAGTATTTTCCAGATCTGGATAAGAGTAGAGAAAGTAAATGGAACCTGTATTTCCAGGATCTGTTTCCTATCCTACTGTCTTAAAGCAGTATCCACACATCCATCCATCCATTTGTTCCGCCTCTAACCATCTAACCACCTTTGCTTTTGCACAACACCCACGCATCCATCCATTCATCCGCCGAGGAATCCTTTAATGATTCTCCATCCATTTATCGTTGCCGTAAATCTCTTGCTCCAAATATCCACAGAAACCACATGTCTCAGAAAATTAGAATATTATGAAAACGGTAAATACTGGAAACTCATGGCGTCACACCCTAATCGGCTAATTAATTCATAACACCTGCAAAGGTTTTGTGAGCCTCTAAAGACTGCTGACTGGACAGATGTCCAGAAGACAGTCATTGACAGCCTCTACAAGGAGGACAGGCCACAAAAGGTCATCCTACAGATGGGCTACAAATGTCACATTCCTCCTATCAATATTGAACTTTTTCCAAGATATTCTAATTTTTTTCCAATTGTGCCTGTATTATCCATTAATCCATCACCTCCATTCAGTCTCCAGTGTTTCGTGGTTCCATATTTATGACCTGAACTTTGTACAAATATCTACCATAAACCCATTGGGTGGTTTTGTATTTTCACTTTATAAAATGGGTTAAAAATGTCTTGTTTTTATTAATTTAAAATATTCCCTAAAAAACAAGTAGTCTGCCGTATGGGTGACAAAAAAACCAAACCTGCCAAGGCCAAACGAGTACGAAGCTGATGATTTCAGACCCTAATATGTTACAGAGAAACAAACAAAGTCCAGTAAACACGGACAAAAGAACACGCGTGTGTTCAGTGAAAACATTGGAACAACTATTTCTGTCAGCTGCGATCCTGAGGGTGGAAGTGTGTGTGGCCCATATGGCATCAGGGGAATAAAAAGAGAAAGGCACACACATGCGCTCCAACTTTGGACAAAACTGGACACAAATTGATACCAAATTAGAAACATTTCTTTTTTCCAAACAGACTCGACCCGGGAGCTTGGCAGGCAGAGCGAACACTTGACCAGAGGGAGACGGAGACGGACAGAACGTGAGAACGGAGGAAGAGGAATTAAAATAACTACATGGCTGGACTGAGGGTGATTGAAGTGAAAATTGATCCGAAGGGAACCGGTCTGTATTTACGTGTTGTTGTAGCTGGATGGCCTTGGACAGCCTTACACAGATAGCAGCTGGTCATCTCCGAGTTTAAATTTGGTTTGAGTTCTGGTTGGAGCGCAACAATGTGAAAAACAGATGGAGAGCGAAGGAGGACAGGACGACAGAACAGACATTGTTCTGTCATTGGTCCACCTCTTCAGAAGAGACAGAACTACTTCAACCTGACTGAGGATTCAGACTGGCAATTTCTATTTTTTCACTTTACTTTCATCTACAGAAACACTTTTACTTGGGTTAAAAAGAAAGACAGAAGTAAACTGCGGCTTTGGCTGAGTTGTATTCTTTCAACAATCATGCCAAGAAAAAACACTTTGAGTTCAGCTAAAGGGAAAGGATCTGAAAGAAAGTTAGAGCCAATCGAATCTGGACAAAAACCTTCTGCAAAAAGTCATTATTCGGGGATTATTTCATCAAGCAGTTACAGTTGGACACAACTCAGCTGGACTCAACTCATCAGCTTTAACAATCTGCTTAAAAACGAACCACAAGCAAACATGTCCATACAGCGATGGCTGGGTAATTCCAATCAGAGTACATATGAAAACCACCTTGTGGTTTAAAGGTGTGGAATATAAAATTTTAGGCAAAAAACAAACCAAAAAAATCTGCCAGTTAAACATAGCAAAGCCAAGTCTTCAGTGTGGAGGCTGTTACTGCGTGAAGGTGAATCAAATGCAGCTATTTTAACATCAGTCTGGTGTTTAAATATTCAGCCAGAAGAAGCAGAGAGATGTAGGAACAACAGGTGTACAAAAAAGGAAATTATTTCCAACACAGGGGTGTCCCTTATAAGGACATCGTGCAGCTTTAGGACATGATGCTAACTTTAGAAGCCAGATTACCCTCAGAAGACAACAGAAAGTCTGCACAGATTATTACAGACATGTTTTATTCCTTTCAGCTTTCAACCTCTGTCCGTCATAGATTTAAAAATGCGAGCAGCCTTTTGGAAAATGTTGAGCTATTATAGAACGTAACCGCCATCTTGGAAATGCAGTGGCTGCTGTGGGAGCTTTCAGCTAGACTGAAACAATTCATCCAATCATTCGACGACCTGAATTACTAAGATTCCTCGAGGCAAATTATCTGCCTTATATGGGGTTATTGGTGTTGCGCAACGCTCTCACTAATGATAATCCGCAGACCCAGACTCAGTTACGCGTTTATTCTCAACTAGCGCTTTGAAAGCCCACCAGAAAGACGTATTTTACAAATGAAACACTTCCATAAGCATCAGGAGAACTCCAGTTCGTAGGAAAACTGACCGTGAGGTCTGATCTTCTTATTATGCCTGGATTTAAATTTGCTCTTTATCATTTTGATGGTTAATGTGTAATTATTTTATTTCTTGTCTGTTTTTGCACTAAAACACAGGAAGAGTGTAACTCGGCGCTTTAGTACACTACAAGGGTTTTGTTTGGTGTGGATAGCATTATGCTTTTTGATGTAAAAGGAAATCCAGAATGAGGATCAGTATGTTGATGGTTTACAGCCGTCCTGTCTCACCCACACTGGCTGACTGAGTCACAACTTGCTTTAGATTACATGCACTGGAAACAGAAAGGAGGTGAGGCTTTAGTGGACCGAGTGGCTCATTTCAGTTAATATTTCGATCTCCCAAAACTCTTTATTTAGATCATACACCATATAAAACCTGGATTAGAACTCATTGGCCTGTAGCCACATCCAACCAAGCGATGTTTTAATTGTGGAACATCTATTTGGAGTTAAAAGGCTCAGTCTCCGCTGACATATTGTCCTCTCTAAGTTTGACAGGTATATGACCTTGTATAAAAAGTTAAACCCCTTCAGCACAAACATTCCTATCTATACTTACTATATTGTAACCTTGAATTTATAACTCATATTTGTTCAAAAGTGATATCTCTAAAATGTGTATATTGACTAATAGCATCAAACCTTTAATTTCACCTAACTTGTTCCTTTAACTGCATATATTCAAGTGAGCTATCTTTAATCCTTTCTTAGAAACGTTAATTTCCTTGTATTCATTTTTACAGCATTCTAAATCGTTGCCTTCATTTAGTAACACCACAGTCTAAGATCTATGACCAAGTATGTATTTCATAACAATAACATTCCTCGTCTGGTTTATAAGTCGTGACCTTCAGCACCTTCTCTGCTTGAGCAGAGTAGGTGCTGAAGGGGCCTCAGTATTGTGTTGTCTAATTAATGATGGTAGGATGGTTTGGTAGATGGGAAGAGAGATTGTGTTCTGGTCTCTGGTGAAGAAAGACAAGAGTCAAAAAGTGAAGCTCTTGATTCACCAACCAATCTGGGCTCTGCCTTAGTGATGATGTGAGGTAGGGCTGCAACAACGAATCGATAAAACCAATAAAAATGGATAAAAATCGATTATTAAAAGTGTTGGCAATTAATTTCATTACCAATTCATTGTGTCACACGATTTATATATATTTATACATGGTTACAACATTAAATGCCAGTACGAACTTTCCTGGAACTTTCAAAATAAATCGCATTAACCTACTTCCAGCACAGCCAGGAACAGGGAATAACAGGGGACTTCCTGTGACGTCACTGTCCGAATAAAAAAAAACCCCTTTTTTCAACAAAAATTGACCTCTTCCCCACAGGTCCCAGCGGAACTTTTGGACGTGGGGACGCAGCCCGCTAATTTTCTCTTTGCAGGCAAACAGACATAAAATCTTCAAAAAGGATCCAAGAGCGTCATACGATCACGCGATCATATGCACTAAGTTCAGTAGGAATGAATTGCTGTTTTTTGGATCCTGTATTCAAATTTATAAAAGAGGGTAATTAAGGTACAAGCGTTTCTTGACTTTCTCTCTTGAGTTTTACAGAAGCAAAAATGTGTTTCCAGAGAGTTTCCCAAACAGAGAACCCCGTCTCCCACGACGCCGAAGTGGAGCAGTTTTTCCCCGGGGGTCTGAAGGAAGGACAACGGGGGCCCCCTCACCGTGGTTCACAGTAAAAAGGGCCAGTTTTTGGCCGGGCCGACAGAGCGAGCCCCCCCCCCCCCCACAGCTTCAGAGGTTTGGGAAGGGTTAAAAACCCCTTTTTCACTGTGGATGCTTTCTTCAACTTTATCGCCTGGCCCAAACCTTTCCCCAGCCCCGGGTTTTATGAAGAGGGGTTTTGTTTTTGGGGAGAGAGAAGAGTAATTTGAATGAAATAAAACAAAATTTTTCGTTTTTTGATGTTTTGGTTTTTTTTGTGTTTAAAAACTCGCTATCTTTGTGCAGGCAGTTAATCTTTTCAGCACATGGCCCCCGTTTGTGTTCTGTGTTTTAAAGTTAAGACAAACTTTATTTAAAAAGGTGATTTTTAAAAACCAAAAGGGCCGGGCCTCTTAGCATTTTTAATCCTTGAAGATAAGCTATAAGCTTGTTTTGTTGCTCCAACCGCTAACAGCTAAGAACACATGTTTGCCTGCTAAAGATCATTTACCCAAAAAGGTTGTTAGTTTTCAATCTAGAAAATAATATTTCCCTAAATATTATTTTACTAAACTTAAAAAGTAAATATCATCAAGCCCAATTTCTCCAGAAAGAGTTGGTTCTTATTCAAAATTATATTTCCTTAAATATTATTTTACTATTCCCTTAATAATATTTCTTTAAATATTATTTCAATAAATAAAGGCAACTAATTAGACACCGTTGAGAAATTATTCATCCAGAAGGTTGGTTTTATTCAGCAGATCATTCTTTAAAACATTATTTTGATAAAATAATATTTTATCTGATCTTGCATTGTGAATGGTTGTCTAAACGTTTGCTGATTACTGTCTAAGTTGGTTCCAAGACTAACTTAACTTCACTTCCAGATTCTTCAGGAAAATCCTTGGTTCTCAAACATAAACATTGCATGGTAATGTTGCATCACTGTTTTGGTCATTGTTTCAACCATCTTTAATCAACTTGTTTATATTGTACATAGCCCATTAGTCTTCGTTATTCTTTAATTCTGCTTGGTAGTTTAGTTGGATTGTTTTAGCATAGTAAAGAGTTTGTTGATTGAAATATGTTTGACTTTAGTTGACTTATTTTTGTTAATAAATTCTTGTATTTTAAGAAATTGTGTGAATTCATTCCATGTGTGTGCAGAGTTTATGCTGTTCAATAATGTCAGAGCTTGGCTCACACCTTTCAGCTTTGTCCTAAAACCATCGCCTTACTGGGCTGGTATTCACAGGACAACCCTTAACAGACCGAAATATTATCTAATAAAATATATAGTCTTAATATTAAATAATATATTCATAATCTCTCTCTCTCTGTCTCTCTCTCTCTCTCTCTCTGTCTCTCTCCCTCTCTCTCTCTCTCTCTCTCTCTCTCTCTCTCTCTCTCTCTCTCTCTCTCTCATCTCTCTCTCTCTCTCTCTATATATATATATATATATATATAGCGAGGAGCGATTTTCTGAGAATGTAAAGGAAGAAGTCAGCTAAGGAAGTTCTGGCATCTGGACAGGTGCACGATATGTTTCTTTTTCTATTAATATTTTAAATGTAGTTCATCCTAATTCTTCTGAGAAATATGAATTGCCCTAAAGGATATGGACTAGATTGAGCTTCACAAGAACTGAATGACTGCCACGCAGGCCCACCAGTCACCTCCAGGACCTCTCTCTAAGGAAACTATCAGCATCACATGATGCTGGACACCACACACATGTTTGAACCCTGAATACATTTAATTGAATCCAGGAAGAAGGTACAGGGTTCCACTCTGCAAACAGAACCAATATAAAATACATTCATCCTTCTGTTTATCACCCTTATTAATGATTTAGGAAAGAGAGGAGAGCTGGAATACAGGAGGCCTCTGAGGACCTGTTGATGGACAGCTTTGAACAAAAACAGTGGTGACTCAGTCGGACATGTGTGAAGATGATTGGATGCTGATGTGACGAATGTTTATGTTTTTTCTTCTATGCTAATTATTGGGTAGTTTAATGATTTATGCTGTGGACTGGTTGTTGTAGCAGCTTTCCAGAATTTCTCTCAATGGAGACTAAATAATAAAGAATCCTGAAGCTATGACTGGAAACAGCCTGTGTTACAGGTGGATGTCTCCCTGATGCAAACATAAAAAAACAGTTCACACAATCATTTAATTAAACATATTTTAGCTAAAGGGGCACAGACAACCCAGTTTTACTAAAATGGTCAGAACTAATTAAACTGTGAAAAAAAAATTAGGCCAAAATACAAAAACACCAGAAACAAAACCTCTGCGTTCACATTTAACAAACCAACCTTTTAACAAGAAACAGTGAACTGTTAAATCTTTTAGAAAATGAGAAAGAATAAGGAGAATAGATATGAAGTGAGCTGTGATATCCAGTCCTCAGGTCTGTTGTGTGATCATTTCACAGCCTAAATGTCCAAAGGTCAGCTGTTAATAATGGCAAGCCCCGAGGAGTGACCGTATGCAAATGTGTGTGTGTGTGAGAGGCAGGCAGTGAGTGTGAAGCCTTGCATGTCACACCTTTCTGCTCTAAATGCCACGTAGTCTGCCGTTAGTGTCACTGCTGTACCGTCCCCCACAAGGCTGGAAGATCAGGAAGCGTTTGGATATTTAATCCGACACCGAGCAGTTTCACGAGCAGCAATCCATGCGTCAAGAGGCCCACGCTGTGCTCCAGCCGCTCTCTGCTTTGCTTTCCAGCTAAATGCAACAGCATAAAACAGCAACAACTGGAAAAACGCTCCATGATCCCGACGTTGTGGCACACGGACTAACTTCAACTAAACAAGGCTGTTTTAAAACAAATCATAGCATCTAATATCATAAGAAAGTGCATATTTTCCCATGGATATAGAAGGTTACACACACATCCACATCCCCTATATGAACTCATTGTTAGCGTTGGGCATTGAGTCTTAAGAATCAACTGGAACCGAGACTAACACATTCATTCATCTGGAATCATTCAGATTTTTAAAAGTCGATTCCTGGTTTCGACACTCAGTCTGCTGACTGGAAGAAGAAGAAGCCGCCAAACACCAACCAAGAAGAATCCGCAGGAAGCGTGCGCGCAACCAGGGACGGTGTGCACTGATTGAAAGTGTGGCTTAATTTAAAAAAAAAGAAATGACCAGTCGGCTCAGCGCAACTCTTGCAATAAGATTATATCATGCGAAGGAGGGTGCACAACCAGCATGATCAAACACCTCCGGATTCATGGTGCAGAGGTAACTGAGTCCCTGTCCTTGACGCGCTGCGCCAGCCTTCCTCTGCTGCCTCTGACACTGCAGTCAGAATCAGGTCAGTAAAACAAGAAAACACGTCTTCTACCAACACTGAGGCAGTTCACAAGTAAAACCTGAAGAGCGCCACAGAAAGGTTACAGCAGACACTGGGAAAAAACTTTTCCCAGTCCTAAATGCTGAAGTTTAGATTAATCACCTGACAGCACAGTCCAATCACTGACTCCAAACATCAACATAAAGGCAAATAAAAAATGGAAAAGTTTCCCTTATGGTGGAAAGGAAAAGGAAGAAATGAAGAAACTCTGATCTGGAGCAGCTTCTCTTGGTACGCGAGTATATAAACTAGGGTATGCAACTATCATTATCAATGAACACGACTCAAAAATATATATAATAGTAGTCGACTAATAATTGTTTTTAGTACTTTTAAAATTTTTTTTACATTTTCAACAGAAATAACACCTCTGTGTGAGCAGAGAAGCACCTGGCTGCAGTCTGTAGGGGTGTGTGTGTGTGTGTGTGTGTGTTCGGTCGGGTCCAGCCAGCTCTGTCCGAGCTACAGGTTCAAACCAATGAAAGTCCTCAAAGAAATGAGACGGGTCGTCTGTCTGCTGAATCCTTCACTGAATAGATGTTTGGAGACAATCTTAGAGCAGAACCTGGGCCCACACTGGGCTGCTGAAGGCTGTACTGGTCTGTGTTACAGCGCAGGCTTTTTGCCACCCACCATACTGAACTCACTTCTGCCTGTTTGAAGTACATTTAATTACATAATGTTTTAATGCCGACCCAGAGAAACTGATAACAGAGTTAATAACTGAAATTTATGCGTTTGCCTCACTAAACTGTTACATAGTTTCCAGTATTAAGATTTGGACTAAAGATTTTTAAAAAGATCACTTGCACTTGTCATGACCCTTAATTTTATTTATTTTTTTATAAGTCACTCTCTTCTCTAACAGAAATTCAGAACATACTGATTGACTTCAAATACAGCATTTGGCTAATATTCAGCCTTTTTATTTTTAAATAAATTCCTTTAAATTAATTACATATTTTAAAACAATAGATATCGAAGTAAGTACTTTAAAAAGACATTATAAAATGTCATTTAAAATGTCATTTTAAAGGAAAAATGATTGAATAGATAAGTCATTTGATGTCAATTGATATCACATAATTACTGTCATATTCTGGGGCTTTAAAACGGTCGAGCCCAAAACTATAATACAGCTCTAAAATTATTCAAATCTAACCATAAAACCACTGAACAGATCCCAGCATGTCATTATTTATTCACCTTTTTTTAACCGATGCCACGTTCACACAGCAGGTCCTGATGTTAAATTGCGATCTTCTATTAAAATCCAATTTGGAGCTGACAAATATCAGAATTGGGCCATTCAGACTGCCATGAAAATGTCAAATATAGGTTACATATGGGCGAAACAAATGGATTTGGGTCGCGTTTGCCTGCTGTGTGAAGGTAGCCTAATTATGTTAGTCTAAATAAAGCCTGAAGGCACCTAACAACATACAGCAAGTTTTTAAAGTCTTGCAAATATATAAAACAAACCAACAATTAATAAGAAAACATGACCTAGATTCAGACTGAGGCTCTGAACATGGCTCAGAAGGTCCAAGTGGCGCGCTACGAAACTGTGTGAGCAGAACTTTGAGCCAGTTCTTGTGAAGCGTGAACATGCCCAACAGTGACCACATTCAAACACAAGCGACTCCCTACTGAGTGGTGGCATTGTTGTGCCGTGAACAACTAACTAACAGTTGAGTCGCCTCTTTATTGAGTAGAAGCAAAAAAATAACAAAACGAGAGATGTGAGGCTCACAGTTCACCTCCAACACATTTCTCCATCGCCACCACCTCATTTCTCAGGCCATACTGTGAAAATGTATGCACACATACTCATACGGCTGCTTTGCTTCACTCAGATGTCCCCAGCTAATTAGGAGGACACCATGAGATTAACCGTGTAGCGCTGACTGATAAAGCAGCAATCGCCACTTTCCACACACACAAACTGACAAATATTTGCCTCTAATGGGCAAAACTACAAGTAAGTAGTTGGACATTTTATCAGCTTAGCTACAACTACAAATACAAAATGAATACGTGAGATTTGTCCAAATTCAAGAGCTATAAAAGATGAACGCGTCCGAGTCTTTTGTTTCCTCTGAAAGGACAACAAATGCAGCGTAAATGCAGAACGAATGCGGAGTTAATGCGAGCCGCCCTGCTGCTCCGCTCCACCTGATGTATTTTTGGCTGTGGTTGTGTCCCAGTTGTGTGCGACTTCTTGGTGTTGGGAAGCAGGTGAAGGGTGTCTGGTGACAGAACGCCTGGTCTGTAGCCTATTTTCCAGGTTTTGACCTTGCTGGAGTACACAGCGGTGAAGAGAACGAAGATGAATTGGTGGACTGAGGCTGCCCACTCTGAAGAAGGAAAAAGGGCTGCAGTGACTGATCGATGTTATGCGTCTTATTTCCTCTTTAAACTTACTGTTTTTACACAACTCTCAAGTTTAACTCTGTCACCTTTCTGATTCGGTTTGCTATACAGGTAGTAATGGAGGTCAGCTTCAGATTTTGTACAAAAACAGCTGATTTTCTGTGGCTCGACCTACATGACATGGAAACACTTCCAACTGCCGCCAAACAAATCAAAGGAAGTAGATTACTGTCAACACTCGGCGAGTCAAAAATGTATCATATTAACCTTGACCCCTCCGTATCTGAGCATGTTGGTTCTGACGGGCCATCAGGGTCAGCTCGAGGTCCAAAAGTCAGACTACCAGATCTGTATCTCATCTCCTTCCTTCCAACATGTCGTTCTTCTTCATTCCACTTCCCTCATTGCCAAAGTCCTCTGCTTGCTCTTGTATTTCTAGCAGCTTGTTTCTTGCTGTTCTTTGGTGAGACTTTGAGGTCATAACAGACAAAGCTGAGGAGAGGGATGGCATTTTCCTGGACCGGCTTTTAAGTGTTGATGTGAACAAGGTTGAAGGGTCTACTGTTAGAGCTTAGGGCTGGTATGGAAGTATTTTAAGTAAAAAAAAAAAAAAGACGGGTAAAAATTGAGAAATAACAGTGTGTGTAAACATTCCTCAGTACCACAAACCCCCACCTTTAAGATCACCTTAAAAAGCAAGGATCAAGCGTCACAGTACAGACATCACAATCCGGTATGTACAGACTGTATCAACAATACGTTACTCTCAGGTGATCACCATCTTTATCTCGTTTTTATTACTTTTGGTCGAGTGCCATCAAAAGCTAATTACCAGCATTTAAATCTAATAAAAGGAACTCTTTTTAAATGATGTGTTAACGAATCATGCAGGTTCCTGAATCAAACACACCAACTGGAGCAGAGATTTTTTTTTTAAAGACCTGGGAAAGCCCAGATGATCCTGTCACGGTTTGAAAGCTTCTTGTAGTTTAATTCACAATATTTGAGTTAATCAGAGACACATCTGTGGACGTGTCAAAGTACCAGCTCGAACATTCATGTTTGTCACATCATGGAAGAGAATCAAGAAATCAGGTAAGCTATGAGGAAGAGAACATTGGACCTCTGCGAGTCATCATACTGTTCAGGAAGGAGATGGGTTCTGTGGCCCAGAGATGAACACGTTTTGGAGTGAAATGTGCGTATAAAAATTCAGAACAAAAGCAAGAGGTCATTTGAGGATGCTGGTTGGTTGAATCTGGTAAGAGAGCCATTTTCCACAGTGAACGTGTACCTGAAAGGCCACTCAGAGACGAAGAAAACATTGAAGAAAAAAAAAGACAGATTATAGTATGCAGACAGGGACAAGGATCTTAATTTGTGGATAAATCTCCTGTGATCTGATGACACTGAAACTGAAGGGTTTCCCCACAATAACCATTGTACGTTTGGAAGAAAAAGGGGAATCCTGTAACTATGAAGTATGAAGGTGGCAGACTAATGTTCTGACAATGACGTCATGAGGCAAGATTATTATGTGGAGATACTGAAGTAGAATGGTTCTAGACACAAATGGTTCTTACAAATGGACCAGAACCCTAAGTATACCGTCACATTAGTTATGAAGTGGCTTAAAGACAATAAAGTTCAATTCAATTCAGTTTATTTATACAGCGCCAATTCACAACACATGTCTCAAGGCACTTCACAAAGTCAATTCAATCGAATCATACAGATTTTTAAGTCAGGTACATTCCAATTAATCCTAGCTATCAAACAATTTATTATTCAAATTGGTTAAGAGTTTTTCTATCTAAGGAAACCCAGCAGATTGCATCCAGTCAGTGACTTGCAGCATTCACTCCTCCTCCCGGATGAGCATGTAGAGACAGTGGACAGTCACTGGCGTTGACTTTGCAGCAATCCCTCATACTGAGCATGCATGTAGCGACAGTGGAGAGGAAAAACTCCCTTTTAACAGGAAGAAACCTCCAGCAGATAAAAATTTGAAGGCAGAGCTGAATAGAAGTGCATCGGCATGGTGGACTACAACCTTAATTAAGCAACACCAGATCTGTCAGGAGAAATGGGCCAAAATTCCAGCAAACCACTGTGAGAAGCTTGTGGAAGGATCCTCAAAATGTGTGAAAAAAGTCATACCGCTTAAAAAGTAATTATATCAAGCTCTAACAAAGTGTATGTAAGTTTCAGAATTAGAACAAAGTGAAAAAAAAATTCAAAAAAGTAGTTTTGAGGGAATCCCACCTGGCCTTAAACCGTGTCAGATAAGTCTAAATTAGGGCTGCGCCGACTGCAGTTTTCTGACCGATCACTGATCTTTAACAAGCCCGACTTTAGCTGATACATTTTTTTTTTATATAACCGACACTATTATATGTCAGTTATTAAGCTTAGTATTTCCTTCTATCTGGCAAAAATTCAAAGGTTAACTGACTGAGACAAAGTAGTGGATGTGTAGTAAATGTGTATTTAGTATATAACTGAGTAATAACTGGAGATCTGCTCTATGGGACAGAACATGATTTGAAAGGACATATGAGGCACACACCGACACACCTGCTTGGACAGCGCACACCAGATGAAGATAGAAATGAAAAGAATCAATATTTCCATTTAAAGGTCCGTTTCCTTTTCTCCAGGTCGGAGCAGACTGAACAACAATCCTCTCAGTGTTTAACAGGTCAGCAGCAAGAATTAACCTGGCCTAAAAATTACTGCCAGTTTCTAAATGTCAAAGCATCTAGTTGATTCTAAATATTGCATTAATCAACAGGGAGGCTACACGTATTAGGAAAACATGGGATATGTGATGATGCTGGTGAATGTCTCGATAATATATGACTTGCAATAAATAAACAATTAAGTTCAGTATTAACGTCTTTCTTCTTTGGGTTCATAGCGAATATAGACCCCAGATGATGAGTAGTCTATCCACCTATACTGGAAAAATAATGAAAATGATTATTTCCATCTCAATGTTTTATTGAAAAGTTGCTTCTGGCAAATGTCAACTCAGTTATAGTTTTACTAGCGACTTTCCCACCTGACCACCTATTTACCTTCTAGCATTAAACAACTAATGTCCCCAAATGTGGCACAGGCATGAATGCGTGGTACTTAAATAATTAACTAATATTCGGTGCAGTCCAAGCAGTTCTTGGTGATACGTATTTTGCATACAGTAATGCTGATATAATAATATATTTGCTATATATTATGCAGCCCAAGCAAACAGTAAATACTGACCCCCTGGAGCACATTAATACGTCTACACTCCTCCTTCATCCAAATATCACTGTAAAAATCTGAGCCAAAATTTACTAAATCACAAGCATTTTAATTTAAGCCCCTATTTTTCTTTGTAATGACAGCAAAGCATAAAACTAAAATGAATCAAGGTTATCCAGGAAGTCTTTTCCACTCTGAGATGCAACAAAAACCACCAAAGATATGGAGCATATGAAGATAGTGAGAAATCTCCATGGGTAATATAAATGTGTGTGTTCATGCGGCGGCTCTCTTTACATTCCATTTCCACCGTCCACAGTGTCCAAATAAACCGTCAACCCTGAAATGGCTGATAAAATGTGTGTTTGTGTGTGTGTGTCACAATATTTGCCCTGTGTTATTGCATCTCTGAGGCCACAGTTTCTTCTATAAACACCCAGCTGTGAATTATTTAATAAATAAACACATTCAGGACCCTCTCTCTCACACACACACAGGTTTCGGACAGAACTCCTTGTCGTACAAAAGATGGATATGTAAAAATACACACACCTGTCAAGTGATGGCAGGATATATCTCAATTCAACCACAAACCACATCCATACACACAATAAAAAAGTGGATTTGAGTGTTGGAGGGGATGGGAGAGGCGACGAACTGGATTAACTTTGGAAACACACCCACTTACACACCATTTCATTTTGCCTCTGGTTAAGTGGATTTGGCTGCTGGTCAAGTGCAAAGATAGAAGATGTCATTAAAACAAATGGAGGGGTGACACCTACAGCTCAAATGAGGTACTGCATTAGGGTACAATTAGCTCATAAAATGTGGTGTTTGTCACCATAAAGCCATATTTCCTTAATGACAGAGGAGTCAAACTCAATCACAGAAGGGAGCATAACTGTGATAAACCCTTAGTATGTCTTAAATCAAAGTATTTCACAAGTCAGGAAATACTTTTCAGACCTCAGGAAAATGTGGGTTCTATATGGAAAGTACCTCTTCATTAAGCTGCCAATTGAACTAACAAACACAAACATTAATACACCGATATGCAGATCGATAGGCATCTTGGGGTTAAGTGCGTTGCCCGGAGGCACATGATATTATGTAACAGGAGGAGGCTGGAATCGAACCCACAACTTTCAGATTGCAAGATGACTTATCTTCCCACTGATCCTGCCAAGTATTTTGCCCATTTGTCAGTTTGTACTTTTTCAGTTTTAGTTATTTCTGTACCTGACTTTTCAGGCAAAGAAAAAGGAGCTGTTGCAGTGGGGCGTTGTGTACTGACCCTGCCGTAAGTAAAGTTTGTACCTGCATAGATGACTAAAGATTTAAAGTAATTTTCCTTCAGCTATTTATAGTATGCTGTAAGGGATCGTGGTCATTCAACACTACTGAATAATATCTACCAACAGGTAGTTGTTTATATTGTTTTTGGTTTGATCAGAGGTCAAAGGCCCAGACAGGGATCAAAACCACAATCAATGAATTGTTACATGAAATCTTTAAGAAATAATGCCCAAATTATTGATAAGATTCACACATTTTACAATTACCTCCATAATTCATCAAAATTAAAAAGAGAAATAAACTGATGTACTATGGTGAAGTACCTGGGTACAAAATGCTTTGTTTGCAAGTACGAAACCTTTAGGCCTAGCTAAGAAAAATTAGCTAATTGACTTCTATGCTTCAACTGCACGGTGACGCAGTTGGCAGCACTGTTGCCTTGCAGCAAGAAGGTCCTGGGTTCGATTCCTGGCCGGGGGTCTTTCTGCATGGAGTTTGCCTGTTCTCCCCGTGCATGCGTGGGTTCTCACCGGGGACTCCGGCTTCCTCCCACAGTCCAAAGACATGCCTGTTAGGTTAATTGGTCACTCTAAATTGGCCTTAGGTCTATGAATGAGTGTGTGCATGGTTGTTTGTGTGTAGCCCTGCGATGGACTGGCGACCTGTCCAGGGTGTACCCCGCCTCCCACCCATAGACTGCTGGAGATAGGCACCAGCTTCCCCCGCGACCCACTATGGAATAAGCGGTAGAAAATGACTGACTGACTTCTATGCTTCAACAGCAGCTACACAAAACCACACCAATACAAACATAAAGCCCACAGGTTTCAAAGTAAAGACAAACAATTTCTCTCCAAAATTAACAGCACACTTTTAACACTTGCCAGCAAAATGTCAATGATCACAACTATCCTTCACTAACACCCAGCCATCATACCTCTTTGTTCCCATTTCTTTAGCTGTAATAAAAAAGTGTTTTGCACACTTTAAAAAAAAAATAAAGGTAGGGAAGCACAAAGACTTTAATTGAAGCAGAAACATTGCAGCACTCTCTGCATGACCTTTAACATCCTCCACTATATCTAGAGTTAAGACATTATCTTCATTTTTATTTCACATATCATATTTTCCCAAAGCCAAACATGACCATGCTACAAGTGACGAACTTGGCATTAAGAAAACCAGAGCCAAAAAGCTTCATATTTAAGCTCCACTTTACAACAATTCGTTAACTCCGTATTTCAACAGCTAATCTCTCAGCGTCTGTGTTTACAGCCAACACTGGTTAATGTAAACAGCATTAAAAACAAAAAATCTGCTTACCTTCAATGACTACACTTAAAAAGTGAAGTTAGTTCGGGTTCAGTAATGAATCTCGGTGCTAATTAACATCTGAAGGAAACATTTGAAGGAAACCAAATATTTCACAACAAACCACACTTGCAAAAACAGATTGTTTTATTAATATTGTGATGTTTTGATAACTCATTCCATTGGCATTTTGCAGAAACAATCAACTTGCCCTGCGTGTTAACAGGAACTCGGACTCCCCCTTGTGGTCAAAAGTGGACACTAGAACATCCCATTAAAAGCTTAAAACACTTAATTCTGCAGTTTTGAAACAAAGTACAACCAAGTTATCTTAAATGTCAACAAATGCCTTTAACCACATTAAATGGGGGAACATACAAAGTTCAATTCATCCAAAGATGTGTTTGCACAGCTTCAATAAGCTCCAGCTCCAATACATCAACACCAGCACCTTACTTCAGAGTGAAAATCCTGAAAATACACACACGCAAAAGTTGTACACATTTCAGCTGAGGTCAACCACACACACCTTAAATAGCAACTTTTGTACAGCATGAAAAAAACAGATCTGCATTAAACATTAAAAGAAACACTAATTAAAAGACCTAATGTTTCAGCTCTCAGGAATTTACTGATGTGCAGAGAACAGGGAATTAACAACATGTCACTTTGTTAGAAAAAACTGTCGCAAAATATGACAATACTTTTAAAATGATTGCATGGTTCATAATGTTCAAGTAAAAGATTACTTTCTAGTCTTCGGGATTTACAGAAAATTCTAGAGGTCTTCGAGTGGAGTTTTTATACAGATATATTCAGTTTACAATGAAAAAAAACTCATCAGATATGCATCTATCATTTATAAGAAAGTACAATGAGATTAGATTTTTAATCCATAAATTATTTAATCTCATGTCTTTTTTCCCTCATGACTTTATTCTAAAGAGGCCAAGATGTACAGATCCAGTGATGAGTTTACATACACCAATCACGTCACATAAATTTGAGGCTTTTAATGAATTATTTGCACATTTTTCAGGGCTAAATGATGATACAACATACAGCATCAATAATGTTTCAAAGCCAGACACCTGCTGGACGACCCAACTGTGTTCATCCAGCTGCTGAAGTAAGGTGAATTTCATCTACTTCCTGCTAGGCACTGGAACCATTGGAGGCAAATCAGACCCTCAGCATGACGCTGCCACCACCGTGCTTAACTGCTGGTTCAGTGTTCTTAAGTTTTAAGCCTGGCTAGGTACCTCAATCTGTTTCATCTTCATTTAAGCATCAAGAAGTGAAACAGTCACCCCCCCATGGTGGTTTCTGGGTTCTTTTTGAACATCCTAAACAATTTACCTTCCTCTGTCAGTTTCTGGTTGGACACAACAGAGTTTTTAATAGGACTATGACCTTAAAGAGTGACCATATATACCAATTATTGCTTTTATAAAATCATTGAAGATGCATGTTGCATAATCGTTTCACTGAAAGATCTAATTAATCCATAAAAGGCCCCATATTTAAATGTCATTCAATCTGATTAGGGGATGTACACATCTAGGTGGAACCAAACCTGGTAACTCAACCAAACAGCAGCCAAACCGTCAGATGACATCCGAGAAATGACAAAAAGGTATAAAATTACTTTTAAATAAAAACTGGGTTTGCCATGAAGGCTGCACCCACCAGAAAGCGGTAAAGGTCCTAAACAACAATAGCATCCTGGCTTAAAGGACTAAACTCTGTAACAACCAGGTTTCATTCAGCTGCAGATTGTTTTAAGCAGGCAGGTTTCAGGTAGGTGAGCTGATCCAAGTCCACAGTGAAATCTAGGGGCTCACAGCTCCGTCTTCTGCCCAGAAAGAGGCACCTGTGGCTGGATCTCCTCATCTGACGTCAGCCCTGCACCTGTCTTCTCCACCGGAGCTTTGCTCTTTTTCTTCTTCTTCACCTTCTTCTCCTTCTTCTTTTTCTTCTTGGTCGTCTTCTCTCCCTCTGAGTTTCCATCTCCCGTCTCTCCTCCTCCCCCCTTCTTGCCTCCCTTCTTCTTTTTCTTCTTCTTTTCCTCTGCAATAGCCGCCTGGTCTCCTTTTTTCCTTGCAGTCCAGTCCTCACTCAGGCAGGCTGGACGGATGAACACAAGGAAGGTGGCAGAGGTGTGAAAAGCAACAGAATGAGAGACGAAAATGTTTAAGAAACAAGGAAGAGAAAATAAAAACAGCAGCAACATCGTTTTAAAGCTTCAGGCATCAGGAGAGCTGAATAGAAAGTTCTAATCTTGATGTCAGGACAAACAACATCTCCTCATACTGCAACATATTTAAAAAGAACTAAACTAAAATAAGTCCATCCCTGGAGCTTCTGCTGAGATTCTCTTCCAGGAAATTGCTGATAAAAAACCCAAAAAACGTACAGTTTTAGATGCTGGGCTTCTATTGGATGAACTGTGCTCTCATTGCATTAAAATCCCTTCTTACAAGACAAACTGAACTTCATTTTCAAACTCCCAGACCTCCATCTCCAGGGACAAACCCGACTTGTTGGCTGGCATGGTCCTTTCTGAACACAGTAAAACAAAGAAACAGGTTTCTGCTCTTTGCCATCTGACTAAATCTGAAATCTGCAAATGAAAGCGCTTGAAGTGAGAGCAAAAAATTGCATGTTTTTATACACTCCATTAAATGTGGGATAACTCAAAAAGGACATGAAAAATATGACGTGAACTCAGGCTAGAGGGAAACTTGCTGCAGCGCCGTTTTAATCTCGGTTATGTGCGACTGTCAGGGGAAACTTTTTTCCAGCTTGAGGAACTGACTGAGCTTTCTGAATCCAGGACAGCTTAAGAGAAAACATCTAGTATGTCAGCAGGAACAAAATGAAGAACAGGATGAAAATATCACCTGAATTATTCTAGTTTAGGACCCAGAAGGACGAGATGATTTTATTAACCAATATGTAAAACACTATTAAGTTTATCTTCTTTGTGGCACATGTTTGCTTACCTTTGTCCCCTCCTTTCAGAACATGTTTCTCACACAGGTAAGTGGTCAGGTCCTCCTCCTGGTTTCCTTTGTACCAGTCTTCAATCACCTCCTCGTACTGCTCCACCATCACATCACACTGACAAACAGGCAGAGGAAATCCTGCTCCGGTCAGACGTCTACACACACTCATGGAGACGAGTGTCATTAATTTTGGGCACTGGATTATTTATTTGAACCGTAAAAGTGAATTCATAAAAAAAAAAAAACAAGATCTGGGTGCAACATTTTGAATTTATTGTGGATTTTTTTTTATTTCTCTGATCCTCACAGTGAAAATGACGCGAATGTATTCGTCCATTAAAGTTAATCTTTAAATAAATTATGCTGAAGGTTTTATACCGTCTTTCACCTCGACAAGAACAAGGCCCGTTAACGGTCATCAGTGACTCTGCTTGATTGCTCTTTGCAAGCATAAAATGATTTATTTGCCAGCACTCATTAGACAGACCAATGCTCTCCAGGATGAGAGAAGGCACTCAGCGAAGGTTTAGGGAGAAGAGTTGCTAATCAAGGAACATTTTTGGAGCCATTTCTAAACTGTAGATTTAAAAATCTTAGCTTCAAACAACTTTCTGTAAATACAGGTTATTTCAATTTGTCACAGCTTTATCAAAGCCCAGAAGAAGAACCAAACTGTCCTCATCAGATGAGGGTAATTAAGTTCGGTGATGATGTTCAGGAAACACCAGGGTTTAAGTCGGCCATGAACTGGAAAAGTCTGGACCAGCAGTTTCACAGTCCCCAGCAAAGAGAGTTGTACATCCCCAGGGACAAGTGGCGCCTAGAAGCTCTGCAGCTGCCCACAGAGAGGAGTCCAATGCCTTCAGGGGAGACGTCTTCTGGTCAGATGAAACAAAGAACAATGTTTGGAGTCATGGTCGGGCTTTCAAACATGAGAGCACTGTTCCAACTATCAAGCATGGTGGTGGCGACATCATGCTGCGGGGTTGGTTCAGGGCCAGTGCCACTGGTGGACGGAATAATGCAGGAGGAGGAAAACGTCGATGTTTTCCAACTCTTATCCACAGGTTGATGGTTGAAAGCTGGACCCAACTAGGTGTACCAACAGGACATTATTCCCAGCACATCAAACCCGGTTTCTGAGTGGATGAAGTCGGCAAACGTTGAGCTTCTGGAATGCCGTCAGTAATGATCCTGATGAAAATTTGTGACCTATGCTTAAAAGCCAGTAATTATCAATTATTCAGCCAGATTGACGCCAGAAACTTTCTAATGGCAGCAAAACGCGTGTGGTTTCCCTTCAGCTTCCAAAGCAACATGTAAAAAATATTAGTTGGGGTATATGAATATATTTTTATAAATCAACCCTGTGTGGATTAGAGAAAATCCACAATACATTTAAAAATGTGTGCACCCATTTTGTTGTATTTAAGTTCCAATATCATTTCACCATTTTAATCTTTAAACTCAGACGCTGCCCACAGTGAGAATGCAACACAGACACTAGATACGAAAAGAAGTAAAAACATCCTTAAAAACAAAACAAACACCTGCTTCTTGAGGTCGGCAACCTCTGCGGACGTCTCGTTCCACAGCTCGTAGGGAATGTCCATCACCACCTTCACTCCCTTATTCACCAGGCCATGAAGGGTGGAGAAGGTCTCAGACATGCCCTGCACACAAACGTCCAGCGTCAGCCTCACTCTGGCCTAGGAGAGACCTAACATCTCACAGCAAGGGTGGATCAAACAGATGCTGCCTCTTCGTTTCTGGTCAAACGTGAAGGTCTTCATCCTACTACAGCTGCTGCCTCTCAGGTATTGTATGAAATATACCAGAAGGAAGCTAAGTGCTGGGGGTTCTCAATCGTCCGGGACATGGTGATCATTCAAACTGATTCATGGGAAACTGGACCTCTTGAAAACATTTTCTCTTCTCAGGCGAAACATCTTAAAGAAACTAAAAAAAGTCCAGTTTCAGTTAAAACTCTTTCAGCCTGTCTACACGGCATCCTCTGTCTGGTGACCTTCACTCAGATGCTTCAGCAACTGCCTGACCCCACCAGCGCCCCACGACTTACGCACTCAGACGATCGAGATGTACAAATATATCTGCAGTCATCAAGCTACAGATAAAAACTGAAACTAGACTCCTAAACCCCGAATGGACCAACCACACCCGGACAGAGTGACGGACCTTGGCGAAGCGGTTGCTGCCGGTCCTCTCTTTGTGCAGGTTGTACTCCAGCAGCCTCTGACACACATTCTCTACAACTTCGATGAATCGGAGATCTCTGGAAAAAAGGAGAAGAAACAGCGTTTAGACAAGCCGACCTTCCATGGCGTTCCTTCAACAAATCACATTCAGTCGGCTGGTAAGACTTTATTATGGAAACATCCGAAAGGTTCGGTCATATCATAGAGGTCAGTCCCTCTTCTTCCTCGATGCGTTTGGGATGTGCACAGAATAGGGATTTCCATAGTCTTATAGATAAATGCATTGACTTCTGGGAAAAGACGCGGTCTGGACTTTTCCGCATTAAGGCTTTCATCCCAGAATTGGGAACGAGGTTTCCAAAGGCTGCTGAAACAACGCTGTACATCACAGAGCGGAGAAAACTCTGGAGGCTCCATCTTCCTCTATGTCGGGGGTCCATTTATCCCAGTGGTCCCCAACCCCTGGGCCGCGGACCGGTACCGGTCGGTCCGTGGATCAATTGGTACCGGGCCGCACAAGAAATAATTAAACTTAGGCCCCACCCCCCCGCAAACGGGTAAGCTCCAGGACTTTTTTTCCCCCTGTGTTTATCATTCAAACCACCCTTAGTTAAACATAGACATGTGAGGTATCCTCTGAAACATCACAATCTTGGCTAAAAGCCGATATAAACCATTTCTACGAACACCAAACACAGTTAAAACTACAAGCAGTTCAATCAGAAAGTAAACACATCCTACAAAATGGAGTCACCGGAGGTCTCGGCCTCTGCTTCCTGATTGGTGGGATTGACGTGAAAGACTTGGAGATAACTTTATTCTACTGGCTCTAAGGATGAAAAGGAGGGGTCATTTGTGGTATTCGGCCCATCCAAAATCTAGTTATGGACAGCTTGACTAAAGGTATGTTCATAAAGATGCAGGTGGATTCACTCCTGCTGCTTTTGGTCCGCTTTAAACGGAACAAAACGTCTCTTTGAACTTAACAAGCCATTGTCGCTGGTATCAAAGGTGTATAAAGTTATAAAATCATACCTGCGCGTTGCTTAGCAACACGTTGTGGGAGAGAACGCCGTCTCTTCCTTGCAGCACGCTTTCGTCGACGCCGTTCCAAGAGTATAATTACAAGGCCGCAAAATATGTGTAGACTGAGCTTCTCTGCAATTCAATTCAAATTCAATTCTCTCTCACAATAATATTTCTCCTTAAAAAAACGGCAGAAATATGCAGAACAGAGCAGCTGTGTGTGAGTTTGTGAGTCTCAGCAGGCACACCAACATGAACGCCTACCCTGAGCCCAGGTGGCCATGGGAGACCTAATCTGGGTAAAAACCCCAGGAAACATAACCTCTGAGATTTTAGGGGATGTTAGGGTGGTCATTCCCTCGTTTAGAGGTTTTGGGGGGCGTGTCCCACTGGAACCAGAACTTGCTGGAGGGACTATATAGGCCTTCTGACCAGAGAACGCGCTGGGATCCCTGAAAAGCTTGACAAAACTTTACCAAAGTAATCCCTTGTCTTTGTAGCTATTGCTGAAGGAGAGATTTTGCTGCTGGGCGGCTGATAGATCAGAGTTCAGAGCTGTCCAGTGTGGGCTTGCTCTCTTCTTCTTAATGCACCAAACTTTGCTCGATGGATTAATATTAGCCTGAGCTGTACAGGGAGGATCTTGTAAATCCCTTCCAATCAATCTTTGAAGAACACTGGTTTAACACCAGACCAATGATTTTCTTACACATTTCTTGTCAAATCAAACAGTCTCTGCCTGCTGTAGCTCCTCAAGCACCCCAGCCTTTCATGGATTAAGCCATTTGCCCTAGATTATTCCCCCCCCCCCCCGTGACATTTTCTGAACAGTTCAAATGTTTTAGCGACTTGGAATAACCAGGTACCGCATCTTTGGACTTGGCCTCTGACCAGATTGGTTGATTTTCTATAACCTGACCCTAAAACTAACAGCAGGCATCAAGGAATCATCGGATATATACAGGTACATCTCAGTAAATCAGAATATGCACTACGATTTGTCAGCATAAGAACCTTTAAGCAGGTATTTCATACTTTTCATCAAGCCCACATCTCTGCATCACATTTGTTTATTGGTCTGATGTAATATTTTAATTTCAAACATCATGTTTTCATCGGCTGTAGGTGGAACATCATCATAATGAACAGAAATAAAGGCTTGAAAACATCGGTCTGTGTGGAATAAAGCTGTATGATGTGTTTCAGTTAGTGAACCGAGTTACTGACATAATTACAAATATTCAGATTTGTTGAGATGAAACAGCAGGAAAAATGTGATGTTGGCGACTGTGAACAAGCATCACTTA